>JAZKLR010000396.1:0-600000 GCA_037103525.1 Ganaspis brasiliensis | reverse complement strand
AAAAAAAAAACTGTTGTATAAGCATTGAGATGCAATTTTTGTCTTAGAATATGCAAGGCTCGGAAGCTGGACCAAAAAAGATTAAAAAATTATTGTTTATATCTTGTAACGAGTTACTAATAGTTTAAATTTTTACACTTAACTCGAAACGCGAAACTCTTATTTTGACTTTTCACCCCGAAATGAACACACAAAAATCCAACGCTGGACCAAAGGGGAGATCCTCCAAATCCACGAATCAGTGTAGAATCCGACTGAGACACGAAATTGGAAAGATTTGAACTTACCAACGGCTTTCCGCTGAAAATAGCACCACTTGTTGCTAGCCTCGGCAACGCAGGAAAATAAATGTCGACAAAAACAAAGCAGGTTTAATATTCCAGAAAAAACACACGTTTCACCAGTCTATTTTTACTTTATTTTGCTACTCAACCCTTTTCACTACAATTTAACAATTTAATAAGCCTAAAACTCTAATTACCACTTCCCCGAGCACGTGATCTCCACGAAAAAAAAGATTGAATAATCAATGATGGCCGTGACCCAGTCCCGAAATTGATCAGCCGGTCGATCCCCTTCCTGCGACCTTCTTCCTATCTCCGTCCTTGTCCCTCAGTCCTGTAATTGGTCCCTTGATCCAAGAATCCGAAAACCTACGAAAACGCTCGGAAACCGAAGCTGACCTCACGCAACTCATTATTCATTGGACACTCAAGCCAACGACCAAAACCACACGCAGAAACGAATAAGGGAAACGATAGAATTCAAAGACTAAAGAGAAAAGAAATACTCTTCGCAAACTTGAATATCATAACTCTAAATTATATATAAAAATCCTATAAGTAACGATCCACAACGTTACAATCTCGATATCAAGTGCAGCCATATAAAATATATTAGCGTTATAATTGTCAATAATTTAAAAAAATAAAATAAAATAAAAAGTAATATAACATATTTATTGAAATTTTAAAAACTATTTTTATGTCAAAGTAATGTCTTCAAAATGTTATAATTTTTTTATCCAAATTTTAAGCCTTGTATATTCTAAGAAAAAAATTGCACTTCAATACTTAAGCAACACTCTTATTCTTCAGAAAATTCCCTTTAAAATAAGCATAGGAACTTCAAAAAATCGTCACTATTTCGCGAGTAGTTTGAATTTTTGTAAAGCAGTAAAAATTCCACTGTTTTGAATATATTTTAATGTATAATTGACTGAATCACTTCACTCAAGTCTTATTTTTCTTAAAATTTCATTTACATTTAGTTTCCAAAAATTATCTAATCTATTTGCAAATAAAAAAATGTTTTTTCGGTTCTCGATATCAATTAATTTAACTAAAAACCTTCTCAGTGGCGATTTGGTCGAACGCATTTAGGCGCATCCCAGCAGCTGCTCGATACCTCTAGTTTACCCTCCCAGGGTAAACCAGGAAGTTACCAAGGATAACTTAAACTTCCTGTGGTAACTTCCAGGAAATTTCCACTAGAAGTTTCCAGGAAGTTACCAAGGGTAGTTTCCAAGAAGTTACCACGTGTAGCTACCCAACTTGCCGCGGGAAACTTCCTGGAAATTTTGGTGCTGTCTAGGTTAAATATTTACGATATTTTTTTAAGTTTCTAATTTTACTATACATTTTTTTATTCCTTGACAATTTTATTTTATCATTCCTTGATTTTTTAATAAATCTTCTAATGGAATAATCATGTTTCTATTTCTTTGAAATTTTTAAGAATTATCATTTTTTCATCCAAATAAATTTTTTAGGCATTTTGTTTTTTTTTCTCTGTATTTTTACACAATTTCTTAATTCTTCATAATTAAAATTTTGAAGATGTTTTTTTTTTTGTTTATAATTTTTCTTTGTGATACATTTTGTATATTTTTTGCAAATGAATTTAATACTGTTAGATAAAATTTCTAGATTCTATGTCTTTTTAACAATATTTGTTTTTAAAATTGTTTTAAAAATGTATCTTCTGTTTAATTTTTTTTTTCTTTATTTTGTTAAGTTACACTGAGAAAAATCTACTGCTTCTATTGCATGTAGGGTCTCTACAAATAATATAAGTCACCGTTGGATATAATTTTAGAATAAGTTTAATAAGTAATCATATATTTAATGTAACAAAGTGTTAGATGCATTACAAAAAAGAGACAGTTGCTTTATTTGATCTAACCTCTTATTATTATTGCAAGAAGGTTATGGGGTAAAAGTATTTATGCCTTCTTATAAAAACTGCTCAAAGTCGATACAACAGAAACTTACCTACGTATATGTACATATCGTTTTACACATGCAATCGATATGAGTGATTCGATATACATTTACGCAGGTAATAATGTGGTGTTGTATGCACTGTTAGAAATCGGATAAAAACTTCACACTGAAAAGACTGAAATAAACGTGCTTTCAAGCCATCGAGATTAAAATTAACATGCATTCAATCCTTAGAGTGTGAAATTCAAACGCATTCAATCTCCCAGGTTGAATTGAATATGATTTGAATTCGTAGGGTTTGAATCACCTACGGGAGATCAGTTTCATTTCTCAAGATAATTTGACTATTATTCATGAGAAACAGTTTAAATAACTAATAAAACTATTTCCGAATATGTGCACAGTATGACATTAAACTTGTGGATATTTACTTTTTCTGAAACATATCTGGAAAATGCGATTTTTGTGATTTTTGACCAAGTGAATAAAGTGTTTCTTTTCTAAAGAAATTTCTGAAAACCACAAGTGTAAGTGATCGAGTAAACAAACAAAAAAAACCTTAACAATAGTTAAAAATGTTCAAAAATTTATTTAAGTGATAAATCAGCAATCTAAAATGAGTAAATTAAAACTGACCCTCCAAAGCAAAACACGACAAACTGAAACTTAACCTCACTTTCTGTCAAAAGTAAAAACCACGAAGTAGTATAAGGAGACGTATCGGCCATGTATTTTTTAAAAACAACATGGCCCCCAATCAGACGAAGCATATCTCTTTTCTTTTGAGGCTAGCGATCGCAGCACCGTAACAGAAAATGAGTGAACTAAAAATATCGTCTGCTATGTTTTTGTTTTTTCTGAAGTGTTCATTTGTTGTTTTTACATTTCTTTATTTTTAAGTAAGTGATTTATTAAAAAGTATTCATATTTAAAGCACAATTAAGAAGAAAAGTGGAAAGAGGAGAATCAGTAAACGCAACAGTATGTATATGTTAAAAGCACAAAGTAGTGAATGTTTTTCAAGAAACGTATATTTGTCATGTTTATTTGTAGATTGCAGTTTCGATTTTTCACATTTTCTACAAAGGGAAAGTAATTTGTACGTAAAAAATAACGTATAAAATTAAAAAGAATGGAATGTTTTAAGCAAAAAATAAAGTTTGCAATGTTTAAGGAATCTTATTAGTAAACACACTACTACCTTCTGAAAGTTGGTGTTATTATGAAGAAGATAATTTTTTTTTTGGATTTGTTAAAGTAGAAATTGATGACATAATGAAGAAGAAAATTATAATTCTCTCACAATTATTACTCATTTTATTATTTTAATAATAATCGATTTATTCAAAAAAATCAAATACATATGTTTCGGACTCTTGTTGTCCATACAATGGGAGTTTAATGTAAAGTAAAGTACTATGTACAAATATAAACGATCAGCTGAGAAATGCGATGACCTGGTTCGCTTTAACATTCGAGATACGCACGCAATTTTAGCATTTCTGTAATTATGCTCGTAAATTGTTTAATGATGTCAGTGTACTCGGAAGATAAGACTGTTAACCAAAATTCTATTAAATTTTTGTCACTGTTTACAAAGTATTTTGATCTAATAAAGTTATAAGCAGGGCACAGAGAAATCATGTGCAATGAGTGATCTGCGTCGAGCCTGCAAAACTTTTACACAATTCATATTCAACTGGTACATCAAATCTACCCTTATCAAAATAAATACGCGGTACATGTTTATTTAACAGCCTGAACTGAGCAAAGATTCGTTTAACGTACAGAGGCAGACGGTTAACCAGATATTATTGGGTACCGTCACGTAAAGTAATGTGCGGGTAAATTTGCAAGCTCTTTGCAGAAATTAAACATTGTTGGTCGCGATTCAAAATATAAACACTGTAATTATTCCGAAGCGTTTCTGCATCCCTCAAAAGGACCCCAAGAGAAAGAGCTTCCCATGTGCTAACCATATTACAATTCTCAAAAAATGACCTAATTTGCAGATACCAATTAAATCTGGGATCAGCCTGGTTTGAAAATGCTAAAGATTTTAACTTCTCAAAACATTGCCGAGGATAACGCGAATCGTCCATATGAAGTAATTTTTTTAACTAGGACAGAATCATACAAAATACTTGGTATGAGACTAGGAGTTTTCCTACTTCCAATCTCACAGCGTAATTAGGAGTGTTAGAAGGTAAATGAAGCAAATTCTTAAAAAAGGAAAGTTGAACTCTTTCGATGAGGTCCAAATGATAGATGCCCCAAATCTGGGCCCCATACAATAAAACACTCAGACACAAATTCTGAAACAACCTTTCGTAAGTTGACCATGTGTTGGCCTTTGATTGAGAAACTATTCGCAGAGAAGATCCCGAGGCAATATTTGCGGATCTTACAAAATTTTGTGCAGCGACAGTAAACGATTCGTGGTTAGAAAAAGGCATTCCAAGATAAGTAAAACTATCAACAACATCAATTTTTTCATCGCCAAATTTAAAGAATTTGAATTTTGCTTTTTTAATATTACCCTTCTGGAATATCATGATCTTTGTTTTCCCAACATTGACAGTTAATTCTTTTTCCCTACAGTATATTCTTAGGGCCTCTAACTTTTTGCTCAAATCGAGCGGGGTATCCGCAAGTATCACAATATCGTCTGCATATTCCGAAGACTGAACCTCAATTTGACTATTTATGGAAAGGCCTCTGCAACCTTTGAGTGAGAGATACTCTCCGAAATCACCAATATAAAGAGCAAATAAAGTGGGACTCAAGACTTCGCCCTGTAAAACTCCACATGTGACCTTGACAGGTCGTGTGGAGTTATTTCCCACTTTGATCGAGACAACCGAGGAGCTATATAAAGTTTTTAAAATATTTATGAATTTAGAACCAACACCCAGCTCACGCAGCTTCTGCCATAGTTTTGCATGACAAACCGAGTCAAATGCGCCCTTGAAATCTACAAAAGCTGCGTAGACTGTACCGTTGGGAAGGCTGAGATGGATCTGTATAAGAGAAGTTAATATGAATAAATTATCCAAGCAACCCCTTCCCCTCACAAACCCGGATTGCGATTCCGGCAATAATCCCATGTCCGATACCCAGGTGGATAATCTACTACTGAGGATTTGTGTGAAAATCTTAGTTATGCAATTGACAAGGGTTATAGGTCGGTAATTACCAGGATCATCAATATCACCTTTTTTATGGATCATCGTCATTGTCAACCGACTCCAAGAGTTAGGTATTTCCTCAGTTGTCATGATTCTATTATATAAATTTTGAAGGTAGAATAGAAAAGATTCCGGGAGACACTTATAAAAACTATAGTTAATCCTGTCAGTTCCAGAAGCCTTTCCATCTTTACAATTCGAGAGACTTTTCTTAATTTCATCAATGCTAATAGGATAATCCAAAAACGGGTTAGGCAGGGCATTGAATCTAGGTATATCGATATAATTTGTGGCATACATTTTTGTAAGATGTTTTGACCAAGTCTCCAAGTCTATATCATTGTGGGTACCGCCCTTACAGCGGAATCTACGAATAATGCTCCAAAAGTCAGCGGAGCTGCGAGCAGCTGCGAGAGAATTTATAACAAAGCTTCATGTGATTTCTTTTTTAATTTTAGTAGAGATTTATATTGGTTTCTTAAGTATTGATATGATTTTCGGGCACTATCAGAGAAATTTGATTCTTTATATAATTCTAGTGTTTTACATACTAATTTTCTAGACTCTATACACTCCTTGTCAAACCATGGTTTTTGTATTGTTCTAACACAACTACTCGCAGCCCGCCTCAATCCCAGGTCATCGGCCACGCTTACAATAGTATTTAATAAGTTATCATTTAAAACATTTACATCATTTGACACTAATAAAGATTTTTCTTTTTCCAATAGTTTTGTATAAAAATCATTTGCTTTAGACACATCAAAAATTAATTTAAAATCTGACTTGTTATTTTTTATGGGCTTAATCCTAGCATCTGTGCAAGAAGGAGCTAGCTGAATTATGGTCGGGAAGTGGTCCGAGAAAGTCATTTTTGTTAAAACTTTAAAATCTTTAATTTTTTCTACCGCGTCGCAAGAGCACCATGCTAAGTCTATCACGCTGGAACCTGCAGGGCCGTTGAAAGTAAAGCAGGCTGGGAAATCGCTATAAGAGCGTCCATTTAATAAGAACATATTATTTTGTTCCATAAAGCCTACCAGCGATCTCCCCCTCCCGTTTATGTATTTATCCATCTATAAGCGATTGGGGGTAAAATGAGAACCAGTAAAAATAGCGGTGTCAAGTTGATTTAAGTCAGCAACACGGCAATTAAAATCCCCTCCAATGATAATTGAAAGATTTGAATAGGTGGAAGCGATGTTGACCAGTAAGTCGTCTAGTTTATTTATAAAATAATCCAAGGAGCCCCTAGGCGAGAAATAAACTAACCCCAGTATAAAACTATAATTTTTTTGTTTTACCTCCAAAAAAATAAAGTCGCTATCGATAAGAAGTGTGTCCACGTTGCAAAATTTTCTTGAATACAAAATTAGAAGACCACCTTTTGGCCTGCCTTGGGTGGCGCATCTGGTTGCTGGAGAACAGATCTGCTGAAATTTTTTGGCGAAGTCGGGGAGAGAAACAGTTGATGTTGTAATCCAAGTCTCACTAATACATAGGATACAATCCTCTTCGAAGTCGCCTTCAAGATCCCCAAAATTTGAAAAACCATGCACGTTCCAATACAGAATCCTTGGGTTACTATACCTCTGAAGAAAATTTTTCTGAGAGAGGGGCAGGGTTGATGACAGCGTCCGATCAACATGGCTTCTCTCCGTTGGAAGTACCAGCCCCTGGTGCGCGAAATATACTGTCAGATTCTGTGTTATGAGTGACAGTTTTCTGAATGAGAAAAGAGTCTACGTAAAAAAATAACGTATAAAATTAAAAAGAATGGAATGTTTTAAGCAAAAAATAAAGTTTGCAATGTTTAAGGAATCTTATTAGTAAACACACTACTACCTTCTGAAAGTTGGTGTTATTATAAAGAAGATAATTTTTTTTTTGGATTTGTTAAAGTAGAAATTGATGACATAGTGAAGAAGAAAATTATAATTCTCTCACAATTATTACTCATTTTATTATTTTTAATTTAATTAAGAAATTAAAGTGTTCTAAAAAGCTATGTCACTTTTACATTAAAATATTAAAAGTATCTAAAACAATTTTTCAAAAATTAATTTAAAAAAAATAAGAAATTTTTTTTCCTTCTTATTCCCAAGTTTTGCCAACTGCCTTCAAAAAATGAATGAGTTCGTTCACGGTTTCAAAATGTAAGTATGTTGACAGAGGAATAAATTCAGAGTCAATAAAAATCTTCACACTCAGATCACTAAGAATTATAATTTTCTTCTTCACTATGGCATCATTTTCTACTTTTACAAATCCAAAAAAAAATTTATCTCCTTCAAAATAACACCAGCTTTCAGAAGGTAGTGGTGTGTTTACTAATAAGTTTCCTTAAACAATGCAAAATTTATTCTTTACGTACAAATTACTTTCCCTTTGTAGAAAATGTGAAAAATCGAAACTGCAATCTACAAATAAACATGACAAATATACGTTTCTTGAAAAACATTCACTACTTTGTGCTTTTAACATATACATACTGTTGCGTTTACTAATTCTCCTCTTTCCACTTTTCTTCTTAATTGTGCTTTAAATATGGATACTTTTTAAAAAATCACTTACTTAAAAATAAAAAAATGTAAAAACAACAAATGAACACTTCAGACAAAACAAAAACATATAGCAGACGATATTTTTAGTTCACTCATTTTCCGTTACGGTGCTGCGATCGCTAGCCTCAAAAGAAAAGAGATATGCTTCGTCCGATTAGGGGGCTATGCCCAACACGCAGATACGTCTCCTTATACTACTTCGTGGTAAAAACAATAAACCTCTATATTTATAATATTTCCAATTTAGATCGCATTTTCCTAAAATTTGTTGTAAAAAGGAAATAGAATAAGTGCCACGATAAATATGTAAGACGTAAAAATTTCTTTTCAAATTTATAAAAAGAAATAAAGTGTTTTTTTAATGGACGAAAAATTCCCAATTTTAATTATAATGGAAGTTTCGTGTGAAAAAGTTTTTGTAGAAAATTTAGAAAGCTTAAAAATATATTAGGTATTTATTTGGCATAATTAAAATTACGCTTTTAATTTTTTATGAATAAACACAATTTATTATTGGTTTTTATGACCAATATTTTATGACTTCATCTTGAATGGACAAAATCAACGAAAATTGTTTTATTGAAATTTTCTGTAAGTTGTTAGTAGGATATTCAGAAAGTTTAATAGTTATTTGTGTTACAAGGGCGCATAAATAGGGGAATCGAGACTCTTGTGAAGTTTGTGGCAATCACACGAGTCGAGATTTCCCTACGCGGAAAGAAGAAATCTTAAAAATATCTTAATACCATCTTAAAATAAAATACCAGATGGCTAATTTGTAATATTTATTAGACTTTCAAAATTAATTTGAAGATTTCTGAAGACTTTTTTAATAAGTATAGTAATTTATTTTATATTTATTAAAAAAGTCTTCAGAAATCTTAAAATTCATTTTGAAAGTCTTATAAATATTACAAATAAGCCAATTGGTATTTTATTTTAAGATAGTATTAAGATATTTTTAAGATTTCTTCTTTCCGCGTACACGGAAAGAAGAAATCTTAAGAATATTTTAATATTCGTGTTAAAAGGTTGGACGAAAGTGACAATTTGTAATATTTATTTGATTTCCTAAAGTTTTTTTTAAGATATCTTAGCAATTTTATTTTACGTATGATAAAACGTTTAAGACGTATTAAAAGAATTACTAATGATTATTTTCATCAAACAGTAAAAGGAATATTTTCAAAAGTATTAAAATTAATATTATATGTCATGAAATAAGCATTATACAGAATCTAAACTTTTTTAATACTTATAAGAAAAATGATCGGAGAGAGTTTTCAAGTCGAGTTTAAGAAAATTATTATACAGTTTTAAACATATTGATGAATTGCGCAGGAGCAGTAAAATATATCACGTCAAAAGATTCTATCTGCACCTGGTCATGGCCAAATTCCAAGAGGAAGTAGCGCCAACGTTAATCACAATTCATTCAAAAGATTCTATGGAAATCGTTCTATGGAAGTTTCATATATTATGATCACTATTATAAAATCTTTTTTCCTGAAATTATTTTGTAACATCAATATGATTGTTTTTTTTTAACTTTGAAACTAACACAGGGTAGAGGTACAAGTTATTGAACATTTAGTGAGAATGACATTTTTTGAGAATTGCGCATGTATTTATGGAAGATTTATTCGTTGGAACACATACATTAAGTGTTTCTGTAAATGAACAAATTTTTGTTGAAGTTAAATATTACGTGTTAAAAAAAATATAAGGAAAATAAGCAGATGGTAACCTGTTCTAGTTATTGAACTCGAAAAACATTGAAGATCCAGTTATTATTATTAATTTTCTAATTTTCATGAAACTGCAATTTTTAATTACTCACCATATAAAAAATATAATTGTTCACACTTTCACTAAAAAATGTTACATGAAAATATGAGTTTTCTAGTTCAAGAATCAAAATAATGCATTTGGACTAACTTTTTTTCTGACTGTCTGTTTCATTCCTCTTTAATATTTTCTACGTACATAAATATTATCATTTTGCAATTATGATACTTTAAAAAGCACAACTAAATGTATAGAAAACTGATGTTAATATCTCAAAATTGAAAAAATGACAGTTATGCTTTTTTACCTTTCAGCCCGAATTTATCAGTATTGTTGAACACAATTTTCTTTTATTTTGGAAAAAAAATTCTCTAAATTATTATAATTAAATTTATTCTTTTTGTTTTAAATAAATTTTAAGTTTTTTTCAAAATTTAAGACAAATTCTTATAGCTATACTACAATACTATAATACTTATAGCAATACTTAAACCGATAAATCCTAACAAAAATTATCGACATTATCGTATCTAGTTTATTTCAATATCATATATGCACATATTTAATATACATTTTACTCTCCAATCTGTATCTACTATAGTAAGAATGTCTTCTACTATTTTACAAATCCCCGTAGCGAGCGTTGCGTGGTTAGTTGGTTAGGGTTGCGTATTGTTATTGTTAGTGTCGCGCGTTCAATTCTCGCCGTTTCGGGGATTTTTTCTGTTAGGCAAGCGATTATAAGGTATAAATAACCGTAAGTGATTATAATATATGTGTAAAGTGGTGAATGAAAAACGAATTCTGAGATTAACCTTAAGAAATACAATATAACTCCAAAAACCTCTACAATTGATATAAAAAATAAATCCTTTTTTTTGTCAAATCCGACGATTTAAGACAGTATTGTAATTTACTTCATACTGATCTAACGAAATTACTATACTGTCTCAAAAAATTTTCAATGAATATAAGGATTCAATATTTCATTGGAAGATAAATCATTTTAAAACAGTATTGTAATTTATTTCACACTGTTTCAAATTTTCTTTATATTTATCTTTATTTTCTTTATACTTTATCACAAAAGTTTGAACGGGTTAAATTAAGATCTAGTATTAAATTTTTCTTAAAAAATCGTCCGCCATGTTAGATCCGCCATTTTGAATTTTAGAAATTCGGCTTAAAATTTGTTATCAGCAACCTTGAAAACCCCTATGTAGTCAATGTTATGGAAAGTCTTCACGATTCCAGGATTTCGTACAACCTACCATGAATTCGTAAAGAAAAATCCAATTCAGTCGCCATTTTAGGTCAGCTATCTTGAAATTTAAATTCGTAAATACCCCTATCATAGAGCTTGGACATTTTTGTCATGATATATGTAGCACTCAAACATCTTTCTCTACGATAAAGGGTCGCAAAAAATTCATAATTCAAAAAAAAAACTGAAAAAATCGTGTTTTTTATTAAAAAAGTGCCTGTTATTTGTTTATTTATACACGTATGTTAAATTTTAATACGGATTTTAAAAAAGCGATTCTTAAACTAAAAAAAAATACTATTGCAAAATTTTTCTCTTTAGCTTTCAGGGGACATACTTAAATTACGTAACGCATTTTTTAGGAATTTTAGACCCCCCCCTCCCCCCTGTAACAGTTTTTATAATGTAAACATTTGACAGTTTACACAGGTGTAACAACTTTTCAGAACCCCCCCCCCCCCCCCCTCTGGAGCGTTACGTAATTTAAGTATGGCCCCTCATCATTAAGATAAAGTGTCAAACTTCATGGACAAATTTTGTACATTTGGTCCTTAATGTGTTAAGCATTTGACATTTTGAGGTTAGGTTAAATGTCAACAATGTCGATTACTGGTAGGTGATACCGAGTTACACCAAATTAACACCGCGAACTCAAATTAATCTTTCAACAGGCCTTTTTCAGGGTCCAAATTATTCCAAAAGGCAGGAATTTTTCAAAACGTGAAAATGGTATTGAAAAAAAGATGATACGCCTATGCGAAGCGGCTGCGCACCACTTTTTTTCACTGTCCTGAGTATTTTTTCCCCTCTAACGTCATCTGACCTTAAAACTTTGATTTTCAACCATTCTTAACATTTACAAAAACGCAAGTTTTTGTGAAAATATTTTTTGAACTTCCGAAACACTCTAATAACAATTTTTACAGAAAATCTCCATTAAGAAAATATCGTTCATTTTGTGAATTCAAGTTTGGACTTCTTTCTTAGATACAAATAAAAAAATTTTTGTAAGCTTTTAAAATTTAGATACCTAGTTTAAAATATGCAAAATAAGTATCTAAAATATTTTCCAACTTTCTAAACACCTTAAAAAATTTTTTCACTGAAAATTTTCATAAACGAAATCTTGCTAAGTTTGTAAATTAAAGATGAATTTTTTTTCTCAGAAACTAATAAAATAATTTTTTTATATTTAAAACTTGGAAACCTAGTTTAAGATATGTAAAGTAAACATTTATAATATTTTTAAACTTCTTAAATATCCTACTAACAACTCACAAAAACTTTCAATTAAACAATTTTTGTTGATTTTGTCCACTCAAGATGATTTGTTTTTGTTCAGAAACGAATGATAAAACAATTCTCGTTGATTTTGTCCATTCAAGAAGAATTATTGTTGGTCAGAAACGAATAATAAAATTTTTTTATTTAAGGAAAATTAAAATTCTAATTTTAATTATGCCAAATAATTATCTGAAATATTTTTCAACTTTCTAAATATCATACAAAAACTTTTCCCTGAAAACTTTCATAAATGTAATCTCGCTAATTTTGTGAATTGAACATTTATTTTTTTTCTCAGAAACGAACAATAATTTTTGTTTTAATCTTCAAAATTTAGAAACCTAGTTTAAAATGTGCAAAATACTTATCTAAAATATGTTTAAACTTCCTAAATATCCTTCTAACATTTATCACAGAACATTTTAAGCAAACAATTTTCGTTGTTTAAAATTTTTTAGTTAAAAGTCCGTGCAAGATGTTGTATTTTTGATCAGAAACAAATAATAAAATTTTTTTAATTTTAGAAAATTAAAACTCTGATTTTAATTATGCCAAATAATTATATGAAATATTTTTCAACTTTCTAAATATCATACAAAAACTTTTCCCTGAAAATTTTCATAAATGAAATCTTGTTAATTTTGTGAATTGAAGATTTATTTTTTTTTCTCAGAAATGAATAATAATTTTTATTTTAATCTTAAAAATTTGGAAACCTAGTTTAAAATATGTCAAATAAACATTTAAAATATTTTTAAAATTCCTAAATATCCTTTTATTCAATAAATGTTACTTTTTACGTACTATCCGTTATTTTCGGATAGAGTTAGGTTAACTAAAAGTAACTAAATTAAATACTTGAAAGAAAAAAATTTTTATAATATTTGTAATGCATAAGAATTTGACCGCTTTTTTTAATGTAACGTAACAGTCCAAAATCCCAAAAAGTTTTTTGACATATTTAATTGTTTCTGTTTTTAGAGCCAGAATCAATTTGTAACGTAACAGTCTTTTTTCACCCTTAACACAACATCCCGAAAAAAGTATCTTGATCTGTGAATAAAAATAATATATTCCTATGTATTTTGATGCACTAAATCTGAAATTGACACAAATTGTTAAAAATATACACTCATTAAGGGGATGAGATGGATTAGGACGTCACTGGTTTAGACAAAATTTTTCCGTAACTTTTCTGCTAAAATATTAAACATTTTGTCACGAAACTTGGTAGAATTACCTAAAATATTATTAGGAAGGTCTCTCTGACCCGAATTTGCTCGAATTTTGGTCCAAAATTAATTTTGGTAAATTTTAGAAAAATTGCATTTTTTTCAAAACTAATTTTGGGTCAGTCAGACCTTCCTAATAATATTTTAGGTAATTCTACCAAGTTTCGTGACAAAATGTTCAATATTTTAGCAGAAAAGTTACGGAAAAATTTTGTCTAAACCGCAGTGACGTCCTAATCCATCACATCCCCTTA
Source organism: Ganaspis brasiliensis (assembly GCA_037103525.1). NCBI lineage: Eukaryota > Metazoa > Arthropoda > Insecta > Hymenoptera > Figitidae > Ganaspis > Ganaspis brasiliensis. The sequence goes on along the minus strand of JAZKLR010000396.1, from coordinate 586,201 downwards.
AAACATTATATTAAAAAAAAGCGACTTGAAAATAGCGCAAATTGTACAAAAAATAGAAAATGTCATCCATGTTAGATCAAACTTTATCTTATTAATTAAAATTAATAAAACCCAATATATGGGAATTTTTGGGGTCGGCGATAATGAATTCGCTCATAATTTTGCAAAATTCAAAATAGCTGATGTATGATGGCGGACAAAAAAGTATAATTTTCTACATTCTTAATGCAAAATAGTATTTATGGGTTTTTGGGATCACTGATAACAAATTTATTCATGATTTTTCAAAATTTAAATGGTAAATGCAAAATGGCAGACAAAAAATTTAAATTATTGATTAAATTAATGAAACTCAATATAGATTCTTATCATACTATTTTAGGTCAGGATTTATTCATAATCTTGAAAACGTTGAACCTAGATTCAAAACGTACATCCAAATTTTAGTTTTATTAACATTTTTAAAAATTTTCTTTTTTTTAGACATTTTGATTTTGCCATTATCAACTTTGAAAAGTCATGAATAGATTTGTTATCAGCGATCCTATAAATCCCCATATAGTGAGTTTAATGAAGCATTTCTTAAAAAAAAATTATTTTTTTCTGCTATATTAGCGATTTCAACTTGTTTTTTGAGGTTAGGTTCTAACTCAGACCCGTCTGGCTAATTCTGATCTCGAATTCGGATTTAGCTCTTCAAAATTTGTAGGAATATATCGGTCTTGTTCCCAGATCAAGATTTTTTGTGTGTGACTGTGTAATTAGAGTTTTTTTGCTTGCTTGAAACTTTATATAAATCCATTGTAATTTTTTAATTATTTAATCGTAAGACAATCGAATTAATGTTCATTATGTAAAATAAAGCAATGGAAGCCATTTTTAATACCTTATTTTACTTTTTACATGAACATAAATCGCACAGGTAACGTAACAGTTTTTTCGTGTAACGTAAGTAACAATCTAAACATTTTTGTTTTTAAAAAATTTAAAAAAAAATTTTTTAGTGTTATTGACATTTATTCTATTACTTGCATTCAAAAGCTACGAAATTATCTACTACACGTTAAAAATAGTCCACTAGAAGAACAGGCTTTTTCAACAATGTAGGACAGCTCTAAAGCTTACTTCCAAAACTATGTAACGCAACAGTCCGTACTAAAACATTCATAACTCTTAAATAACAAAACATACGGAAATGTTTATATTAGTAAAAAAATGTTATTAGAGAAGCATGCTTTTAGATGCATGTATAAAATATATTAAAACAATTCAATTTCGTGTGGTTTTGGAAACTTTTTGTTGAAATGTGCCTACAAATGTAACGTAACAGTCCGTGGTATGGGCCATATAATTTCTATCTATATATTTTATCTATGGGAGGTTCCATGTCAACAAGGACAAGCCTGAGTCAAAAAATGGTCTTGACCAATTTTAAAGTTATATAGCTCAAAAATCTGCCTACGTTTGTCTTTTTTTAAATGCCGTATGGCATTTTTTGAAAATTTAAAATGGCGATGCCAATATGTCGGAAAAAAGGTTATAAATTCAAAAATTTTAAAATAACTTTGTGTAAAAATCCGAAAAAGACCAACTTGCCCTCAAACTCTCTAATTAACAGTTTTTGGGGTCGTTGAATGCAAATCTGATGTTAGTTTATCAAAATTTAAAATGGCGGACAAAAATGTAAAAAACTATCGAATTTCCTTGAAATTAATTTTTTGAGGATTTCTGGGGTCGCTGACTATGATTTTGTGCTTATTTTTTGTAAATGCAAAATGGGGCAAAAATAAAAAATCGGGCAGGTACGAGTTACACCCGTACCAAAATCTAGGGTTCCGAACATTTACGAAACAAAGATATACCTTATTAACAAACAGAGAGCTCTAATTTGGTACACATATGTATTTTCACGTATAGATTACAGGAAAATTATAGCGAACATTATCTGGATTGACAGTCAAAACGTTGTTAAAAAAAAACTGCAAATTTTCGAAAAAAAAAGTTTTTTTCCCATAACTTTGACGCTATTGGAGCTAGAGGGCTAAAATTTGGTACATTTGTATAATTTTATGTACAGATTATGAAAATACTTCTACCTTCAAGTACATGAAACTTTTGCTTAAGGGTACAGGCTTGTATTGCATATAAATAACATAAAAATCAAGAATTTTTTTTTTAGGGTGAGGCCCTGAAATTTTTATAGGGTTTCAGGGCTTATAACAGTCTTGATTATAGGTCCTGTGGCAGCCTTGATCAAGTCTTGTATAAGATTGAAAATTTTTTTCATAATTTTTCCATTATTTTGAAAAAAAAGTGATAACCATTTTCAATCGCGTTTTATATCGTTTTTCTAAATTCTGAGTATACAAATAAACATTTTATTGGTTTAAGGGGTACTGTAGGACAATTAGGGTGAGCTCTAGTATAGGGGTCTAAACCTCTTTTTAGGCATTTTTTGAATTTTTTTTTTGTGACCTCATAATATTCAATTTTATTTCCAAACATAATTTTTCCATAATCTGCATGCAAAAATACACGAGTGTGCCAAATTTTAGCCCTCTAGCTCAAATAATGGCAAAGTTAGAGAAAAAAAACTTTTTTTTCTGAAATTTGTAGTTTCTCCTTGACAACGCTATGGCCATCAATTCAGATCATGTTCTCTATATTTTTCCTGTAATCTACACTTGAAAATACATATGTGTACCAAATTTCAGACCTCTAGGTCAAATAGTTTAGAAGTTAAGTGGAGGGGGGGGGGAAATAGTCCCTTTTTAATGCATTTTTGCAAAAAAAAAGTTGTTATTTCCTTGACAACGCTATGAACATCACTTTGAATCATGTTCTCTATATTTTTCGTGCAATCTACACTTGAAAATACATAAGTGTACCAAATTTCAGCCCTCTAGGTCAAATAGTTTTGAAGTTAAGTTTTGAAACTCGTTCCTTAAGGGTTTTTGGGGTCGCTGATTACGATTTTGAGCTTACTTTTTGGAAATTCAAAATATCAGATCGAAAAAGGCGGACAAAAAATTAAATATGGATCAAATTTGATTGAAAGTCATTTCTTGGGTGTTTTCGGGATCGCTGATTACGATTTTGAACTTACTTTTTAGAAAATCAGAACCCTCGGGGGTTTTTGGGGTCGCTGATTATGATTTTAAGCTTACTTTTTGAAATTCAAAATAGCGGATTTAAAATGCCATATCGTCCAGGCACAGCTATTAAAAAAAAAATTTTATTCCTTGTTTATTAACGATTGTCTTACTGTCATGGCCGCCTAAAACTACTCCTATTTGTGATTGGTCGACACGATATCTTCAGTTCAGGTGAACTAAAAAACGAAAATCAATTAGTTTCTTGAAAAATAAGCTTGTCGTTATCGTGTGAACCTCGGTAAAATTTTTTAGATGAAAAAAACCAAAATAGCGGAGTTTTTTTTTTTTTGACCTTGTTTTTTCAATGTAAATTGTTTAAAAAATTATTAAAAAAATAATAATAAATTATAATTTTGGTTCACACGATAGCCGTACATGTGTATAATAAGCCATCCAAATTTTAGCCCAATTGGTAAAATAACACTGTGTAACAAAAAAATAGTCATGTCGTGTTTATTTCGAAATTCCTGTGTTTATTGAATCTCTAGGTACCAATGAACAAAAATATATAAAAAAAAATTTCAATTTATTCAGTTCCCTAAAAAAGGGGGTTAAAGTTTCAAAAAATGGCTTTTTCGGTACTTTTTGCAGTAGTGTCAAAAGAATACAAGATGACGTAAAAAGCTTTCATCTGGCTTAAAAGAAAACTTAAACCTTCAACTTTAAGATCCAATAATGAAAAGTTATGTAACAATTGCGTGGAAGCTGTATTTTTTGTGAACCTTCTCACTCATCATCGAAATTTTAGTCAATATAACGGAGGAGGATTCCTAATGTCGGAAAGGATTCCTTTAATCGTACTAGTTTGAAACTTTCTGTATGTGTGTTTTTGGTATCATTAATTACTAATTGGAGGTTAGATCAAAAAATTTCAAAATGGCGGATCCAATATGGCTGATACATGTTCCAAAAATCGTTCAAATCGTCTCGAGACTTATTATTTGAGGGTTTCTGGGGTCGTTGAATTTGAATCTGACATTAGATTTTAAAAATTAAAAATGACCGATCCAATATGGCGGAAGAATTTTCCAAAAATCGATAAAATTGACTCCAGACTTGTTACTCGGGGATTTTTGGGAATGATGAATTTGAATCTGACATTAGATTTAAAAAATCCAAATAAGCGGATCAAATATGACGGAAGAATTTTTAAAAAATCATGCAAATCGGCTCGAGACTTGTTCTTAGAGGGTTTTTGGGGTCTCTGATTTGGAAAGTGATTCCCCTTAATTGTAATGGTTTGAGACTTTTTGGACTGGGGTTTTTAATTTCGCTGATTACTAATTGGAGGTTAGCATTAAAAATTTTAAAATGGCGGATCCGATATGGCGGAAGATTTTTCCAAAAATTGTTTAAATCGACTTGAGACTAGTTACTTGGGGGTTATGGGATTGTTGAATTTGAATCTGACGTATAATTTTGAAAATTCAAAATGGCGGATCCAGTATGGCGGAAGAATTTTCCAAAAATTGTTCAAATCGACTTGAGATATGTTTCTTGGGGGTTTTGGGATCGTTGAATTTCAATCTGAAATAAGATTCAAAAAATTGTGATTTGCGGATTCAATATGGGGGCTGATTATTTTTAAAATCGTACTGATGCGCCTCAGAATTATTACATGGGGGTTTTTTTTTTTTTTTTTTTTAATTTTAAATATAACCTTTATTTAGTAATCAGCGAAATTAAAAACAACCGTCCAGAAAGTCTCAAACTATTACGATTAAGGGGAATCACTTTCTGAATCAGCGACCTCAAAAACCCGCTAAGAACAAGTCTCGAGCCGATTTGAATGTTTTTTAAAAAAATTTCCGCCATATTTGATCCGCCATTTTGGATTTTTTAAATCTAATTTCTGATTCAAATTCATCATTCCCAAAAATCCCCGAGTAACAAGTCTGGAGTCGATTTTATCGATTTTTGGAAAATTCTTCCGCCATATTGGATCGGTCATTTTTAATTTTTAAAATCTAATGTCAGATTCAAATTCAACGACCCCAGAAACCCCCAAATAATAAGTCTCGAGACGATTTGAACGATTTTTGGAAAATGTATCAGCCATATTGGATCCGCCATTTTGAAATTTTTAGATCTAACCTTCAATTAGTAATCAGTGATACCAAAAACACACATACAGAAAGTTTCAAACTAGTACGATTAAAGGAATCCTTTCCGACATTAGGAATCCTCCTCCGTTATATTGACTAAAATTTCGATGATGAGTGAGAAGGTTCACAGAAAATCAAACTTCCACGCAATTGTTCCATGACTTTTCAGTATTGGAGTTTAAAGTTGAAGGTTTATGCTTTCTTTTAAGCTAGATTAAAGCTTTTTATGTTATCTCGTATTCTTTTGACAGTACTGCAAAAAGTACCGAAAAAGCCATTTTTTGAAACTTTAACCCCCCTTTTTAGGAAACTGAATAAATTTAAAATTTCATTTTTTATTTTTTCTTGTTCATTGGTACCCAGAGATTCAATAAACACAGGAATTTCAAAATAAACACGGCATGACCATTTTTTTGTTACACAGTGTAATTTTTTTTTAGGATGTCCGCTAGGTCAAGAAACGTTGTTTTGAGAAAAAGCGAATTTATGAAAAAAATTTCTTTTTTAAGAAAATACTTCTTACGCGTGGAATATGCAATTTACTGTTCAAAAATGTCTACAGTTAATGAATTTTGACGAAACTGGTTAATTTTGGTTCTGAAATACTAAGGATTAATTACTTTTTTGATTTTTGCCCACGATTTCGGCACTACATATACATACTAGAAGAATCTGCAGTTTTCAGAAAATCGATTTTTTTGAAAACAGATGTGGTACTAACCCCTTAAAAAAATATGTCTTGTTTTTTTTTTGTGACAAAACGAGTGTTGGAAATGGTTTAAATTCGAAAATGTCATTTTTAACGGCCACCCTAACGTGCACTGAGAAAAATGTCTTACCAATACCGCACAAAGTGTTTCCGTGGATTCTTCGCACAGACTCTGCGGCAGAAAAAGCAATAAGGTTATAGAAAATTAACACTGCCCGTGCAAGTACTGCAAAGGACGGTGAAAAAATAGCATGGATTTCTTGCAATTTTCTCAAGAAGTGATATTGTTACTATATATATGTATTAACAGTGCGTGTATTATTCGTAACAGATTTTTTTGGTGAGAGACATTCAGAAATCTCATGTGCTGTGATGATTTCTTTCCCAATGCACATTACTAAAATATGCTCAATCTAAAAACAACATATGCGCAAATATTATGCTTTATCAGACAAATTAATTAAAACTTTTTTTAATAATCAAAATTTGAAAAAAAACACAAAAATGACAATTTTAGGTACTTTCTATATAACATCGATTTTTGGAGTCTCAAATAAAGAAAACACAATTCTAATGCAAAAAAAAAATTGATTTTAAAATTGTAAAATTTTTTGAAAAATACTATAAACCTACGAGTTGTTGACAATATATTGAAACTTGCAGAACAATATCAAAATAAAATAATTGAAAAACAGGATTCTCACAATTTTCGATTTTTAAGATATTAATAACTTTGAATAAAATTGCACTAGAGGGTTCGCTAATAGCTCATTCGATGCATTTTATAAAAATAAAAAGAATGAAATACTTACATCTTTACTTTTGTCAGAAAAAAAATACAATTTCCTAAAAAAAAACAGTTTTTTTGAAATTTTTAAATGTAAGAAATATATATGTAGTTAGAATTGATCGATCGGGTTCAAACATGTTATAATTCGTCCCCCCCAATAGACCTATAATTTCGTAAAAAAAAGATGGTTCTAACTATTATGGTACACGGACATTATTCTAAACATTATTTTTGACATCTTGGAGTTGAAATGTGTCGAGATATGTCAAAAAATCGCAATCGAGGAGTTAGGGGTAAAAATACTTCTTCTATGAGGAAGCAATAATATGTTAAAGAATACACGTCTGTTCTCTAGTGACCACACTTTAAACCTTGATTTCAATGTGTCAAACTCTGTACCTCTAAAAGGATAAATTCCATCTTGTTTCCATGCTAAAAATTTTAGTAACATTTTTGGGACATTTTTCTATTGAAAGTGGATATTTTGCCAAATGCAGGGACTAGACAATAGACACATATTCCAACTTTGGTGTCACAAGAGATTATATTTAATACTAACTACAGTGTGTAGGTACACACTGTTAAAAATTAAAAATTAAATATAAGACTTATTAAAAAGTAAAGATAACTGTCATCATTTCTTATTGTTTAAAAGTATAAGTTAAAACGAAAAAACAACATCTTTCAAAATTTACTGTAATAATTTAAATGCGTTTAATTTCTTTGATCTAATTTTCAATTAATAATCGAATTTTTAATGATTTTTCTTTCATCTTTTAGAACAATGTGGGTAATGATGAGACGAGAAAAAAGAGATCGTAGACATTTTAAAAGAATGAGGTTTCCACCTTTTGACGATGAAGAGCCTCCCTTGGATTATGCTGATAACGTATTAGATGTGGAACCATTGGAAGCTATTCAAATAGAACTTGATTCGGAAGAAGATCAGTCTGTCGCGAAGTGGTTTTACGATCATAAACCTCTTATTGGAACACAGTAAGATCAATTGATAACAACAATAAACAACAAAAAGACACGCAACTTTTTAACAAAAGATGAAATTTAAGTAAATTATTCAATATTTTAGACAAACTGATACAAACGCAGCTACAATGGCTACAAAGGCATTCCATATTCTCTAAAATCTACTTCCGGTCTACTACGCTAGTTTTACAATTGAATTTTTGCTAGCTCCCCCTTTAATTTTTGCGCGCATAAATTAAAACATGAAAAATTAAATTTCTAATATTTGGTCATCTTTAGTTCGTTTCGTCCCTCAAGCAATACATATCAAAATTAAATTTCAGTAAGTAATATAATAATCACCATACCTTTGTGGTTTTCCAATTGGACTTTTTGGCCTCAAATTTGCAACTTCATTCAAATCTCGCTTATTTACATTCTCGTCATTTTTATACATTTTCTCGCTTCTCATATGGTTTTCAATCTCTTTACCGTTATTTATTGTTTTATTCAAATTTTCACTCTCACAATCAAAATCTGCACTTAACTCTGAATCATCAAAAGATTTATATCCTTTTCATAATTTTAACTCACTCACATGAGCAGTTGTTTCGTATCCTCTAGCTCTGGTTTATTTAATTTCTTAACGCGATAAACGTTAGAACACTAAGGTCAATCGAAATAGCAATATGTAATATTGATAGTTGACAGCTTTCAATTAAGCTGTCAAACTTTAAAAAAACGTGAGTTTTTTTTATGACAGCTGTCAATTAATCTATCAAGTTTTTAAAAACCAGAGTTTTTGACAGTTATGACATTAAATTAGCTACTTACCCATAAAAGTATTTTAAGAAAATTGAGATAAACCTAAACAGAAATATGTAATATTGGCAATTGACAACTGTCAATTAAGCTGTCAAACTTTTGAAAAGGAGACTTTACATTAAATTACTTATATATATATATATATATATGTGTGTGTGTGTGTGTGTGTGTTTAAGAACACTGTGAATAACTCTAATAGAAATATGTATTCTTCAAATAATAGCTTTATTTAACAGCTGTCAATTGAACTGTCAAGATTTTAAAAACGAGAGTTTCTGACTGTTTTTACATTATATTACTCACATACTCATATAAAAGTATTTTAAGAACACTAGGTTAACACTAAGTTAACTAAATATAAATATATAATATTGAATATTTCAAGAATACATATTACTATTAGAATTAATCTTTGTGTTCTTGAAAACACTTGAATATGAGTAATTTAATGTAAAAAGTCTCCTTCTCAAAAGTTTGACAGCTTAATTGACAGTTGTAAATTGTCAATATTACATATTTCTATTTAGGTTTATCTCAGTTTTCTTAAAATAATTTTATGGGTAAGTGGTTAATTTAATGTAAAAACTGTCAAAAACTCTGGTTTTTAAAAACTTGACAGCTGTCATAATATACGTCATGATATACTGTCTCATATACATGACATGTATTACATATTTCTATTAATATTTATCTCAGTGTTGTTAAAATAATTTTATATGCATATGTGGGTAATTTAATGTAAAAACATGTCAAAAACTCACGTTTTTTAAAGTTTGACAGCTTAATTGACAGCTGTCAACTATCAATATTACATATTGCTATTTGGATTGACCTTAGTGTTCTTAAATTACATTACAGGAGTAAATTAATGTAAAATTCCATAAAACTGTAGACTTAAAAAAATTGACAGCTTTATTGACAGCTGGCAGCTATCAAACCTTATTTTTGACATCGGAGTCGAGTTCAGCGTCTCAAAAACCATAAATATTCATAATGGGCCATCCATAAATTACGTAAGACTTTTAGGGGGGGGGGGGGGGTCCAGCAAATCTTACGACCAATAGAAAAAATGGCGCTAATGTATGTAAAAAATCTTACATGGGGAGGGGGGGGGTTTAAATGACCGAAAAAACGTCTTACGTAATTTATGGACAACCCCTAAGTCAAAGGAAAAGATTAACAAAAAGAAAAGTTATTATACAAAATGTACAAAAGTGTACTTATCCCATGTAAAACCCCATGTAAACTTTAACACTTTGGTGGCACGGGTTAATATTAATTGATTAAGCTGTCCTTGTGCACATCTAATTTTTTTCACATTCTAAAGCAAATTCAGCACGGCGACCTAAGAAATTCCAACTTTCGCAAAATAACGGACACCCTAGGGTACATACACTAAAATTTCGAATGAATCATTAGATTTTATGTATTGCTGATTAGCGCAGTAGTGTGCTATGCCAGTTACACATGCACAATAGTGTGATATGGCAGTAAGACATGCTCAGAAGTGTGCTATGACAGTTAGACATACGCAGTAGTATTCTATGAAAGTTCGACTTGCGCAGTAGCTGTGCGCTGACACAATTTCCATTTTCTTTATTTTTGCATTTATATCTGACGATGCTTTTTGAATGTCGAGAAATTCAACGAACTTAGTAAATTTAACAGGCGATTACTCAGAGACGAATCGAGATATTTTAAAGTTTGAAATTGCACTTTAAAGGTCAAAAGTAGTACTTTAAGACACAATTAAAACCTTTTTACAAAAAAAAAAAAAATTTCTTGATGTTGTAGGACCTTAAATGTATCAAGTAAACGTATTTTTGGCACTTTTAGGCTAAGATATCTCTAAAACCTGAGGTGATGGGGATATTCTGAGGTCAGGTTTAAATTCAGCGCATCAAAAACCTGCTGAAAATTATAGACTGGTTCTTGGTTCTGAAGTCAAGTCAAAATTTGTCGGCCTGTGTTGTCCAAATAGTAGTAAATGAATTTGATTAAACAAATTGTTATTAAATTAAATTCAGAATTTTAATTTCTTGTATTACCATTTGGCACTATGTTTCTAAAAGAAGCAAATTGTAAGCAATAGTTTGTAAAAATATTATTGTTAAGAAAAAATGAATTATTTATTTATTATATAACAGTAAAATCGAGTGTAGTTTATTAAAGATTAATGCAAGAAACTACATGATTGCCAGAGATAGGGAGGTAAATTACTCCATGTAATCTACGTAGTTTTCTACACGTATATTACCTGGTAATTTACGTGATAGTTTTCTACGTAATTTACCACGGTGGTCTTGAAGGACCAAAAAATGGGATGAAAATGGATCCTTTTTTTGAGATATCGATATTTTTGTGTATTTAACACATTAATGTCCAAAATACAAATTTTGTTTTCTATTTTCGAGCTACGTCATTAGAAACATAGCAGAGAAAGTGTAATCATATCATTCTGTTTTCAACCAAAAGTGTATAAAAGTTGTTCACTTTAAACATATGTAAGGCAGAATTAAAAATTTTAAGATGGCGGACCTAATATGGCGTCAAATCCATTGCAAACTTTTAAAGTTCATGCACATATTTTACTAATCGACAAAATGTCGCCGGATTCGCCTAAATGTTCTTACTTGGGGCGTTTTGGGGTCCCTGATTACGAATCTAAAGTTAGATTTTTAAAATTCAAAATGGCTGATTCAATATGGCAATGACAAATTTTAATTTTAGTTTGATTCAGTTCGAATTCGTTACGTGGAGGTAGACAAAATTAAGATTCGACAACGTAAATTCTACGAGTAACAAAGGACATTAGTGACACAACATTACTAATACTTTGAAAAACCCATACAATAGCATTTCAAATAAAAAAACGAAGAAAACTTGATAATATCAATCTGTCACACAATTTCGTAAAGTATATAAAAACATATACAAAAATACTCAATAATAACTTACTTCTCTGCTGATCATAAAAACATTAAAGACAAGTAATCAGGATTAATAAATTGTAAATGCAATTTTATTATAACACAATTCAGCTTATTTGGAAGAACACAATGTTAGAACACAGAAATTAGTTCTTGTAATTACGAAACACTACACTGGAAAGGCTGCTTCGAAAGTTGGATAACCACACGACACATGTAAAAAAAAAGTAAACAAAAAACTGAATATGATTATTAAACTGAATATGACGAAAATTAAAACTTTTTATTTGCCATATTAGATCTGCCATTTTGAATTTTGAAAATCTAACTTTAGGTTCGTAATCAGCGATTCCAAAAACCCCCAGATAACGAATTCGAACTGAATCGGACAATTTAAATTTTCATTTGCCACATTGGATCCGACGTTTTGAATTTTGAAAATCTTACTTTATATTCGTAATCAGCGACCCCAAAAACTTCTGGGTAAAGAATTGGAACTAAATAAAATTAAAATTTTTATCCGCCATATTGGATCCACCATTTTGAATTTTGAAAATATAACTTTATATTCGTAATCAGCGACCCCAAAAACTCCTGGGTAACGAATTCGAACTGAATCAAACTAAAATTAAAATTTGTCATTTGCCATATTGAAGCAGACATTTTTAATTTTAAAAATCTAACTTGAGATTCGTAATCAGCGACCCCAAAAACCCCCAAGTAAGAAAATTTAGGCGAATCCGGCGACATTTTGTCGATTAGTAAAATATGTGCATGAACTTTAAAAGTTTGCAATGGATTTGACGCCATATTAGGTCCGCCATCTTGAAATTTTTAATTCTGCCTTACATATCTTTAAAGTGAACAACTTTTATCCACGTTTGGTTGAAAACAGAATGATATGCTTACACTTTCTCTGCTATGTTTTGTAACGAGTCTTAATTATTTAAAACTTACACCAGACTCGAAACGCGAACTCTTATTTTAACTTTTCACCCCGGAACAAGAATACAAAAATCCCACGCTGGACCAAAGGGGAGATCCTCCGAATCCACGGATTGGTGTAATATCCGCTCGAGACACAACGAAGTTTGAAAAATAAACTTACCAACGGCTTTCCGCTGCAGAGAAAATTCACCACGTGTTGCCGGCCTCGGCAACGCAGAAAATCATCTGCGGAAAATAACGCTTGAATTTATAAGAAACCAACAAAAAGTTTACAATTGTCACTAAATTTTTTTTATTAACTTCTCACCCTTTCCTTTTACACAAATTATTCTCTCCGTTCAATTTCCCCACTAAAACTAACTTTTCCGAACACCTGTTCGTAGCGCGTGGTTCTCTCGAAAGATTAAGTAATAATCATGGCCGTGACCTAGTCCCGAATTCGATCAGCCGGTCGATCCCCTTCCGACGATCTTCTGCCTATCTCTATCCTTGTCCCTCAGTCCTGTAATTGGTCCCTTGGTCCAAGAATCCGGAAACCTATGTAAACGCTCGGAAAACGAAGCTGACCTCACGCAACTCATTTTTCATTGGACATTCAAGCCAACGACCAAAACCACACGCAGAAACGAATAAGAGAAACGATAGAATTCAAGACTACAGAGAAAAGAAATACTCTTTACAACCTTGAATATTCTAACTCTAAATTATATCTTAAAAATTAAATAAGTAACGATTCACAACGTTACAATTCCCCCCCAGGCCGATAATGATTTGAAAATAAATCAAGATCGCCGAAACATTTAATACCCCTTATTTCATAAAGAAAATAAAAACTCTGACCATTATGATCAAACAACGAATACTTTTATTGATCTCCCTCAATAAACTACGGGTTTTCCCGGAAACAACAAAAAACGGAATGACAACCCGCTTTCCGGGAAATAACAAAAAGAAAACTCAGAACTGAGAATAAAAGAAAATAAATGTCTACAATCAAACAAAAATAAAAATTCCTCCCTCACACGCAGATAATCTCTTTCACCACTGGTTTACTTGTCTTCTCTCTTCCTCTCACGCAGAAATTGGGCCATCGCTTCCTGAGCGATTTCCGGTGGATACCCCCTCAGAAGTTCCGTTAACTCCCGAAGTTGAGCCAAAAACTCCCCGCGTTCCCCCTGGTTGGTCTCCTCTTGAAGTGGCACCGCCAACTCAACGTCCACTTCTTCCATTTGAGGAGGAAGCTCCACGGATTGGATGCGAGGGATGTTATTTGCCTCGACAAATTGCTCAAAATCCGCGAAAACCTCCGGAAGTCTCTCAGGAAGAGGAAACTCGCTAATTCCCCCAGCATCCGGGATGATGGGCACGAACTCCTCCGCACATCCCATCGCCTCTTCCCCTTCTACCACTGGCTCGGGTAATGCCTCAGGAATCTGCTCCATAACAGCTTCCTCCTCCCTTTCTTCATGATCTTGTTGATCTGATCTGCAATGAGATGGCACAAATGGCTGACTCTCAAAACGATCCACTCTACTTCTTGTTTCCTGGTCTCGCTTCGCTTTATTAAACCTGGAGCGCCTCTCCCGATGCTGGATCATGCGCTGTGCACCGTACCGAGCCTCCATATCCAGACGATGGCGCTCGGAGCATCGGATGCACTGCTGCAAGGTTGCACCACGCCTCCCACAATTCCAGCAGTAAATGCCACTGACTGGATCAGGGCATTGCCTCCTATTGTGGCCTCGGCGCCAACAGTTTTGACAAGCGCCAAAAGGAGGATCTAGCTCCGGATCCGTGGGAATGATACGAAGATTCCCAAACATCACCCCGTGTCTTATCAACTGTAGATGGCGAGGCTTCTTGACCACCGCCATCTCGCACGCAGAAACTGTACTCTGGGATTCTGGAATTCCTGGAGGAGTCACTGGCCTTGGTGGTGGAACTGGTGACTGGTCCCTAGGACTGACCAACTCCAATGCCGGTCCCCGACGGCGGTGAAGCTCGTGCGCCAGACTCTCTCGTAAATGTCGGAGCTTCCTTTTCGCCATTCGCTCTGACTGACTAATCGTTCTCTCCAGCTCTGCCACAGCCAGACGACTCTGCCATTCCTCATGCGATTCACCATCTCGTTGAGGCGAAGGAGAGTCACTCCTTTTCCTTGTCGAGGGTCCCTCCTTTCTCACATCAAAAGAGACTTTTTTGGGAATAGCTCCTCTCGACATGCGGCCACGTGACGACCTTGGATCCTCGTCCTCCGAAACCACCGGAGAGGGCGTAACCCTGTCCGCAGAAAAGTCTTCATTTCCTGACATCGCCTCTTCTGACCTCTTCTCGTCGTCCGACATTCTCACGCAGATACTCGCGTCTGAAAATCATAATCAATACATAATTAAATCAACCAATTACACTTAAGCATTTCGAGGAGGCAGATAGCGTTTTAAATCTGATACGTGAACTTTAGCGACTCTACGCGTATTTTCGGCTCGAAGCATATATACTGATTGTGAAAGTTTTTCAATTATCTCGAAAGGACCTTCAAATTTCGGTGCTAACTTAGCTGAAAATTTCTGACTCGCGTTCGATATTCTATGAGATTTCCATGGAACTAAATCGCCAACGCTAAAATTTGCTTCACGCTTGTTTTTATTATAACACCTCGTTTGTTTCTCACGCTCCTCATCGATAAATCGCGCAACTATATCTCGTATCGCATTCAGTCTTTTTAGTCGATCCGCCCACCCTTCCGGATCGATTTTAGTTACCGATGATTTGTTCTCGATCTCACGGCGCAAACTCTTTACAGGCTTAGGGTGTCTACCATAATTTAAAAATGCCGGAGACATTTTCGTGGTAGCCTAAGTTGCTGTATTGACAGCGTGCCTAAACTCGTGCACATTTTTATCCCACTCTCTGTGGTCAGCGCCCACATAAGTCGCAATCATAGTCTTGAAAATCCGATTGCTTCTCTCGACCGGATTGGCTTGCGGATGATAGGGAGGAGTTGTTAGATGACGCACGCCATACTCTTCCAGAGTCTTTTTAAGAAACTGATAATCGAACTCCTTCCCATTATCAGTGAGCAGGAAATTTGGAGTTTCCCACCTAAACAAAATCAATTCTTCGAACGCTCGTGCAATTGATTTGCCGTCAGCCCTTCTCAGTGGTTTGACTTCGATCCATCTGGAGAACAAGTCTTGAAATACCACCAGATACTTACACTGACTCTTACTCGGTGGAAACTCCATACAATCCGCTGCCACTACTACCCACGGTCTCTCTACGATTCTCTTACCCATTAATCCTTGCGCGCCCTCTTGTGACACTTTGTGGAGCTGACAGTTTAGACACGTTCTCACGAAATGGTGTACATCGTTCCAGACTCCTTGCCAATAGTACTCTCTCGCAACTCGGTAGTAAGTCTTCTCGATCCCAAGATGTCCCGCTAATTTTTCAGAATGTGCATCATTCATAATTCTCTCACGATATTCGGCTGGTACCACAAGTTTCCACCCATCTTCGTCTCCGATGAATGGAATTATTAATGGATCACTTTGAAAATGGTACAGTCGGCCATCTTCCACTTTCCAGCCTGGGAATCGTTGAGGAAATTTCTCGACTAACTCACGCCTTTTTATATACCATCCGTCAGTGATGTCCTCAAACGCTGCTACGTCATCAGTTGTTTCCTCGAACATCCTGGACAATGCATCAGGGACATGATGTTGTGCTCCAGCTCTGTGGATGATATCGAAGTCCCACTGCTGCATTTCCAGGGCCCAACGTGCTAATCGACCAGAGGGTTCTTTTAAGTTTCTGAGCCATTTTAACGCACTGTGATCAGTGATCACTTTAAACTTGTATCCCTCTACATAAGGTCTCAGCTTTTTGATCGACCATAACAACGCTAAACACTCTTTCTCGGTCACGCTATAATTTTTCTCTGGCGCAGATAGTGCTTTACTGATGAAGACAATAGGATGCTCTCCATCCTCTGACTCTTGCGTTAACACCGCGCCCATAGCAAACCCACTGGCATCACACTGGATGGTAAACGGCTTCGTAAAATCTGGTCGAGCCAACACTGGAGCTGAAGTAAGTTTCAATTTCAACGCTTGAAACGCTTCCTCTTGCTCTTTTCCCTATTCCCACGCTTTATCTTTTTCAATAATTTTAACAAAGGTAATTTTAACTCACTATCATTTTCAATGAAACGTGAGTACCATCCGACCATTCCCAGAAATCGTCTTAATTGTTTTAGATTTTGAGGTGCAGGATAATCTAAAACTGGCGCTACTTTCTCTGGATCTGGTCTGAGACCTTCGCTATCGAGAACATACCCCAAATACGCTACTCCGGAACATCCGAACTCACACTTCTTAGGATTGACCACTAATCCGGCTGACGCTAATCTCTCTAATACGAGTTTGAGCCACTTCTTGTGTTCCTCAAAATCGTCAGTGACAATGATGATATCATCAAGATATCCGAACACTACGGGCTCAAACTCAGGACCAAACAGGTACAAACATTGGTACTTGGTGATACGCCTGCTTCAAGTCTATTTTTGAAATGAAACGCGCCTTCCTGAGCTTGTCCAAGATTGAATCCATGCTCGGGATTGGATAAGCGTCCCGGACGGTCACTTTGTTAAGATCTCGGTAATCTACGCAAAATCTTAATGATCCGTCCGCCTTTTTCACAATTACTGGAGCACTGCTCCAATCACTCGCTGAACGCTCTATAATCCCCTTCTCGTGCATTGTCTGGACTTCTTGTTTTGCCCAGTCAAGAATTGCAGGTAACATCCTTCTTGGTCGATATTTGATCGGCCTGTGATCTGTAACGCAGATATTGTGTTCGGTCATAGATGTCAATCCATGCTCTTCGGTTTGTGGTAGATTTAACTGATCAGTCATACGTTGCATTTCGGAACGCTGATCTCCGGTCAACTCCGAAATTCCTGCACACTCAGCTAGGATCTGTCGACAGCTTTTAGTTCCAAAAACT
This sequence comes from Ganaspis brasiliensis, assembly GCA_037103525.1. Classification (NCBI taxonomy): domain Eukaryota; kingdom Metazoa; phylum Arthropoda; class Insecta; order Hymenoptera; family Figitidae; genus Ganaspis; species Ganaspis brasiliensis. Next base: position 568,769 of record JAZKLR010000396.1, on the reverse strand, counting down.
TGAAATGCCATCAACATTAACCCACAAACGTAATTTATATAGTTCGAATAGTTTTCGTCCGATAATGGAAACTGTGGCACCCGTATCCACCATCGCTAAATAAGAGCAACCGCTGATTGCTATTCTCATGTAGCGTCTATTTTCGTTGGTTGTCCCATCTAGCATCTTACTCTCTACATTTTGATCAACTGCATTAGATGCAGTCTCTCTCCTCCCCTGGACTTCACGTGCTAATGCACCATCAGCACTGACTGTCCCACACGCTTCAGGACCCACTGTCCCGTTCACACGCTCAAAAATTTCATTATTTTCCCCTGATGCAGGTAGCGTTTCATCGACTGACGTATCCAACGGCAGGCTCACGCTATCCTGAGTAACCTCTACAGGTGTCCCATCTGTCCCACCTGTCACTCTCCATGAAATCCTTTGAGTGGACTGTACGTTCACGTCATCATTGACCAACTCGTTCATTATCTCTCCATTAATCCCCTGGTCAAGATTTTGTGAACTTGTCCCACTCTCTGGTTCAATGGCCACATTCGCAGAAATTTGTCCCCGTTTATTAGTAGAAGGTTCATCTGCTTTATTTTCGCTATATTTCATAGCTACTAATATAGTGAATGCTTCTCTCTCCCCGGTTGGGACATCTACTGTCCCGCCTGGGATTGGGGGGGAGGGTTGTTCTGTCCCCCCCTGTCTCGTTTCCCAACATCTTACGGATCACCACACAATTGGGACAGTATTTGAAAACCGCGCCTTGTGTCCCACACACTTGACAATAGCGGTTGTTTGGCTGTCGAGTTCTGGGACACTCCGCCGCATAATGTCCCTGCTGATTGCAGCGTCTGCAAGTTCGAAGACTACACTCAGCTGCACGGTGTCCCACCACGTTGCAATGGTAGCATGCGCCTAAAAATGGACGCTGACCTTGCATGTTAACACTAGGGACACCAGCTCGCGGCATCTGCTGCCGTGGCGGAAACACACGCTGATTTTGTCCCATCCTGGGAACCACTGGAGGGACACTCATCACTGCTTGTGCGTAGGTAACTGGCACGATAGGTGCTGGCTGGGATGGTCCCGGCTGAGACGGCCCAGATATTCCCATTCTTGTCCCAGTTTGTCCCATACGCATCCCACTTGTCCCCACAGTTCTGAGAGCGTCAACACTTGCTTGTTTTGGTGGGCCTGACGCTTTGGCATTGTTTTTGTTCACCTTCTTACTTTTGGACTTTGTCCCACTCGCTTGTCCCGATTCTCGCTGAGACTGGCTGGAATCTGAGGACGTCTCCTCGATCAAAGCATCCAGCTTTATTACTCTCTCCGTTTTAGGAGCAGCGAACGGAACCTTCATCTTGTCCCTGGAGGGGGTGGGGCGTAGCGTTTGTCCACCTCCTTGATTTTCTCAAGGCGTCTCAACACACGCTCAAATTCAGCAACTGTGGACACCCTTTGGTACACGAACTGACGCCTATATTCAGGAGTGAGTCCCTCGAATGCAATTTTTAAAAATTGCTCCTCTGATATGGGACACTTCATAAGTCCCATAATTGTGCGGAGTCCCAGCATGTACCCGGACACCTTTTCCCCTTTTGCTTGCGTACGCTGTTTTAACTCAGCAAGCCCCCAAAATTTCTCGATCCGATAAACGATAACAATCCTGGCAGTCATTTAGACGCTCCAGGAAATCGTCTGGATCCTCTCCCTCGCTCCCAGAAAATTTTATCTCCCACTCTTTAAAACATTTGACTGCTCTATAGTCAATTCCACGCTGGGGACAGAGCTGGTACCTTGGTTTTTCTCGGTCAGAGAAAAGGTCGGATTCTGACTGATCGGACGAGTCAGAATCACTAGAGGAGAGTTGAAGAGGTGACTTCGGTCGACTTCGTGAAGTCTTCTCACTCACGTCACTTTTATTCACCGAAGGTGACCTCACACTCGACCTTTTCTCTGAGGAAGCTCTTCGCTTCTTATTCTTCTTTTTACCAGACGACCCCTTCTCTTCCATACTCAATTGCGCCCATTCTTCCTTTTCAGGTGGCACCAGTGTCACTTTCTGCTCCATTGAGGGTGGGGGTGGGGGTGGGGGTACTCGAGATTTAGTAGAGGGGTGTTTTGCTGACACCTTGGAGGGCCCGGGGGGTAAATTTACTAGGAGGTTTCTAGGCAAACCGAGATTTTCGCTGGTGGCCATTCTATAACCTGCTTGCCGGTGCTGGTAAAGCATCGACTGCAAATCCGTGCTCAACTGCAGACGTGCCCTCATCTCACGCAAATCTTTCACGTTGGGTTTTGGTCCTTCAAGACCACCGTGTTACCTCCCTTACTAGCAAAACCTACAAACTATCAATTTACAAATGCGACTTGTAATTCTTTTGTGAATTTTTCTTTATTTAAAAATATATATTCTAGAAAATTTGTTTTATAATTGGTACTACATATTTGTTAAATAATAATTATAAATTTAATTCAATAATTTACTGCTCCATTAATACTATCGGTTGATAATCATATAATGGGTCGCGGACATTTCCACCAAAACCCAATTGACCGAATTTGTAATTGGCCGAAATTTAATTGTCCGAATTTGTAATTCTACAAACTTGCATTTGTCAGAATTTGCAATTCCCCGAACTTGCGTTTGTCCGAGCTATTAACTTCCCGAATTTGTATTTGTCATAACTTTCAAATCATCAAACTGACATTTGCCAAAACATTTAAATCGACGAAATTGCATTTGTTAAAATTTTTAACTCCTCAAACGCGTATTCGTCTGAACTTTTAAATCCACGAACTTGCATTTGCCCGAACTTGCATTTGTCAAAATATTCAATTACCAGAATTTGCATTTGTCCGAACTTTGAAATCACCAAATTTGCATTTTTCCGCACTTTGAAATCACCGAACTCGCATTTAGCAGAAGATTCAACTCTCCAAATGTGCAACTGTCAGAACTTCTAAATCCCTGAATTTGCATTTGTCCAAACTTTAAAATCACCGAACTTACATTCGCCCGAATTTTGAAATCTCCGAATTTGTAATTGTCCGAACTTTGAAATCACCGAACTCACGTTTGGCCGAACTCTCAAGTCTCCGAACTTGCATTTGTCAAACTCCTTAAGTCGGTCGGACAAATGCAAATTCGGGGACACGAGTAGTCGGTGACTTAAGGAGTTTGACAAATGCAAGTTCGGTGATTTAAAAATTCGGAAAAATGCAAGTTCGGTAATTTAAAAGTTCGGCCAAATGCAAATTCGGAGACTTGAGAGTTCGGCCAAACGTGAGTTCGGTGATTTCAAAGTTCGGACAATTACAAATTCGGAGATTTCAAAATTCGGACGAATGTATGTTCGGTGATTTTAAAGTTTGGACAAATGCAAATTCAGGGATTTAGAAGTTCTGACAGTTGCACATTTGGAGAGTTGAATCTTCTGCTAAATGCGAGTTCGGTGATTTCAAAGTGCGGAAAAATGCAAATTTGGTGATTTCAAAGTTCGGACAAATGCAAGTTCGTGGATTTAAAAGTTCAGACGAATACGCGTTTGAGGAGTTAAAAATTTTAACAAATGCAATTTCGTCGATTTAAATGTTTTGGCAAATGTCAGTTTGATGATTTGAAAGTTATGACAAATACAAATTCGGGAAGTTAATAGCTCGGACAAACGCAAGTTCGGGGAATTGCAAATTCTGACAAATGCAAGTTTGTAGAATTACAAATTCGGACAATTAAATTTCGGCCAATTACAAATTCGGTCAATTGGGTTTTGGTGGAAATGTCCGCGACCCCATATAATTGAGCAAACTTTAGAACTTAAAAATTTAAATATAGGGGAGACTGGGGCTAAACCGGACGGATTTGGTCTGTTGCAAGAAAAAACATATGAAGACATATTTGTTGCCAAAGTGTAATATACCATTTTAAAGCTTGTCCATTAAACTAAAAATTACAGTTGTTACATTTAAAAAATAATAAATATTTTTGTTGGTAAGTCGCCTTGAAAATGACCACCTCGAAAACGAAAATCTCAAAAATGGTGGGGTTAATCCGGACACCCTATGGGGCTAAGTCGGACACTTTAAATTTAGCAAAGATGGAACAACAAATATGCATTTTTTCAATTTGAAAACTCAATAAGAGTCTTTACTGATATATATTTAACTCGTATAATACAGAATATTTTAGTTTTTTAGACATATTGTTGAAATTAATGACTGACAATAACTGTCCGGTTTTGGCCCACCCGGTCATCTCATCATAAAGGCGCAATATTTTTATTATTTCAAAAGTATTTGGAAAAACTTTTTTTTAACAAAATTCTATATGCCTTAAGCTAAAAAAAACAGTTAGCAAATAATAAATATACTTTATTTAAAGTGTCAAAAACCCGAAAAGTATAAGAAAATAAATTTTTACTTTCAGCGAAAAAACACGATTTTTCTCACTTAGACGACCATTACTTCTTTTAAAGTAATGAAATGCTAATGAGGTATATACATCACATATCAATACGTTGATAGAGTGTTTAAACGTGTGAAGCACTCCGCAGATTTAGAGATATTTGACTTGTCCGGTTTAGCCCCATGTCTGGTTTAGCCCCATTCTCCCCTACTTAAAAATATAATCAAAGTATTACAAACCCGTGAATCACAAGTCCTTTATGACCATCATCAGTACTTTTTAGAATTGTTTGGCATATTAAACATCTTGCCACTGTTTTTGTTTTTCCATCAATAACAAAGTTTTCGATTTAGAATTTTTTCTTCTTCCGCATCTCATTTTCAGCTTCATGTTATCCTTCCCTTATATTCTGTTGGCTCATACTTATTTTATAATGTTAATGGCATAACTCTTAAACGAAAAATTCAGCCAAAAAAATTCGACCAAGCAAACCTCTAAACTCCTTCGCAAAAAATTGTTAAGGGGATACACCACTCTAGAATTTTCAAAAATTAATTTTTTTTTATTGGCTTAAAAGATATTTTAAACCTTCTAAAATAAGAGGAAAAATATGAATTTAGTATATATCTTTTCTAAATTTAACTTCTAGACGGTCAAGCTGTGTGCTAAAAAATTATCATACATAACATGCTTCAAGAGAACGTCTCTAGTGCCGCCATTTTGAAATTTTTTTAAAATGAAAAATATTTTTTTTTTACTTCAAGACATGTCTAATAACATCCTGTAATATTATTATTCTTTTGCTTTTCCTTCCACAAAAAAAATAAATTACAAGAACTGCTTAATTTTACCCGCCTAAAATGAAGTTGTCCCAACGCATTATTCTCAAAACTACATTTTTCGAGACGGCCGGAAACATAACTCGCTCAATTCTTTACCGATTGACTTAAAATTTTGAGAGTATCTTTCAAGCAACATCATCTAGAGAAAGACGTAGGTATTTTTTTTAATCTTGCATATTTATGTAGTTATAAACAATTTAGTTCTTAATTTTTTAGGAAAAAAACTCAGTTTTTTCTTAAAATGTTCACCATTTTTGCAAAAATCGATAAAATAAAAATCCCCTACGTCTTTCTCTAGTTTTTGAAATGTAAAAATAGAAAAAAATTTGTTTTTTATTCTAGAATGAAAATTGCAGCAAAATCCTTTCCGGCCGCGAGGTCATTCCCCTCAAAAACGGTTTCCATCACGTACCTATATATCTGATATTTAAAAAGAAAAAAATTTATGAAGTACATTTTTTTCTCTTTAAAGTGTACCTAATCAAGATATATAAACATATTTTTCATAACTTTTAAACTTTTCTTAAAAAAAATTATTAAAATTAGGCCTTTTTTTAATGTTCTAGAGTGGTTTAACCCCTTAATGGCAAATCTCTTTAGGGGTGGAGGAGGTGGTCCATTTTTATAAAAAATGCATTACATATTATATTTTATATATTATGTATTATATTATATATTATATATAATATGTATAATATATTTAATAGTATCGAATATATTAAAAATTATTTTGTTTTGTGTACGGAACCCTCGGTTTTAGTGCGAGTGTAACTCGGACTTGTCCGATTTTTATTTATAAATAAGTTTAACCGGTAAATGTTCTTTTTCAACGGGGCCATTTTAACTCTTGGGTCATTTTGACTCTCGGAGTCAATTTGACCCCCGGGGGCATTTTGACTCTTAGTGTCATTTTAATCCCCGGGGGCAATTTGACTCTTAGGATCATTTTTATCCCCGGGAGCATTTTAACCCCAGGGGTCAATTTGACTCTTGTGTTTATGACAATTACGCAATGCGGAGTTGTCGTTCATGAAAATTCCGCATGCGGAATAATGTTTTATGAAAATTACGCATGCGAAAAGGTGTTTTATGACAAAAACCCATGCAGAATTCTGCATTTTATTTCTCTTGTGTGATTGTCATAAAACACAATTCCGCATGTGGCATTTCACCCTCTAATTGTGAGTGTGCAGACGACCAAAGGTTTTTCGGTGTAAAGCGCATTTATTTTGTCAATAAAACAGTAGTGCGCACGTGTTTGTTTAATAAAACACTAGAATGCATGTGTTTGTATTTCTTAAAATTTTTTTCATACAAGGTACAAACCTCGCAACTCCACAAATGTTTTCTTTATTTGAAGTACAGGCAAACCTGTCATGAGACAATTTTCCCCTATCGCGACCCCCTTCCACGAGTCATATATTTAAACTTGCGCCATGCGCAGTCGTGCCATAATGGCTGATGGTGTACCAATTTCTCCTCACGTGAAAAACCTGTAATGAGAGAAACCCCCACTACATTTCTCTCATGACAGGTTTGCCTGTACTAACCTCGTAACTCTATTTTTAGAAGGAATAAACGTAATGTAAATGTCGTAATGTAAATGAAATATCTTATTTTCACACTAATACGCAAACAAATAATCCTTATGCATTTAATGAAACTTCTACTTCCGCTTGAACATCCAATTTAATGCTTATAAACAGTTTTTTTGCTCTCCTGTAAAGTTGCGTTAATTGGAGTTACGAGGTTTGCTTATTAAGGTGACGATATAAATTCCTGCAGTACTAAATGGTAATAAACATTCAAAAAGGTTATGGTTTTACATGTTTTTCTGAGACGCTATCTTTGAAGTTTTTAAATAATTATATGGAATCAGAGCCAAGTGTAATATCTAACACCTCCTCTCTGTTCTTGGTCCTAAAAGTCGGTGTTGAACCTGTATTTAGGATGTCTAAGTTAGTATTAATTAGATAGTCCAACAAATTCAAACCTCTTTGATTGATATCAGAGCTCCCCCATAGTGTGTGGTGCGAATTAACATCGCACCCCAACACCAGGGGAAGCCCCCTTACCGTACAGTAATCAACCAGTTTTGCAACCTCTACTGGTGGATTGGTCCTGCCGTCGTAGGGGAAGTAAGCCGATCCAATGACGGTCCTTCCAATTCCCTTAAAGTCAGTGATCACCGCCATTAAGTCTCCAGTGCACATGTCCAACAAAGGAGTAACTGATACACCTTTTACCAGGATGCACGCTCTTGGTCTCTTAGCCTTGGGGTCCCTGTAACATATGAAACTCTTTCCCCGAAGCCCTCTAATGGTATCTCGTACTACCCAAGGTTCTTGGATCAACGAGATACCTGTGTGCATCTTTGCCATACCCCTCATCAGTACTGCTGAGGCGTCTTTGCAATGATGCAAGTTAATTTGAGTAAATTTGAGTGCGTCAGTTGCCATTACGGTAGCTGATCACTTCTTTCACTCGTCCCGGGCTCATTCTCCACCCGGCCAGTGACTTTAAAAGTCACTCTGCACAGGTGGTAGAATGGCCTGTAGTCGAGGACTGCTAGAGCCCTCGCCTGACTCTCAGGGACCTGCACAACTAAAAGGAATTTATTCCCTTCAGCTGCTCCAGCCACCTGAGTGTCTTCCGTCTTGACTATTCGCCAAGACGAAGTTTTTAGTGAAGGGTTGTACTCTTCCAGTGCCTTTAGTACCTCCCTCACTTCTTCCGGCTCGCCCGGAATCCATGAGGTGGCCTTTAGCATCCTTTGGAGTACCTCCACCCCACCAACACGAAGCGTCGCCCCTTCCCAGGGCTTCAGACCTTCCACCGCACTGGTGAGCCAGTCCTTAGCTGCTGCGTTGGAAGCGACGAAACTAAAGACTCCTCCCCTGCAGAAGGAAGCCTCAAACCTCGGCAATCTTTCAGCCGTTTCTCTTACAAGGAGCGGCATTACAGCCCTTCTAAAGAGCCCGAATTGCTCCCCAGTAAGAGGAACGTCGGGATAACCGACGTCAGAGACCACCATCGTCAGGGGATTTGCCCTGATGGCCGCACTAATACCTCCCTGCGTCTCTTGAGAGACAGCAGTTTGGCTTTGTTTAGGTTTTTTAGAGACCGCTGGTGCCTCCGGCGGAGACGAGTCATGTCCCTTTTTCCTCTTGGTAGACTCAGATCCGTCTGGTTTACCCAAAACCGGATCGCCATCCACCCCAGAAGCGGAACCGCCCGAATCACCGGAGGGACCAGCTGTCTCACCTTTCTGGGCAAGTGCCTGCCTTAATCTCCTCCACCGTCTCTTTACAGAACCGGGAAAGTTTTTCTTTCCGAGAGGACTTCCAGCCAAGTCGGTAGGTTTGGATGGATTATCACCTGGCTCAGCAGACCCCGAAGAGCCCGAAGTTCCAGGTGATGGGACAGTACCAGCTGCCGGGATAGGGACCTTTGAACTGTCAGCCCCAGATGGGACCTTAGCCTCAGCCGCCATATCCTTTTGGCTGGTCTCAATATTTAAGTTTTTTATATTTAATTTATTTGGGTCCGTCATTTTGTTCCCACGAGAAGCTAGGGAAAAGAATTCGGCCCCTGCAGAGCCCCGCTTGCAGGGGTAGGACTAAATACTACTGGGAGTTCGCCCGGTGTCCCAGAGTCCCCGTGCGCGACACCTCCAGCCACTTCACCGACGAGAGCCGCGCGTTCGGCGCCCAGGCCCCAGCTTTTCTTCTGGGTTGGACCCCTTCCGCGCCACCCTCCTCGGCTCCGCTTCGGATTTGTTAACCCTAGTGCCATTCATCCCTCGGCACGATAAAAACACCTTGGATTGGGGGTGTCGTTGGTCAGATCGGACAGACAACCGGTCCAACGGCCGTCAGCACCAGATCGAGACTACTCCACACAACTTGGTATGCCAAGCCGGCAAGAGTGTCCCATTCCTCATAGAATCCAAGTCTTCCACCGCTGGCAAAGATGATTGGCCCCCATTTGGAATCCGAAATAACATCATCCGCACAGGCAGCCAGTGCACAAAGTACAAGAGCGGCGAGTACCCGAATTAACGGGGTCCCGTTCGTTCCCCGGTGTCCAAACTCGCCAAACATTGGGAGTCGGTGAGTCCTGGGAAGAGCCGAACAGCTCGTCTAGGTATGGCGACCGGAGGACAAGCGCCTGGCCGGTCCTAAGCCCCCTCACCACGACAAGGTGACACCACGAGGGGGATTCCTAGTTTAGATAAGAATGAAATTATTCTTTAATATTACATTGTTACTATTATTGTCCCGGTAACAAGGTGTAAATTGAAATGAAATAAAATGATATCACGAAAAAGGAAAAAAATGACATTGGTTTGGATTAAAATGATTGAGAACTCAGCCATTTTTGTAATCAGTTTAATCCATTTCAATCTAAAAGAATTAAAATGTTAACAATGTTTGCGTTCAAGAAAGGATTCAAATGATTTTATTTTTCAAAATTTCTAAACGGCATTAAACAGGATTAAATTGATATCACTTATTATTATTTTAAAGGATTTAAAACGTGATCAAGAATTGAATTGCATTTAAGTGTGTACAAATGTATTGGTATGATTGGAATAAATTTATTAATGGACAAAAACGACATTCGTTTGGATTAAAATGATTGAGAATTCAGCCAAATTTGTAATCATTTCAATTGATTTTAATCTACGCCTTTTTACCGGGGTGTATTGCAAAATAAATACCTTGTAAAAAAATAAATTGTTTTATATTTAAATATTTTGAGGTTAGGTTATAGACTATTGTTTCTTTTCTTTTTTAGGGTTCCGTACACCACAAGTGTACGCACGGAACCCTATTGGAAAGACGTTGTCGAAAATCGAATCCCCCCCCCCCCCCTAGCCACCAAACTATTTGACTTAGAAAGTTCAAATTTGTCCCACATATGTATTTTTACGTGTAGATGAAAGGAAAATTATAGAGAACATGATTCTAGGGGTTGATCATAGCGTTGTCAAGAAAATAATAAGATTTTTTAGAAATTTTGATTTTTTTGTCTGAAAACTCTTGCCATTTCTTTTACAGCGCTATCACCATCACGATCTCTATATTCTTTTTTATAATCTACACATGACAATATATTTGTGTACCAAATTTGAACTTTCTAAGTCAAATATTTTGGCAGATAAGAGGGGAATACGTTCATTTTTCAGAAAAAATGCGTTTAATGTGTACCATTCCTGCCCTCTATCTGCCAAACTATTGTACTTAGAGTGTTGAAATTTGGTACAAATATGTAGTTTGACGTGTAGATTACAGAAAAACTATAGAAAACCTTGTTGCAGGCTGTTATCATAGCGTTTATGAGCAAAAAAAAACGATTTTTTTTAAAAAATGCTAAAAAATTGTCGTATCTCCCCCCTCCCCCTGAACTTCCAAACTATTGGACTTAGAGAGTTCAAATTTGGTACACAAATGTATTTTTACATATAGATTACAGGAAAATTATAGAGAACATGATTGTATGTGTTGAACATAGTGTTGTCAAGGAAATAAAAATATTTTTGAGCATTTTTTTACATATTGGCTTAAATTTAGTGTTATAACTTTGACAGCGCTATGATCATTACTTTCTCTATAATTTTCCTGTAATCTACACCCAAAATTATATTTGTGTCCAAAATTTCAGCTCTCTAAGTCAAATAGTTTAGCAGTTAAGAGGGGGCGGATACGGTCATTTTTTTTAGCAAAAATGCATTAAAAATGTACAATTCATGACATATATCGGCCAAACTATTCTACTCAGAGTGTTGAAATTTGGTACACATATGTAGTTGCAGATCGTTATCATAGTATTTTTAAGCAAAAACCAACGATTTAAAAAAAAAATGCTAAAAAATGACCGTATCCCCCCCCCCCCCTTTAACTTCCAAACAATTTAAATTAGAGAGTTCAAATTTGGTACACCAATCTCTTTCCACGTGTAGATTACAGAAAAATTGTAGAGAACATGATTGTAGAAGTTGATCATAGCGTTGTTAAGGAAACAAAATGATTTTTGAGTATTTTTTATGGATATTGGCTAAATTCTTTAGATTTTTCGTTGACAGGGCTATCACCATTACGTTCTCTATAATTTTTATGTAATTTACACCTGATAATACATTCCTGTACAAAATTTGAACTCTCTAAGTAAAATATTTTGGGCTTTAGGGGGGGGGGGAGGTGGTCCATTTTTATAAAAAATGCATTACATATTATATTTTATATATTATGTATTATATTATATATTATATATAATATGTATAATATATTTAATAGTATCGAATATATTAAAAATTATTTTGTTTTGTGTACGGAACCCTCGGTTTTAGTGCGAGTGTAACTCGGACTTGTCCGATTTTTATTTATAAATAAGTTTAATAAGTGTTTTACAATTATTAGAGTTTTTAATCACAAAACTGAAGTATATTTTTTAGTAATTAACTTTTGTTATTTGATTGAGCTATTCATGAAATGAGAATAAATTAACTTTTTATAAGGTTTGTTATATGTAATTTCATTTAAAAAAAACTTTACCGAGTGCAATTTATTATTGAACATTATCGTATAGGGGTGTGTGTTGATCAAAATTGTATACTTACCGCGTATACGCTATACATAATACACTAAAAAACTTTATAGTTTATTATTTCATTTAATATAAGTTTTTTAACAATAGATGATTTTTTTTTATAAAAATTTAGTAATCAGTCGATCAAAGCTGCACGCATGCAAACGAGCATTGCTCGTACATGTAAGAAAACATAAACCTACGTAAAAATGTACTTTCATCCTCAAAGGAGATTCTACTTGAATGAAAATCAATTATGTTTCTTCGAAAATTTGACCTGATTAATAATATTCAATCTGACATATTTTGAAATTTTTGGGTGTGTTTTAAACTCTGGTGGAACGAGACTTGCGACAGGGCAGTTGAAGAAAGACGCGAAAATTACAGGTGGTATCAGGCAAATCAGTCAGCAACTAATCGAACTGAATTCCACAGAAGGGATGCTGAAATAAAGAGAGATCTGAGAGAGCAAAAGACTCTTTGCTTCAGGAACTTTTGCGAAAGCTTGACACTTACCTCTAGTGTCTCCACCATGTGGCGGAACATTAAAGCTTTGTCATCTCGTTCGAACCGCCCTAACACCAATATATCTACGGACCCCCGCTCTCCAGAAATCATCACTTTTAAAAAAGACCTAGTCAGGGAAGATATTCCGCCACCTAACATTCCTATGCTCGCCGTACCTAACTCGCTAAGAGAAGCAGACTTCCCTCCCTTTACAAGGAACGAATTTGACGCAGCTCTAGCGACATGCAAGCCCAAGGCTGCATGTCCGGGACTTGACGGTTTCACGGGGGAAATAGTCAGGGGACTTGGTTCTGTTGCGTTGGAGTTCCTTTTACTTCTCTTTAATAGGATGTTCCTGGCCTCCTCTTTTACAAAGGCCTGGAGAAAATCTAGAATCATACTTATTCCGAAACCCGATGGTAAAGCACTTTGTGGAGGCGAGAGGAACCATACCCAAACACCAATACGGTTTGCGCCGACAAAGATCAACCTTGGACTGTTTCGCGTCCTTTGTGGTGGATGTTTACAATGGATTTGACGATTCTCTAAGCACAATGGCTGTTTTGATTGACATAAGGGGTGCATTTAACAATGTTAAGCCGGCCATTCTCAACAGCGCCTTAATAAAGCTGGGTGTACACCCATGCATGATTAACTTTAGCACCTTTATTACCGCCAAAAGATGCATTTCTTTCAATGCGGACGGATCGGATCCGAAAATCTGTAGAATTGGCGTACCACAGGGTGGGGTTCTTTCCCCCCTCCTGTTTAACTTATATTTGCGCAACATTCAGAGGATCTTACCCGTCAACTTTAAGTACACTATGTACGCTGATGATTTGTTACTATATGTTAGATTTAAGGATCTGGAAAGGATCAAAGAGGAGGTATCCTCTGCACTTAATATCTTAACATTATGGTTAAGAAACATCGGACTTGACGTGACGCCTTCCAAAACGAAACTCTGCATTTTTTCGAAATCAAGAAGGTCGTTTGACGGTGAACGGATCGGCATGGACTTGGACCCCGCATATAGAGACGATTGCGGATAAAGCGACAAAGTCCCTTAGCATTCTTAAGATTGTCTCAAGGGTTACTTGGGGCTCCTCACCCACATTGGCCCTTATGGTTTACCGTAACCTTATAAGGGCTACATTGGACTGGGGCGCCCCCTTTTTTTCCGACGCATCTAAAACGTCTTTGAAGATCCTAGATAGAGTACAGCACTGTGCGCTGAGAACGGCCTTGGGCTGCATGCGCTCCACACCAATCCCGGTCTTGCTATCGGAGGCTGGGGAACCATCCCTAACTTTTAGAAGACTATTCCTATGCAATTTCTTTCTTCTCAGGAATTCCGGTTGGAGAGAAAGTCCCCTAATCCCAAAATTGCAACTGTTATCAGAGAAGTCAAGGAGGAGGACCTTCCACTTGAACTCGGAGAAACTGTCCCTGCTAAAAACATATGAACGTACACTCCATGTTTTGAGTTCTTTCAGTAAAACGGTCAAACCGTCAGACTTTGACTGGCCCTGGAGTCTGCTGATCAGCACACAAACCTGTGACTTTGAACTGGGACTAGGAGTAAAGGACAAGTCTCTGACGGCAAATGATTTTCAGGCCCGACTAAAACTCAAATACCCGGAACATAACTGCATTTATACGAATGCATCCGTGGACCCGAGTACAGGACTAGCAGCAGCGGCATTCTTTGATAGCGACTCCCGGGAGGCATGCGGAACCCCCATTCAGATGGGCACTTCGGTACTCACGGCTGAGCTGTATGCTATTTTTAGGGCAATCCTTTATGCCAAAAGAGCGCGTTTGAGTAGGGCGGTTTTTGTGACAGATTCGCAGGAGGCGTTAGTTCCAATTAAGAACAATCTTAATTATAAAGATAACCCCACACTGATTTATAGAATTCTTGAGCACGCCCTTCCGAACCCCTCAGACCATCTTATTTTTTATTTTAAGTTTGCATGGGTTCCGGTACATTCGGGGGTGTGGGGGAACGAATATGTTGATGGGGTCGCTAGGAAAGTTAATTGCTTCAACAATAGGGTTAGCATAGCTCCTGCCCTTTCGGACTGTAGACACACGTTATTCACTCCAGACAGATTTGCATGGCTGTCGTATTTATGGCCTTTCATGGGTGACACTCCGTCCGGGGGGAGCTATTTCAGTAATGTTTCGTATAAAACAAGCAGGCCCTGGTTCACGGATATTGTACGTCCCCGAGGGTGGGTCAATACGATCACTAGATTGAGAACTGGCCATGTCTTGTTTGCGGAACATTTAGAAAGGATGCAGTGGGATTTGACGGCCGGCTGCGCGCGCGGAGAGGAGAACGCTGAAACATGTGCTATTTGACTGCCGATTAACGGAGCCAGGTATACAGAGATTTTTTACACAGATCCTGTCCTGGATATGAGACGAACGTCGCTTTAATTAATTCGATGATTTTTTCACCCAATGATGAGGTTGTCAGGGAGTTGGGGGGGGGGGGATATATTTGTCAAGGCGGGCAGTTTGTTTGAGATAGACCAATCCTCTGTCGGGTTACGTATTGTGGGTGCTTCCCCATCTAGACCGTTTCCCTGATTAAAATGACGGATAGAAATCGGACACAAAAACCAGATTACATTTCGGATAAGATCGTACAGAAATCGGATTAAAAACGTATAACTTTCGGATAAAAACGTATGATGACGGTTGAAACCGGATGAAGAACGTTTAATTGGAATTTCGATTTTCTCCAACGCATACGATTCGTACACAACCGTATAAAAAATGTTTCTAAACTAATTTAAAAAAACAATTTTAATTATGTTTGACAGATTAAGGTCGGATGGTAACGAACAGAAAACGGATGTCTCATCGCTGGGTCCTCAACTGGTTGCGGATTCAAGATCGCTTATTCCAATTCTTCTTTATCATTATAGTTCTGACAGTCGGCTACGCCAAAAGTCATTTAAGAAGAAGAAGAAGATATTATGTAATTTAGAATTCTACTTTAACATATTCAATAATATGTGATTTGGAAAGTTAAAAGGGACCTTACGTCAAATAAATCGATTTTTTGCTGTTTAGTTCATTCAAAAGAGTGAACTTTTCTCTTTCAGAATCACCTATCAGTAAAAAAAAATCAATTTTTTGACGTAAGGTCCCTTTTAACTTTCGAAGTCACATATATTATTGAAGGTAGCATTGAGGTTAGTTTAGCTGTCATATGACGATTCGATAAAATATTGTCTCCCCTCTATACTTTTTCTTTCTTTAAGGGTAAAATTTCAATCAACAGACTACTAAAAATTGAATGTTCTTTTAGTCAAACCATGAATTTTACATTTTAATAGTCAAACTGTGAAATAATAATAGTGTTCCAGTTTTTTCCTGGTATGGTAGTTAGTTTAATAAAATTAAATTGCGAGTTTAGTAAATATTGATCTACAAAGTTTTTCAGTTTATAAAATCAAAGTATACGTTATTATAAAGGGTCAGTATAAGTTTATTGTTCATATTTTCAAGAATTTTTTCCATATTAAGTGCCAAAAAATTTTATTTTTTTATTTGTAATTGTTTATTTCTGCGAAATATATCTATTTGAATTTAACCTTAAATTTTACTGGCCAACTTTTTTTTTTTTTTTTTTTTTATACATTTGTCTATTGGCTTTTTCGCACTTACAAGTGTTCACCAAGAAAACGCCTACAGGACGACTTTGAAGTAGGAGTACTCGCATTTGCCTGGACCACCCATAATTGGGTTTTCTCGCCAGTGGAGAGGGAAAACTGTAGAAAGACCTCTTCTTGAGTACAACCGGTTTATCGACAGTCGAGTTCTAATGATTTGCACAGGTCAGTTACCGACAGTGCATATCATTATTCCTCGACGTCAAACCTTCAACTGAAGTTATCTCACGAGCTGAAAAAATCCCAGACTTGTCGGGGCGCGAACCCAGCAAGCTGGACTTGGTGCGACCGCAGGGTCTAGTATTTAACCAACTGAGCTAACTCCGTGGTCAAGCCAACATGATATTTAGAGATTGGATTATCTACAATTAAAAAATTCAGTTTTTTCTTAAAATTTATATCTGTAATTATCGTCTGAACTGCAAACTTTCACCTATGATGATAAAAAAATAACAAAGTCCTTAAATCATGTCAGCTAGTAAAATTGAGGGTTAACTTCAAGCAAATATTTCGCAGCAATAAACAATTAAAAATAAAAATAAAAAATATTTTTTTGCACTTTTAAATATGAATTTTTATGTATAAAAAGACAGTGTTATAAAAATATATTTTAATACGAAAAAAATATTCTTCAAAATATAAACAATTATCCCATACTAATCCCTTAATTACAACATGGTAGTACTTTATATTCAACAATATTTTTGGTTATGTGTGTATGATCGACTAAAGCCGAACATTGTCCTTTTGTCTCATAACCAACATTGGCACAAGTTACATAAGGCCAAGAATCGGCAGAATGTAGGGCCCCCAACCAGAGACAGTTAATATTGGCACAAACATTGGCCTTTACTCGTGAATCCAATGTTAGCAATACGATAATCGGCCGAAGTTACAAATAATGTTGAAAGCCCGAGTATCAGCTAGACTACATAGAACCAAGCAACGGCCACGTTGGCTAGCTCGACAAACCCTGCTCGGGATGGATCAAGAAGCAAAAATGAATGTTACTATCTTATTTCATAAAAATATGGACTGTTAATTATCTATTTTAATCTTAAAGATACCGGAGAATGTTACAAGGAAGCACATACGAAAAATTTTTTTGAACTAGGTTGAGATATGAATAAGGAAAAGCACCATATATATATATATATATATATATATATATATATATATCTAAAGAAAGTGAAAATATCACAAATTGATAAATAAAAAGGTTTACTTATTCATAAATTAAAAAATTGAATATTCCTGAAAAAAGTTATTTTTTAGTTCGTCATGTTTATAGAGTAGTGAACTATCTCTCCTCGAACAACGCCAAAAAGTAACGTGCGCGATAAATTAAAATAAGTTTTGGAATCATGTTTCATTACATATATTCACCTTGCAATAACAGCCACACTTCGACGTAAATATTACTTTAGTAACAAATAATAACGACTAAACGAGAAACTTATTATTTTTGACACGCGAGAAAAATATCGAAGTGTTTTTTGTGCGAATAAGAAATTGATTGTCCTATTGCTTCCCAAAATAAACTTGATAATGACAAAACCTTCTGAACTTTCAGTCTATGTATCATGACACACAAACTGACAAACAACCAGTTCTGTAAGTGAAAAAGACTCAAAATGCCGACAAGTGATCCATCTCTCCTCGTGAACTATCTTTCCTCGACTAACCCTATTTCTAATAAGAAAATAGGGGGTGTCTGCGGCACCCCTTAATATTGTGCGAGCAAAAAAAGAAAAAATTCGTTTGCACTTTTTTTGGTATTAGCATCGATCTAGCGATAATCGTAAACATTTTTCAAAAATTCACTTTTTCTGAACCATCCCACTGGACACTCCCAAGTGAAAAGTTTCAATTGAATCCGCATATTTTTTAAAAATTCGACCGCCATATTGGATTTCGCCAATCTAGCATGATAACTTTTTAGGGACGTTAGTTGCCAGCAATTTCAGCCATCAGCTAGTTGTTTCGAACGTCAATTCTTTTTTTAACATGTTTACTAATGCGACCTCTCTATTTTTTACTGGTTTCCAGCCGCCATATTGAGCCGCTATTTTGAAAATTTCAAAAAGGCACAACGGATATTTCAAGAGCAATTGATAACGAACATTTTAAGCCTATGATCATTAAAATCCATTAACAGGAATTTCGGATTGAGCTTTTTGTTCTGTTTGACAAAGAACGTCCCTTAAATGTTTACTAATTTTGCAAAAATCAATTAATTTTTTGCAAATAACAACAAAATTATCACTATTATCGCTTTTATAACATTAAATTTGTGCTTAGAACACTAAAATACATTTGTAATGTATTGCCTAGCTCCTGAAAAAAAAATTTTCATTTTTTGGAATTTTGCAATTAAAAAATCGTTTTTTGCAATTTAAAAAAAACTACATTATAAAAGTTTTTCTAGACCTCAAATTCGTGTTCAGGAGGTCAAAATACGTAGGAAAAGTGTAGTATGGTTTATTGTACAGACTACTTTTTTTTGTGGAGCTGTGTTATTAATATTCCGAATAATTGTGAAAAATGATTGTTTTAAAACTAATTGTTAATGCACCGATGGAGCCTTCCCAAAAACCTCACTAATTATTCTCAATTTTAACATATCAGAGTATTTAGTAGTTCATGCGTAATTAGTTCAAGGTGCGGTCTGCTGCGGTTTTTAATTTAGGTTTTTAAAAATCGTGATTTTAGAATTGCACACAATCTTTAATTATATGACAATCATTTTGTTGTATGGTGTGAAGAGCAAACAGTACTTTTTTATTCTAGTATTTGTACTTATTTGATTAAAGATGACTCCTTTAAAGAAAATATAATTCTAGGAGTTATTTTAAAGAATAGAGATATCCAAATAATTATTGATACCATTTTAGCGAAAGTCGGCTATAAATAGGATGTAAGTTCCAAAGGATTAGTACGTTTGAAAAACACTCTTTAGAGTCCAAGGTCCAGGAGAAATGCAATATATCATTATAGCAGTAGGAAATTAACCAACTTTGAATTTAAAAATTCAGAGTGGCTAGATTCTAAATTTACCAATCCTGAGTTAGAACTTACAGCTGGAGTGAGTGATAATGAAATACCCTAAGTAGAAAGTTTAATCAAAATTCTATTATTTTTAAAATTTTAATTCCGCCATTTTGAATTTTCGGAATCTGATTTCAGATTCGTAATCAGTGACTCCAAAACCCTTAAATATTAAATTCCATCGAAATCTATTAATTTAAAAAATTTTAAATCCGCTATAATTCAAATTTTTTAAATCTGATTTCAGATTTGTAATCAGCGATTTCGAAAATTCTCAAATATTAGGTTTTTTTAAATCTATTAATTTTATAAATTCTATGTATGTCCGACATCTTAGATCAGCAATTTTGAATTTTTTAAATCTGATTTCAGATTCGTAATAATTGACCCCAAGAACCTATAAGTATTAAGTTTTATAAAAATCTATTGATTTTTTAAATTTTATGTCTGCCATATTGGAACCGCCATTTTAAACTTTTGAAAACTGATTTCAGATTCGTAATCGGCTTCCCCAAAAACAATAGATAATTAAAATTTGTAAATTCTTTGAATCCTAGGAATTATGATTTTTGGCCTAATTTTTTAGTTTCCTGGCAGTCTTTCCAGATATTCTCACCCAACGCATCTGCGCATGTCTCTAGAAAGTCGTATGATGGGTCAAAGTGAGCAGGGTGGTTTAAAAAGCTTTAAATTAAGCTATTTCAAACACCCCTCTCTTTTTTACCAATGATACGACTTTCTAGAGATTTGCGCAGATGCGTTGGGTGAGGGTATCTGGCAAGACTGTTTCCTGGTCGACTGTGCTGCGGAGACTTGCAACTCTAGATCACTCCTAGAGAAATTTCACTTCTTTGGTTAATTTTTATGATTCCTCGTTGGACTTCAAAAGATATCTACATACAGTAGACACAATCGACTGGGTGTCCTATTCTTAAAATTCCTCAACTGCGTACTCGTAAAAACTCTCCACGACTGCTCGTTCTTAAAAGATTACAAAACATTAAGATTTACAAAGATTTTTACAATGGATCTTAAATCAGATAAATAATATTTGCCTTCACATTTTCCAGATTTGTCCACTAATTCAACTGTTGACGAACCCAGAACTCTATTGACAAAAGTGGGTCACAAACATTTATCCGACAATTCGATAGAATATTTTTCCGCCTTATTGCTCCATTTATTATTTGGATAGTAAAATTGCATACTTGATTTAATTTTCACCAATAATGATCTAAACCGACATTGGCATTTGCAAGACGCTATCCGAAATGAATTTTTTTAATTAAATCTTAATCTGTTGACGCAACCTGTCAAAAATTTTCATTTTGTCGATCCACAAATTACCAAGTCATCCTGACCTGTAGTTAAAATGAAGTTCATCATCAAATGATTCTACATCGCGTTTGACGACAGTTTCTTGGGTCGACTGCATATCCTCCAAAACCCAAATGACCCAACTCGCAATTAGCCAAAATTCAAGTGTTCGAAATCACAAGTCCCCGAACTCGCAATTGTCCGATCTTGCAATTGCCCGAACTCGAATTTGTCCAAACTTCCAAGTGACTGAACTAGCATTTGTCCGAACTTCTAACTCCTCGATCTCGCATTTGTCAAATTGTCGAAACGTTCAACTTCTTGACATCGCATTTGTCTAAACTTTAAATCCCCCAATTCGCATTTGTCAAAAACTCCAACTACCCAAATTTGCATTTGTCCAAACTTTCCACTCTTCGAAATTGCATTTGTCAAAAAATGTCAATACTCCAAACTCGCATTTTTTAAAACACGCATCTCTCTGAATTTGCATTTGCTCGAATATTCAACTCCCCGAACTCGTATTTGTCAGAAAAACCAAATCCTCGAATTCGAGTTTGCCCAAACTGTCAACACCCCGAACTCGCATTTGTTAAAACAACCAAAACCTCGAATTCTCTTTTGTCTGAACTGTCAACTGCTTAAACTCGCATTTGTCTAAACTTTCAACCACGAAGTAGTATAAGGAGACGTATCGGCCATGTATTTTTGAAATACAACATGGCCCCCAATCGGACGAAGCATATCTCCTTTCTTTTGAGGCTAGCGATCGCAGAACCGTAACGGAAAATGAGTTAACTAAAAATATCGTCTGCTATGTTTTTGTTTTGTCTGAAGTGTTCATTTGTTGTTTTTACATTTCTTTATTTTTAAGTAAGCGATTTATTAAAAAGTATTCATATTTAAAGCACAATTAAGAAAAAAAGTGAAAAGAGGAGAATCAGTTAACGCAACAGTATGTAAATGTTAAAATAAGCGCACAAAGTAGTGAATGTTTTTCAAGAAACGTATAGTTGTCATGTTTATTTGTAGATTGCAGTTTCGATTTTTAACATTTTCTACAAAGGGAAAGTAATTTGTACGTAAAAAATAACGTATAAAATTAAAAAGAATGGAATGTTTTAAGCAAAAAATAAAGTTTGCAATGTTTAAGGAAACTTATTAGTAAATACACCACAACCGTCTGAAAGTTGGTGTTATTATGAAGGAAATAACATTTTTTTTGGATTTGTAAAAGTAGAAAATGATGCCATGTTGAAGAAGAAAATTATAATTCTCCCACAATTATTACTCATTTTATTATTTTTAATTTAATTAAGAAATTAAAGTGTTCTATAGAAAGCTATGTCACTTTTACATTAAAATATTAAAAGTATCTAAAACAATTTTTCAAAAATTAATTTAAAAAAAAAAGAAATTACTTTTCCTTCTTATTCCCAGGTTTTGTCAAATGCCTTCAAAAGATTAATGAGTTCGTTCACGGTTTCAAAATGTAAGTATGTTGACAGAGGAATAAATTCAGAGTCAATAAAAATCTTTACACTCAGATCACTAAGAATTATAATTTTCTTCTTCACTATGGCATCATTTCCTACTTTTACAAATTCAAAAAAATTTTTATCTCCTTCAAAATAACACCAGCTTTCAGAAGGTAGTGGTGTGTTTACTAATAAGTTTCCTTAAACATTGCAAACTTTATTTTTTGCTTAAAACATTCCATTCTTTTTAATTTTATACGTTATTTTTTACGCACAAATTACTTTCCCTTTGTAGAAAATGTGATAAATAGAAACTGCAATCTACAAATAAACATGACATTAGTATAAAATACACATACGTTTCTTGAAAAACATTCACTACTTTGTGCTTTGAACATATACATACTGCTGCGTTTACTGATTCTCCTCTTTTCACTTTTCTTCTTAATTGTGCTTTAAATATGAATACTTTTTAATAAATCACTTACTTAAAAATAAAGAAATGTAAAAACAACAAATGAACACTTCAGACAAAACAAAAACATATGGCAGACGATATTTTTAGTTCACTCATTTTCTGTTACGGTGCTGCGATCGCTAGCCTCAAAAGAAAAGATATAATTATGCTTCGTCTGATTGGGGGGCTATGCGCAACACGCTGATACGTCTCCTTATACTACTTCGTGCTTTCAACTCCTCTAAGTATCGTATTTTTTTTATTGAAAACATTTGTTAAATATATTTTTTTGGACTAAAACAATGAAATTAAGCGTTCTACATTATATTGTTAGATACCTCGAACTTACAAAAAAAAATCCTGGAAAATGACACAAAAATCCAAAACAACACGGAATGTCGTCTGCGAAGATGCAAAAATGCAGAACGAAATTGTCTGTCAGATTCCATTATTATATTAATTTAAATGATTTAAATTGGATTTAGTTTAAATTTAAGGTTTAAGTTGTAAAAATAATGTATTTCTTTTTTCTCATAAAAATAATTAATATAGCGCTTAAAACATTTTTTTGTACACTTTTTTTTAGTGGCGCCTATCACCCCATTTCAACCTTTTCAAAAAATCGATGTTTTTCTATTAAAAAACATGTTTCTACTGTCAAAATTTATAATTTTCTTGTATATTCTTGAAAAATAGGTAAAGAATTAGTACCAACCGGTTTTTTTTTCTACCTTACCTGTAAATAGTTCTTATGGTGTCAGAATTTTTCTACCTCATTATTACGAATTACCATTTCCCAGTGACACAATTCACGTCATTATTCTACTCAAGGCTATTGTAGAAAGGGCGTTTATTTTGCGAAAGTTGGAATTTCTTAGGTCGCCGGGCTGAATTTTCTTTAGAATGTAAAAAAATGAACTGTGCACAAGGACAATCGATCAATATTAACCCGTGCCACCGAAGGATTAAAGTTTAGATGGGGTTTTACATAGGATTAGTGCACTTTTTTACATTTCGTGTAATAATTTTTTTTTTATTTTATTAAGAAAATATTTTTAATTTAAGAATATGCTTATTCTTTAAATCTTGAAATAAGAATAATTCTTAAAATTTAAAGAATATTTTATTCTTAAATAAAATCCAAGAATAATTCTTAAAAGAGGAATACCATTTTCACAGTGTTCCGTTATTTTACAATAATAATTTTTTTTTCTTGAAAGGTTTTGTTTAGTAAACTAGCGGATGTGGGGGGGGGGTGAAAAAGACAAAAATTAAAGCCATAATAATCCATAATAATTTATGGATAACCCCTTATGGCACCCCAACCCGTTTAAATTAGTTTAAATTAGTTGTCTTGTGTCATCATAGATCTATGTTAATAAAAGCAGACTTTTATCTGTACATTGCTCCGAATTTAAAATTTTTGTCATATATTGTCATTTTGAACAACAAGGTTTCCAAAAATGCCAAAAAAAAAATTTTGTCTGTCTGTATGTCCTTAATATTTTGTTCCACTATCAATCAGAAACGGCTTGACCGATTAAAGTCAAACTTTGCTGGTTTTTGGGTATTTGCCTAACTTAAAATCTTTGCTTTATTAGATTAAAAAATATTAATATGAACGGGAGACATGACATTTTTTCGAAAAATGCTAAATTTAAAATTTTTTATTTTTTGATATATTTTTTTCTAATCTATTTTTATATTTAGGTTTTTGAGACAGATTAAATATGATTTAACCTTAAAATTAAAAAAATATCAGCATAATTTAAAGTAGTAAAAAAAATTTTAAAAAAAATTTTAATGACATTTTTTGGAAATTAAAGCTTTGTTCAACTTTTAACTTATATTTATTTAAGGTCATTATAAAATTGGTTAAAAAAGTAGAATTAGATTTATACATTTTTTACCAAATGACAATATTTACATAGAAAAATATTTCTGTGGGTGTGTAATTTAAAAAAAAAAATTAGAATGTAATAGTTTCTTTTAAGAGAATTATGTTGCTTAGAAAGTTTTGTTTCAAATACTTTTTACACGAAAATAATTTTTGGAAAAAAAAATACTTTCTGTCAGAAAATACTTTTTGTTAAAAACACTTTTTATAGATAAATTGTTTATTCTCTCTTTTACGGGCTCGAAGGGCTCCCGTTCCCTTTACAATATTCTTACATACTATATACATCGAGTCTTAACCTACATCGCCAAACGCAATTCTACCATCTACGTACTCTCTTCTAGTGCCAGGGCTTCCGTTTCCTAACCGTAGTGCTCTCATAAGCGAGCCTCGCGACTTTACTTACTCTTTACTATTTACTCAATCCATCTTTTAATACCCCGTTCCTAATCTCATTCTCTCTCTCCGTTCTTCTAGCTCCTTCATCCATACTTCCCCTTGCCCACTTTCATCCAAAACCCAACCTACACACTCCCCTATGCCCTTTCCTTCCTCATTCACTCCAGTACATCTATCCAACACATGCGCCCAATCCTCCAAATCAAACCCACATACCCTACACATCTTCTCCTCCTCATTCATCCAATATCTACACTCTTTCATACCCTCACCCATCCTAAACCTTAACACCCTGTTCCATTTTTTCTCTTTCTTCCATGCATTCAAATACCTTGGTACACCTTCATTCTTCACCATCCCATACCATCTGTTGTATCTAGACTCCTTGATTTTCTCCCATCTCTCCTCCTGATCCTTTTCCCTCATAAGCTTTTCCAATTCCTCCCAACCCCTCACCTTCATTCCTTTTTCCTCCTTTCTTACCACCCATCTATCTCTCTCCCAACCAATTCTACTCTCCGTCCCATTCTCCTCTCTTTCCCTAACAGCCTTCCAACACAACTGTGCTATTCTACTACCCCCTCCTTTCCTTAGCTTCTCCTCAAAACCCCATACTCTTTTCCTTTGCCTCGCCATCATTTTATCTCTACTCAGTTCCTCTCGGATCATATACCCTGGGCAGCTTCCACTCACCCCCATCACCCACCTCAGAAATCTTTCATGCAACCGTTCAACCAACCCTCTCTCTCTCCATCCCCATATTTCCACCCCATAACTGACTACAGACCACACCAACGCATCAAACATCCACACTCTTCTTTTCCAATCATTCTTAAACCTTCTCTTCCCTATCCCCCACACTTGTCCCATAACTTTACTAGCCTTTTCCACTTTCTTCCTCACATTCAACTCATTCGATCCATTCGACTCAAACCAATATCCTAAATAACAAAATTTATTCACCTCTTCCACCACCTTCCCATTCAATCTCAGCACCTCCCCTCTCACATCCTTCCTTTTCCTGAATCTCACCACTTTCGTCTTATCCACATTCACCCACAAGTCTCTCTCACACACATACTTCTCAAATTCACTCATTAACAACCTCATTCCACTCACATCCTCCGCAAGCAACACTATATCATCCGCGTACGCCAGGGTATATATCCTCGATCTCCCTAGCACTACTCCTCCTTTCCCTCTCCTCCATAGCCTTTCCTCTAAATCCGCTATCAGTAAATTGAATAGCAAAGGACTCAGAGGACATCCCTGCATTAACCCTCTTCCCAGCCAGAATTCCCTCCCATATTTCCCTCCCACTCTAACCTTTACTCTTGAGTCTTCATAAATCTCTTTTATCCTCTCTATCAAACTCTCCTCTATTCCTCTATCCTTTAAGACCTTCCATAGAACCCCCCTGTTAACTGACGGGAATGCCGATTTGAAGTCGACAAACACCGCCACCACTTTTTCCCCTTTTTTCTCCAATCCCCTGCTCACTAAGTGATTCAGCACATATATATTGTCCATCGTCCCCATTCCCTTTCTAAATCCCGTTTGATTATGTGGGATGCACCCTAGCCCTTCCACCTTCTTTTCTAGTCTACTCCTGATTACCTCCGCATACACCTTATACACCACTGGCATCAACGTGATTCCTCTATAATCTCCCACATTTCTTCCTTCCCCCTTCTTTCCTATAGGCACTATCACCCCTGTCTTCCACTCCTCCGGCCATCCTTTCCCCATCCACACATCTTTGATCACTTTCCATATCTCTTCCCTTACTCCTTCCCCCCCATACTTCAATTCCTCATTTTCCATTCCTTCCATCCCAGCTGCTTTATCCCTCTTCAGTTTATCTATTGCCCTTCTGACCTCCTCCCTACTAACCTCTTCCTCTCCATCAACCATCCCTCTTACTTTCCTGCCCTCTCCCCTAACTCTCACCCCTACCCCTCCGTACATCTCCTTAAAGTATCTCGTCCATTCCTCTAAGCTAATCTCTTGATTTATCTCCTGTCTTTTCCTCCTCTCTCTATTTATTACTTCCCATTCTTTGCCTTCTCTTATCGCCTTTTCCACTCTCTCCATAAACTTCTTCCTATCTAATTCCCTCTTCATCTCTAAAAGCCGTCCGTGCACTCTATGCCTCCTATTATATTCTCCCTTATCTAACCATCCTTTTCTCCAGTTCCTTATATCCTCTCTTAACGCCTCCTTACTCCTTTCACACTCCTCATCCCACCATCCCCCGTACCCCAACACTTCTTCCTCTAATTCCCTTCCTATCTCCTCCTTTGCGACCCCTATTCTCTTTCTTAGACCTGCCAATCTGTCCTCAACTCCAATTTCCCTTGTCGATTCTAAATCCCACTCTTCCATTTTAATCTGATACTTCTTTAAACTATCCTCCTTCCATTTTCCCATCCTCTTTACCCTCCTTTCTCTTTTCCCCCCTACCTTCTTTTTCGTCTTTTCTTTCTCTGCCTTGAATTCTATCACCACTGGGAAGTGATCCGACTCCACCTCATTACCCACTTCTAGCCTCCTCACCAACCTCCTCCCATTCTCCTCCGCCAATATATAATCGATCACCGAGTTGCCTTTCCCATGAAACGTAAATTCTCCTTTTTCATCCCCCATTGTATTACCATTTAATATCGACCACCCTCTCTCTCCAAGCATCCACAACAATCTCCTTCCCTCCTGATCCACCTCTTTGTGCTTTGAATTCCTACAAAACTCCTGTTTTTCTTCATCCCAATAACCCCCTCCCCTTTCCCCTGTCCACACATTGAGATCACCTCCTATTATCACTATCTTATCTTTGCCTTCTTCCATCCACTCCTCTAGCCTATCCCACCCTTCCTCTTCTCCTCTCCTTCTGTACATCCCTACCAGGCATATTTCCTCTTTCCCAATCTTTATTCTCCTCTCCATACATTCCTCCGTGCCTCTCTCTCCCTTCTTTTTCTTCGACCACCTTATGCTCTTTCTCACTCCTACCAACATTCCACCCGACTTTCTGCCAGCCTTCTTTTCTTTTACTGCTGCTTGCACCTCCCACACATAACCCTTGGGAGCCTTCCATTTTAACTTTCTCCAATCTCCCTCATCCACCCAAGTCTCACTCATAAACACCACATCCCATTTTTCTATTGTTGTCCAAAAGCCATCATCCTTATTCCCTAACCCCGCTACATTCCAAAAAGCCACTGTGATCCCTTTGCCTTCCCTGATACCTCCTACTTTCTTCTTCCTTATTCCTGAAACCCCTCCTCTCTCTTCTCCTTTTCCTCCAACTCGTTACCCTCCCTTCGAAACTCCATCACTCCTCCCTCTCTCTCCTCCAATTTTAGTCTCTCACCATCTATCCATAGACACCCTCTTCCCACTCTTACCCTCTTCCCCTTTCCTCTCTCCTCCCAGGCTCTCTGATTAATCCACCAGCTTACTCTTCTCTCCTCCTGCGTAGAATCTTCCTCTATCCTCTCTATCCTACCTCTCAACGCTTTTTTCTTCTCCATTACCTGCCATTTCTCCTCTACACTCCCTAACTCCACTACACATACCGTCGGTCTCTGCCTATCCATCCCTCCTACCCCCACTACTCTCTTCACTGTTACCTTCCATTTAGCTTCACCATATCCCTCTCCTCCCCCTTGGTGCTGCTCCACCCTTCCAATTTTTCTATTCTTTTCTCCAACTCCTTTCTCTCGCCTACTTCCACCTCTCTTCTCCTTTCTACCCTATCACACATCTCCTTCACCTTCTCTTTTTCTTTCTTCCACCCTTCATCCCACTTGTCCAACTTCCCTCTAATTTTTCCTATCTCCTCCCATATTTCATTTAACTGTTGCTCTCTACTCTCCTCTTTTGTTTTACAATTTTCTAACTCCCCCTTCATCTTTTCGAATCTCTCTCTTGTCCCTACTGCTAATTCTCTCACCGCTGTCGTCACCCGTTCCATACAATCCTCAAAATATCCTTCGTCCCTAATTCTTTTCCTCCCTTTTTCTCCTAAATATTTCCTTAAATCCCCCTCCGAGCCCAGACTACCCGCACGCTGCACCCTCGCAAAATTACTGAGCCTACCCCTTCTGACAGCCTCTGACTCCACTCCCGTCTTCGGGGTCAGGAACACCTCGTCCTCTGCTAGGACTTCCTTTTGAGCAGACGCGCTTTCACCCGCCTGCTCTGGGTTAGTCCCGTCACCTTCTGCCGTCTGCTGCACCCTGTCAACCTCCATCTCATCCTTACCACTCATCTTTCTCCGGTAGTCTCACCTACCCAGTCTTTCTGTCACCTACCCAACCTTTCTCTCACCTCACACCTACCCAGCCTTTCACTCTGCTCTCGCCTGCCCAACCTTTGTCTCTCTTCTCACCTGCCCAGCCTTTCTCTCTCCTCTCACCGCACACTTCCCCCTCAGACACACCTAACCTCTAATTCACCCTTACTTTTACCCTTATTTCCACACACTCTTTTCTCTTACACTCAAACCTCAATCACCCACGCAAAATACACACACTCTCTTACCTTTTTAACTTACACACGCTATTCCACCGCCCACTAAACACCTTATCCTCTGCACAAAACGATGACATTTTTTGGAAATTAAAGCTTTGTTCAACTTTTAACTTATATTTATTTAAGGTCATTATAAAATTGATTAAAAAAGTAGAATTAGATTTATACATTTTTTACCAAATGACAATATTTACATAGAAAAATATTTCTGTGGGTGTGTAATTTAAAAAAAAAAATTAGAATGTAATAGTTTCTTTTAAGAGAATTATGTTGCTTAGAAAGTTTTGTTTCAAATACTTTTTACACGAAAATAATTTTTGGAAAAAAAAATACTTTCTGTCAGAAAATACTTTTTGTTAAAAACACTTTTTGTCAAAAAATATTCTTTGTCACAAAATACTTTCTGTCAAAAAATACTGTTGATGGCACGCTACTAGATTTTGATGCCCGCCGAAGGCGGGCTCGAAAGATAGTATTATATATGATAACAAAAAACCTCCTTTTGAAGAGCTTGTCAGCTTAATTAAAAGCTGCCAACTGTCAAGAATACATATTGCTATTAGAATTAATCTGATTGTTCTTGAAAACACTTGTATATAAGTAACACAGCCACACAAAAAAATTAAAGTTCCCTGGCCTGGTTTTGAGACCCATATTTTTCTATGTATTTTAATGCTCTGAATCCGAATCCGCCATCAGAATTGGTCCAGCAGGTCTGATTTTCGACCTAACCTCAAATATATAAAATGACACCTTTTGTTCTTTAGAATCTGAACCAGATTTAACTTTAATACATGACTAGGGCCAATAGAAAGCTTGATTTATGACCTTTAAAACGCTTTTTTAAAAATTGTTCTACGATGATTTTTAACGAAGATATGATGTTTTACTTAACATTTGATTTTTTAAAATGTTAAAAATGCGTGAATATAGTAACTTATGAAAAAATAGTATATTAAACCCATGTTACTTACGATATTTTTTATTCCAAAGGCACAAACGTGGCGATTTTAGATAACCTGATGACAGGGACTAAAAGTCATTCATTTGTTTGATTATATAAAAATGGCGTCAATTTTTAACCAAGGGCAAAAAAACACACGCGCCATGCATCCTTTTTTGCCCTAGGGTAAAAAAAGGCGTCATTTTTATATAATCGAACAAATGAGTGCCTTTTAGTCGCTGTCTTCAGGTATCTAAAAGCGCCATTTTTGTGCCCGTGTGATAAAAAATTATTTTATGTAAAACATCTTATCTTCGTTAAAAATCATCGTAGAACAATTTTTAAAAAAGAGTTTTAAAGGTCATAAATCAAGCTTTCTATTGGTCCTAGTCATGTATTAAAGTTAAATCTGGTTTAGATTCTAAAGAACAAAAGGTGTCATTTTATTAATTTTGAGGTTAGGTCGAAAATCAGACCTGCTGGACCAATTCTGATGGCGGATTCGGATTCAGCGCATCAAAATACATAGAAAAATATGGGTCTCATACCCGGGCCAGGGAACTTTATTTTTTTTTTGTGTGGCTGTGTAATTAAATGTAAAAAGTCTCGTTTTTAAAAGTTTGACAGCCTAACTGACCACAATGGTCGGATTGACCAAAAAAACGGAAAAAACTATTTTTCGATGTTATGTCGTGAAAAATATGTTTTAGTTGATACTAATAATGCTTTTTAAGTGCTCTAAGTTGATTGAGGCTATTAATAAATGTAAAAAATAATTTTTTATTAACAAACTTTTAAAAATTAACATTTTTTAAAACAATTTATAGATAAATTTATTTTCAATAAATAATTTAAATATAGACTTTTAAAAATTGTTTTATGTAATTTCTAATTTGTTTAAACAAATTATTTTTGTTTATTTACAACTATTTATCAAATTAAGCTAGAGAGTTGCATCGTACTTCTCAATTTTTCAACTTTTCAAGGCGAATGTAACCAGTTACTAACAAAAAACTAAAAATAACAATTGTATGCATTGTTTAAACAAATTCTTATTGTTTAATTTCGTCTTTTTATCTATTTAAGTTACAGAATAGCAACTTTTTTTTCAATTTTGCAACTTTTCAAGCTGTATAATTTCAAATTACTGCCAACAAACTAAAAATAACAGTTTAACCGATTGTTTAAACAAATTATAAATCTTTAATATTAACTTTCCATCAAATTAAGCTTCAAAGTTGAAATTTTCTCTCAATTTTGCAAGTTTACAATCTGAATGATACCAATTACTAACAACAAACTTAAAATAACAATTGGACCAATTGTTTAAACAAATAATTGTTTTTTAATCTCATTTTTTTATCTATTTAAACTACAGAGTTGCAACTTTTTCTCAATTTTGCAACTTTTCAAGACGAATGAAACCATAGTTACTAACAAAAAACGAAAAACAACAATTTGACGCCCCCCGTTGATAACATGTTTATTACAAAGCCAGTCCAATAAAATGTTATTTTAAAAAACAGTGGAAACTCATTTTTTTTAATAATATTTCAAATACGATTTCTATTCAATTGTTTGTTTAATCAAATGTCTATTGAAGCTGCGTGTCATAAAATGTTAATTGGTCCAAACGTTCAATATACTTGTTTATTTAATCAAATATGCAATAACATTTTATATTTTCGTGAATTTTAAACCAATTATTTCGCTCAGTGTTTTTTCTTCCATGTGCAGTGATCTTTTCACAGGCAGTGCCAAGCAGTTTTTGTGCTTTTTTATTGGTGTCCCATTGGATAAAATACCAGTGATATTTAAGGTGTTGTGTGAGTTACGCTCTTGGTTTTCACGATCTGATGAAAATGTCGGATACCGATTTAAAGACGTTAATCTTACAACTGTCGTCCAAAATAGATGAGTTGAGTAAGTCACAAAACAGTTTACTTTACGAGGTCCAAGAATCCTGCAGAATTTCTAATGAAACTAAATTAGACATGCAAGTTTTGTCGAAAAGGACAGCTGGTTTTGAATTTCACATGGATAGAATTGAAAGGCAAGAAAGAGCAAATAATATTATAATCTTTGGTTTGAAGGACGATGACGAACAAGGGGATTTGTTTACAATTATTAATGCATTATTTAGAGAAGTTAATTTGAATCTACCAGATATTGCTATTTCTAATATTTTCCGATTGGGAAAGAAAGTGGGAGAACGACCCGTTATTGTCAAATTCATAGCTCCTAGATGGGTGAGTCACGTATTCACGAAAATTTCGGAATTTAAGAAGCTCAACCTAACCATATCAAATGACCGGTCTAAGAAAGAGAGAGAGAACAGAAAGGAACTTCGTATTCAAGAGGAACGTTTAAAGACAGCTGGATTTAAGACAAGGATAACGAAGAACAAACTTTTCGTGGGAGAAAAAGAAGTATTTATCAAGAATATTGATGCTATGATTCTCACTCAGAAAAAACGTAAATCTATGGAAGATACTGAAGATGTAGATTCACGTCACAGTGGGGGTCTTAAATCAAGTAAGAAAGGCCGTACCTCAAACCGTGACTTATTAAAGAGTGACAAAAATAATCAGAGTTTGATACCCTTCCTGTCAAATGAACCTTCGTCGATGTGCTCGGATACCAACACTCAGCCGACTCTGGATACTGCTGAATAGCGAAAGGATTCCTTTGTTAGAGATTCACCAGATATAAACGGCCCTTTTACTTGTAAGATTATTATGTGGAATATTCACGGTTTTTCAAATCTCTTGGACATTAAGGATTCGTTTGATGGCTCAGATGTGCTTTGTGTTTATGAGACGTGGGTGGAAGATCCTAACATTTACTCATCTAGTTTCTCCAGTGAGTTGCAATTGTTTCACACCCCAGCTTGGAGGGATTTCTCAAGAGGTAGGGCTAAGGGAGGAATTCTTGTAGCGCTAAACAAAGGTATATATTCTTCGTTTGTAATTCAGAGTAATCAGGAGCTTATTGCCCTTAGAATTAAGAGTATTTCTAGCGAATTTTTTTGAATTGTTGTGTATTTATCTCCCTCTTCTAATGTTTGTAATTTTCTTCAAGAATTGGATAATATTTTGTGTGAGATTCGAGCCATATACCCACAATTACCGCTGATCGTGGGGGGTGATTTTAACTGTAGAATAGGCCTCTTGAATCAATTAGAGAGGGACATGTTTTTAAATTTTGGAAATTTTACTGCGGACAGATTGTCTAATGACCTTTTTGTTAATGATAGAAGCAAGAAATTTGCTGCTTTTATGGGGGATAATGGCTTTTGTGTAGTTAATGGAAGGGCCAGAGGTGATACCCCAGCGCGATTTACTTGTAGTCAGAGTGGGGGCTCTAGTGTTATAGATCTCATTTGGTTTACTATTGACAGTCTCACATTTGTAGCGGATTTCTCGGTCCTTCCAATCTGGACTCATTCAGATCACGCGCCTGTAGCTTTATTCTGTAATAGCGTTTCTGCATCGGATAATTTAGTAAATTTTAATTTTAATAACGCAAATGTAATGAAACTCAAATTTGATTCCAGTAAGAGATGAGATTTCGCGGAGTCAATGAGATGGAAGGAAGAAATTGCGAATGTTAATTATGATATTGACGGCTTGAATGATAACTTAATATCTACAATAGTTAGCACTGCGAAGGAATTGAATATGATAAATAAAGCGCAGAAGGGGTCGGTGATTAGGCAGCCGGGCAAGCCCTGGTATGATAAAGAGTGTCGAGAGATGAAGAGTAGAGTGGTGAAAATTTACCGGAGGTACCTAGAAGATGGCAAAAATGATATTAATCGTTTAGCATATATTGAATCTAGAAGAAACTATCAAAGCTTATTGCAAAAAAAAGAGTTGATTATGAAAAGAAAATTATTGATGACATTTCGGGGGCTTATAATTCACCTATGTTTTGGAAGTTAATTAATAAAAAAAGAAAAACGTTTTTAAATTATAATTCAATAGATAAAAATACATGGTTTCTATGGTTGCAGAATTTGTTCCCCAGCATACCGGATAGTTATTCTCTTAAATTTATCTCCACCCACCCGATGTTAGACGGGTGTATCTCGTATGATGAACTTGTAAAAAGCTTAAACAAATGTAAATTCGACAAAGCAGAGGGTGCCGATATGGTGAGTTATAACTTCCTCAAATGTTTACCGGAAAACTGGTTGTGCTATATCGAACATTTATTCAATAGAATAATGGATCTGCAAAAAGTGCCATCTTCTTGGGGAAACCTAACCACGGTAATGTTTCATAAAAAGGGGGACAGGAGAGACCCTGAGAACTACAGGCCAATAACCCTTGTAAACTGCATCGCAAAAGTCTTTACACAAATTTTGGCTTTTAGATTAAATACTTGGTGTGAGCTTTGCGATGTGGTACCAGAGTTTCAATCGGGTTTTAGGAAAGGGAGAGGATGCTTGGATAACATCTTTACCCTGTTGTCACTGATTCAAATACATCTTAGACATCCGAATGGTCTAGTATATGCAGCATTCGTAGATTTTAAAAGCGCGTTCCCTTCGGTCCCGCATGAGTTACTCTGGCGTAAATTATATAAGTTGGGGGTAAGCTCTAAGATGATAAATATTATTAAAGATTTTTATGATAAAGCCCATTCATGTATTCGCACTCAATACGGGAATACCGAATACGTCAGAGTATCTCAAGGGTTGCTCCAGGGTGAAGTCCTCAGCCCCCTCTTGTTTGCTCTTTTTGTAAGCGACTTGGAGAAGTTTCTGAGGGATAGCGGGTGTAGGGGAATTTCGGTAACCAGTATGATCGAGATTTTACTGTTGGCTTATGCAGACGATCTGGTTATATTATCGGATACTCTTCTCGAACTAAACAAAAAATTGGAGGCCTTGCATTTATACTGCAGACGGAATGGTTTAAACATTAATTTAAAAAAAACTAAAATTGTTATATTCCGTGGTAACGCAAACAATAAGGTTAAAGAGTTCAATAGTTTTAAGATGGGAGAAGAAATGATTGAAGTGTCGGAATGCTACGAGTATCTTGGAGTTGTTTTTGGTAATTCGTGTAGGTTTGTGGAGGCGTCGAAAAAGTTCGTAACTTCCGCTAACTTAGCGACCGATTCAACATTGAAAATTATTGACTCTTTGAAACTGGATTGTTGGCCTGCCTATATTAAACTTTATGAAAGTCTTGTAAATAACACGCTATTGTATGGAGTACAGGTTTGGGGTCAGATATGCCATGAGGTTCTGGAGAGGGTACAGTTAAATTTTCTCAAAAGATTGCTACATCTACCAAGAAATACCCCTGGTTACGCGGTGAGATTGCAAACGGGCAGGGTGTCGCTATCCAGCGTCGTCCTCTCGAGAACACTTTCTTGGATGGAAAAAAATTGCTTTAATGGACTCTTCACGTTATCCAAGGATTTGTCTTGAGAGGATGATGGATTTAGCGCGTTCTAAATCGAGCGGAAAACACGGTAACTGGTTTCTTCATATCAAACCTTACTTTATCAGAGGTAAAATGACAAATGTTTGGGAAAATGATACCTTGTCGGAACTTGTAGAGAAATCTAGTAAACTCCTATTAGCGTACGAGGAAGATACACGTAGAGGAGATTGGGATGCAAGAGCTCGTTCCAGGAGCTTGCAGGTCTGGCCTCAACTACCATTGACTCGAATCGCACAGCCATACCTTACAAGTAAATTAAGCTTGAGTAATAAACGTACCATGGCTCAGTTAAGACTTGCTAATTTTCATTCAAATTTTATAACAATAAACACAACCAGGTTTAAAATTTATAACCAAGATCTTTGTTTGTTTTGCCATGAGGATAGGGTAGATCTCAATCATATATTAAACGATTGCCCATACTTCACAGGAATTAAAATTAAATTCTTTCCCGAAATAGAAAGCGATGAAGAGCATGTGGTACTCTGGAAAAAAATCATGTTATCGTCGAATATGAAGCTATGTAAGAGCCTATGTAGAATGTTTTTGGAAAACGCAAGTACTCTAGATTCACAATAACAGTAAAATTATGTTTCTTAATGTCTTATAATATCTGCGCTTATTTGTTTATTTATTTATATGATCATTCTATGTTTACTTTTTAGTTTTTTGTACAGGAATAAAGAAATTTATTCCTTTATTCTGCTTCAAACATAATTGTATTTATTTTATTTCATGTAATAGACGGTTGGTCTTAATAAAGGATATATATTATAATATTGAAGTTGGAAATAGAATTTTATTGCATATTTGATTAAATAAACAAGTAAATTGAACGTTCGGTCCAATTAACATTTTATGACATGTTTAACCAATTGTTTAAACAAATTATAATTCTTTAATATCAACTTTCCATCAAATTAAGCTTCAAAGTTGAAATTTTCTCTCAATTTTGCAAGTTAACAATCTAAATGTTACCAATTACTAACAAAAAACATAAAACATTTCCCGTCCATTTCTCGACGGATTGTTGACTGGTTCTCCATTTTGTGTTCATAACAGTTGTACGAATGTGACGTATTCGAGTTTGAAATAACAATAAACTATCCTTTTTGGAAACTATAACGGTGTGATATTTTGTTAAAATACCATCAAACAATCCTACCAGACGGAATTATTGGGAAAAGACTTTCAACAATTGATTATAATCAAAATGTTAAAAAGCTGACCTCTTTTCTTAATTAAGAGTAACGAAAGATGTGGCGAACAGAGATGTAATATTAATGTTCGATTTTAATAAATTAATTACAAAAGACGAGGAACAAAATTCCATGGTTAAATTAACCGTTTTTTTTATTAACATAATCAAGATGTAAATAGTAAATACTTTTGTTTTTTCAGTGTAATAATATCATTCAGGTTAAATGTTTGCAAGAGTGGGAAATATTGCAACTCTGAAGTTTAATTAAATAAAAAACAATTCTAATTGGTTTAAACGTTTGATAGAATTGATATTTTTAGTTTGTTGTCAGTAATTAGTATCATTCAGCTTAAAAAGTTGAAAAATTGAGAAAATGTTGCAACTCTGTAGCTTAAATAGATGAAAAGTTGAAATTACAGAATTACAATTTGTTTAAACTTTTGGTAGTAATATTATTTTTAGTTTTTTCTTAGTAATTAATATAATTTATTTAAAAAAGTTGTAAAATTGAGAAAAAGTTGTAATTCTGTAGCTTAATTTGAAGAAAAGTTGTAATTACGAAATTATAATTTGTTTAAACAATTGGTAAATTATTATTTTAAGTTTATTGTTAGTAATTTGTAATATTCAGCTTAAAAAGTTGTAAAATTGAGAACAAGTTGCAATTCTGTAGCTTAAATAAATAAAAAGATGAAATTAAACAATAATAATTTGTTAAAACATTTGATAGTATTGTTATTTTCAGTTTTTTGTTAGTAACTGGTTACATTCGTCTTAAAAAGTTGTATTATTAAGAATAAAAAAAGTAGATTTTAAATACAAAGTGTTGTAGTTAGCCTATTGTACATTTTTCTCCTTGCGCGAGTACGAACATGGGTGCACTGAATTGCGCAAAACATAAAATGGCGCAAATATGTGCAGCTGAATTTTTCAGATCTGCTACACAATATTTAAGGCTACATAAAAATTATAGACCGAAAACTTCACCCAGCGTCACTTTTTTTTGGCACACTTTTTTCACACGATTTCTTTGTAATTGAAACTCATTTTTTATTGTCATAAAAAAAACAAAGGACAACAAAATATATTAACATTTTTCCATTTTTCGGTTATTTAATGTCTGAATAATAACTTCGGTTCATTATATGCTAATATTTTTATATTTTTCTAAACAAAGCATTAGACGTAATAGAGTACAGTTTTGACACTTCTTTCCCAGGTGCGAATTTTCGGTCGGGCCATGGTTGGGCCAACCGTGCAGTAAGTTGGCCCACCTTTGGCTCATAGGTCGGGCCAACCTTGTTAGATGATCACCATGGCCGACGTTGGCTACCGACCGTCGGCTACCAAGGTTGGCCCAACTCTGGCTGCCGACCGTCGGCTAAAATGCGCTAAAATGGTTGGCCCAAGGTTGGGCCAACTTAAGACTACTTGTACCAAATTATTCTATTAATGAAGACACATATAATTACATAATTCACAAGTTATAAATATAATTACACAAATATAATCAAATAAGAACACAGATATATAATAATGATGAAAACCTGAAACAGAAAAATTCCACCAGTCATGAAGATTCGAACCCCGGTCTTCCAGCTGCCAGTCCAGTAGGCTAACCACCAGCCCATAAGAGGTATGAGTGATCAATACCAAATGAACCTTATAGCCAGACAGTAGAGTAACACAGACCGTTGGCCCAACTATTAGCCCCAGATTAGGCTGACCTTCTAGTGTTGGTTTTGATTTAGTTTTTATTTATATTATTATTTTATTATATGATTTAAGAGACAGAGTCTAGCTAACGGTCGGCCCAACTCTGGCCACTGTTGGGCCGACCGTCGGCATTTGGTTGACAAAGTTTAGTCGGCATGCTTGGTTGGCCCAACTTAGGTATTTCTGGTCGGGCCAACTTTGGGTGCCGACCAAACTTGCCATTCAAGTGCCGACGGTCGGCCCAACTCTGGCCACAGTTAGGCCGACCGTCGGCACTTGGTTGGCAAGTTTGGTCGGCACCCAAAGTTGGCCCAACTTAGGTTTTTTCAGTCGTGCCAACCTTGGGTGCCGACACTCTGGCAGCCAGAGTTGGGCCAACCAGGGGCCGACCATTCAACTCTGGCAGCCGACCGCAATTCGCACCTGGGTTAGTAAATAAATATTACATGACTTTGGCACCATATTGTGTACAGACTACTAAATTTTTGCCAAACTAAAAGTAATTTCTGACTTCGTTGGAGTTTCCTGAGGTGCCCTACATTAGCATAATTTTATTTTTTACAACTTTAAAAAATCGGGTTTTCCCGTTTTTCGGTCAATTCGACCACTGTGTGACGGTTGGCATCTGTCAAAATTACATATTTCTATTTAGGTTTATCTTAGTGTTCTTAAAGTAGGGGATATTGGGGTATTGTGAGTCATGGGGAATTGTGAGACACGCCACCTTTCACTACTTTTGAAATGTTTTACAGTACTAATGGCTGCTATCGTCTTGTCTTATGCTAAAGTCAATTTTATATTAGTAATAGATGCATATAACGCACTTAATTAGCTCTTTGCGATATCCAGTTGAAAAGTTGTTGAAAAAAATTCTTATTTCGTGCTTTTATGTTTCTATTGTTTTCAAAACTATTTTCGATTAATAGACTGAGATAAATATGTTTATAATTATTGTGTGGAATTATTATTTAGGCCCTTAAAAAGAATTTTTAATTAATCATTAATAACTAAGTCACACGCAGGTAACTTATCAAATAAAGCGTTTGGGGAAATGTGAGACACTACTTTTGAGAAATTGTGAGACATATGTGTCGATTCAGGGTGAAAGGGACCTTAGCTGCAGAACTGAGTTTTACGCGTACGGCCGTTTGAAGTTGAGCCTCCCTATGTTACTGTTAGGTTATGCCTATGTTTCACCTCTAATAACACAAAAACTAATAGACATAAACAAGTTTTGATTTATGTATGTGAAAAAGCAACTCAAATTCTACCAGTTCA
This sequence comes from Ganaspis brasiliensis, assembly GCA_037103525.1. NCBI lineage: Eukaryota > Metazoa > Arthropoda > Insecta > Hymenoptera > Figitidae > Ganaspis > Ganaspis brasiliensis. The sequence continues at coordinate 529,015 of JAZKLR010000396.1, read as the reverse complement.
TATTAACAATTAAAAATCAAATGTTTTGAATTTTACAAGAAGGGAGTTTGAACTTGTGCCTGCCTATGTTATTGTTAGGTTATCTCTATGTTTCATCGCTAATAACAGAAAAACTAATAGACATAAACAAGTATTGTTTACTGTATGTGAAAGAGCAACTCAAATTCTATCGATTCATAATAAAAATTAAAAATCGAATGTTTTGCAGCTAAGGTCCCTTTCACCCTGAATAGACACATATGTTGAATGGGCAAAATTGAAAACGTAAATAGCTCGATGTAATCTACATAGTATTCTACATGTACAATATATATTACCTGAGAATTTATGTACACTTTTCTATTGTATGCATCAAGTTAGCATACGTATACACATCTATGCATCCTTGTCTTACACATGTACTACCATACTAACTTCAAGCGATTCTTTCTCTATTACTTTTTTAAAAATTATTTTTTGTGTTATTTCATACTATATATTACAAATTTTTTAATAATATTTTTCGTCTTTTACTTAATTTATAGGGTGTCTCACAATTCCCCAACATTTTTCAAAACGTCAAAAATGGATATTTTTTGTAAACACTCGAACTTTTATCGGCAAAGAATAATTTTAAAAAACTGATTAAACTTAAAGTAAGGTAAGTCATCCTTGTAACACATAGCATTTTAAATTTTCCAAAAATTTTAATTTTTGTGGCTATTATCGATCTAAGATGAATCGTGTCTCACAATTCCCCAATCTCCCCTACTTTTATCCGAGTATATGAATAATTTTATGTAAAAACTGTCAAAAACTCTCCTTTTTAAAGCTTTTCAGCATAATTGACAGCTATCAACTGTCAAGAATACATATTACTATTAGAATTAATCTCAGTGTTCTTAAAAGCACTTGTATATAAGTAATTTAATTTAAAACGTCTTTTCAAAGGTTTGACAACTTCATTGACAGCTGTCATCTGTCAATATTACATATTGCTATTTGGATTGACCTTAGTGTTCTTAAAATGCTTTTATATGTGTAAATTAATGTAAAATCCCACGAAAATTGTTGTTTTTAAAAAATTGACAGCTATATTGACATCTTTTTTTACAGCTGGCAGCTGTAGAAACTTAATTTTGACATCCGATTCGTGTTCAGCACCTCCTTAACCATAAATATACATATCGTCAAAGCAAAAGATTAATAAAAAAAAAAGTTATACAAAATGTAAAAAAGTGCACTAATGGTATGTAAAATCCCATCTAAACTTTATTTTTAGATTTGTTTTTATTGTATGAAAAAATAAATTACACCATCTTAATAAAAAACGAGAAAAATTCACTATATAAAAGCTGTTTTTGGTAAAGTACAAATCTTATATACACGTTTAAAATCTGGGGGAACAAAGGACCCCAGTTAGTCCTTGGAGGGGGAGAAAAGTAAGTTAGTCCTTCTAGGGTTAAAAATAATGGGAGTTAAATGGGTGGAGTGTAGTAACTATAAGGTTAGAAATAGCGAGAGTGGTCAGGACTGTTCAAAACTACTGACCATTCCTGAATACTTCTAATTTTATTTTCAGTAGGGATTGCAAATACAGAATAATAAAAACGATTACAAATTGTGACGAAGGAATTCTTATTATTAACATTGATAAAAATTAATATAAAAATATGAGGGGGAGGGGTCAAGAAACGTGACGTTCATTTAGGAGTAGGTGTTTTCTCTAACATAACAAAGAGGGGGAGGTGTCAAAAAGTTGGAAAAAATGCGTGACGTTATATGTGAACGTTCCCGAAAAAAAAATTGTATAAATTTTATAATTTCTACATAAACATATGCTTGATAAAACATATTTAATGATGACATGCGTAGGGGTCCTGAAATCAATCACTAATGTGGATTGACAACTGCAACATGTTTACAGATTTGTCTGAGATAAATCCAGTAAGATGTGGCAGTTGGATCAAGCGCTAATCTGAAATAAAAGTATTTCTATGTTACTATAAATATTTAAATGTTGAACATTTTGAAAAGTTATATATTTTTAATTTGCAGATACATTAACGGATCGACTTACCGAAAGTGGAATCTGACGTTACCTCAAATGGCTACTCTTTACCGCTTAGCTAATCCACTGTTGACTGATTTAGTGGATCAAAACTTTTTTTATCTTTTTGACATAAAATCTTTCTTCACAGCAAAAGCATTAAACATGGCGATTCCAGGTGGACCCAAGTTTGAACCTCTTGTTAAAGACAATAATTCAGCTGATGAAGATTGGAATGAATTTAACGATATCAACAAAATAATAATCAGACAACCAATAAGAACGGAATACAGAATTGCATTTCCTTATTTGTACAATAATCTTCCACACTACGTACACCTTTCTTGGTAAGAAAATACATTTAATGTAAGGTTATAAAATTACGGATCGATCTGTGAGAGCCAAATTTTAAATATTGTTGCTAACTTTTTTTTAATTAAGTCTATTTTTTATGCAAATGGTATTGTGTCGACAATTATTTTTTTAATTGAAAGAAGAGTTACTCACAAACAATGTCTATATAGGTAAACTAATTAAAATAATTGTTGTAACTTCTATAACAATATTAGATAACAAATGCATATTGCTTCCTCACAGAGGAAGTATTGTTTTACCCTCAAATTATAGATTGAGATTTTTTGACATATCTGGACATATTTTGACCTCAGGATGTCGAAAATGAAGTTTTAAAAAATGTCCGTGTGTGTGTGTAAGTCCACATACGTTTGACCCAATATCTCAAAAACTATAATACATAGAACTATCTTTTTTTTACGAAATTATAGATCTCTCAGGGGGACAAATTATGATATACGTTTGAACCCGATCGATCAATTCTAACTTTTTTCGCATTTAAAAATTTTGAAAAAATCGTTTTTTTGTAAAATTGTATATTTTTTAAAAAAGTTAAAGTGTAAGTACTTTATTCGTTTCATTCTTTGAAAACGCATCGATTGAGCCTTTAGCGAACATTCTAGTGCAATTTAATCTAAAGTTATTAGCATTTTGAAAATTTGGAAAATCTTGTTTTTTAATAATTTGATTTTTATTCTTTATTACAAGCTTCAATAGGTCGTTTCCATTTCAATTCAGACAGGCTATGTATGTTAAAGTCAGGGAATCATTTCTCATTGAAATATATTGTTTTTCAGACATTTTTAGACGACACGTATTTTCCCGATTTGGTGAAAACAAATTTTTAACGAAGTTATGCGGATTTCAATTTTTTTAGTTGAAAAGTGAGATTACAAGAAAATAACATTAAAATTTTTTAAAAATATTATATCTTTTTTGCTATTGTATATATTAAAATGATCCTTTCTGTGTCTAATTAAGGCTTTCATGCTCTTTTAAATTCCATAAGAGAATTAAAAATATTTTCAAATTTAACAAAATGGCGGCGTTTTTTCGAAAAAAAAAATGAGATTTTTTCTAAAAACCCACCGTTTTTTCTCTCTCGATTTTTGTACTACTTTCTGAAAGTATAATGATTATTTTCTATAAGAATTTATTGGAGTCCCGCTTCCTGGGGAAGAGTAAAAAAAAAATTTTTTTTAAGAAAAGAAAATTCAAAGTTTTTTTAAACCCTCTATTAGATACAACAAAAGTCCAAATAGAAAAAATGTTCCTATTAAAAAGTAGAGTAAAAAAGTCTTATGACTTTTATCTCTATCTTGCAAATCTTTCGAATTATTAAAAATTTTGCATGTTTACAAGTATAAATTATACTTGCCAAAATGCAAAATTTATGGATTTAATTCGTGTTATAATTGATAATTCGAAAGATTCACAAATTCGAGGTAAAAGCCATAAGACTTTTTTACTCTACTTTTTAAGAGGAACATTTTTTTCTATATGGACTTGTTGTATCTAGTAGAGGGTTTAAAAAAACTTTAAATTTTCTTTTCTTAAAAAGAATTTTTTTTTATTCTTCCCCAGGAAGCGGGACTCCAATAAATTCTTATAAAAAATAATCATTATACTACCAGAAAGTAGTAAAAAAATTGAGCAAAAAAAACGGTGGGTTTTTTTAGAAAATCTGATTTTTATTTTTTTCAAAAAAACGCCGCCATTTTGTTAAATATGAAAATATTTTAAATTCTCTTCTGGATTTTAAAAGAACATGAAAGCCTTAATTAGACACAGAAAGGATCATTTTAATATATACAATAGCAAAAAAGATACAATAATTTTAAAAAATTTTAATGTTATTTTCTTGTAATTTCACTTTTCAACTTAAAAAATTGAAATCCGCATAACTTCGTTAAAAAAATTTTTCACCAAATCGAAAAAATACGTGTCGTTTAAAATTGTCTGAAAAACAATATATTTCAATGAGAAATGATTCCCTGACCTTAACATACATAGCCTGTCTGAATTGAAATGGAAACGACCAATATATTTTTATTATTGTGTAGATCATTAAAAAATACATCAAATGAGCTATTTGAGAACACTATACTGTAATCCTGTTCCGAGTTATCAAGGTTTCAAAAATTAAAAATTTTTATAAAAATTAATTTTTTTATGTTTTTTTTTGCTTTTTATATAAATTATTTATTTATTTATTTAAACCTGCAGTCCAGTTATGGACTATAAATGGGTTACTGTAAATAGTATGAATAATGTGTCGAAAGAAAAAAAATATAAAGTTAACTTACAAGAATTAATAATCGTTGTTATAAACGTGCGCTAACTAGAAAAAGTAATAAATTTTTTCGCTCGAATTCGTATTTAATAATAGGTGAAGGAAATCTACAATATTAATGCTATAAAAAAGATCAACTTAGTATAGTAAGAAGAATGTTTAAATCAACAAAAGAAACCTTTTAAAATTAAAATTACATTGCTTTGTTACATTAATTAATTGAAGCCTGAAGGCTGGTATTAATGTATAAACGCTAAGACAATAAAGAAAAAATGTCAATTTGCCAACTGGAAGAACGTAACACAAAACTTAATTGTTTAAGGCTGTTGGAGCTAACAGAATATGCTTCTTGAAGATCACTGGTACCCCGCGTATTCTTTATGAAGAATCATTTTTGTCGTTTTGTAGACAGTTCAAAAATTCGTCAATTGGCCTATTTAATATTTTTTGCGAGCTATTATTTAAAACTTATTGATGCTTGTAGTAATCTCTATAAGGAAGCAATGTTTTCAAAAAATGAATACCAAAAATTACTCACACCAAATAAATACTTAAGGTACTACTTGGCAGAATAATCGATTTGGCTAAATTTTTTTAGATATTTTCAAAAAACTGCTAAAAAAACACAAAAAAATCGATTTTTTTAGATTATCTCAAAAAATTTAGCCAATCTAGCAATTCTGACTTCGGATTCGGATTCAGCGGAAAAAATACGTAAGAATACACTAGTGTTACGAGACGTAACATGACATTTTATTTTTTGTGTGCCTGTGTTATTAAAGAGTAATTTATTTTGAATAATAAAATTTGGCAATATAGCCGACTAGTAGATAACACGCCGGAAAGTCGCTCCGTTTTATTTCTTTGATTTGATGTTGTTTTTCGCGAAAGTTTTGTGAGAAACGTTAGTTTAAAAACTGTTAACCTTGGACAATGGTGTTTTTGCCTGTGTTTTAGTAGTGAAGTGCATTTTAGCTATAAATTTGGCAAAATATATTTGTTCTCTATATCGTACAGTTACGTCCACTTTTTCAAACTATAAGAAATTCGACCTTATAAAATTTCTGGTCTGGGGATTGGTCGAACAGTGTTTGTGGGTTGCGATAAATTATTTATGCAATCTTTGATCCGTTTTTGAAGGATCTGTGATAGAACATAGACTTTGTGAGTCATACTTGTTTACATTGTGTCGCTAGATATTATAAGTATGAGCAAAAACAACAACGCATCTACGAGTCTGAACCCATTAGTAATCTCTACCATGAGTGGTCTTATATGCGTTGACACACTGCGTTGTTTGTGGAAAAAAGGTTGTGACCAAAAACCGACTTATGCTATGTCCTATTTGTTCTTCTCCCTATCATAGATCCTGTTCGAAAAAATTAACTATTCTTGAGAGTGGAGGATTTAAAATGTGTTGTGGCTTACCTTCACCTTTACCTGTTGATATATCCTCAAATGACAAAACAATGGTCTCACTTGAAGATATACGTTCTATTATTGTTGAAGAGCACACCAAGTTGAGAAATCAATTGGTCGGTGATTTCGAAAAATTGACAGGCAAAGTCGAAGCTTGTGAGTCGAGAGTCGGAAATCTGGAAGAGAAGAAGTAAAGAACTATGCAGTAATAAGATTTGCCTTTCTGAATGGGAGGACCGTGTTAAAAGGCAGAAGAATCTGATAGTTTTTGGGTTTCCTGATAATGATCCAACTTTGATCCCTGATGCTGTCAGTAAAGATCTTGTCTCAATTAAGTATTGGGAAATATTCAAATAATTTGATTAAACCACGTCCACTCAAGATTATGTTTCCAAATCAGGCAATAAGAGTTCAGACCCGCTCAGCCTTTTAATCTGCTCAGCGGCTACAGAAACTTCCACCGGATTGGTCAGAGATCTACATTGCACCAGATCGGACAAATTATCACCAAACGAAGTATCGGCGGATCGAGAAAGAATTTTAAGCCCGATCAGATCAGGGTGAGTTAACTCTTCATATTCGCTATCGACTGGGAGAACCCATCATTGTCAATACATACGTGACCTCCTCATCTAAAGATATGACTGAGGGCGGATGTCGGTTCTAATGCAATATTCAATTTAAATATTTTTTCGGTTTATCGCAATAATCGCACAGATAGAAGGAGGGGTGGTGTACTAGTAGCAGTAAATTCTGATTTTAAATCGAATATACTTTAGTTAAACGAATTTCTTGAATTTGATAATGTTATCGGTTATAACTTTGTCCAAGTATTTTAAGGGTCACTTTCGTTTATTGCTGCTGCAATTTATATACCACCTACTATAACAGTACGTGTTTTTGATACATTTTTGTTCTAATATTAAAAAATGTAGTTTGTTGTATAAAAAAAATGTTATAATTTTTGGAGATTTTAATTGCCCTAACTTCATCAATTGCACTCAGAGTGTCTCTCATGATTCTAAATCTAATTCTGGATCTAATTTTTTCAAATGGAATTTGTGAAGTTCGTCGAACGGATAAGCCTTTCGTACCACCCTGCTGAGAGTAAAAAGATAGAAATCCTATCATTTTGAATCACTTTTTATTCGTGAGATAGAAAGAGTTGAGAAATTTTATCTCATTCTATCACACGTTTATTAAATGTTATCTCATCCTGTCTCTTATGACTTTAAACCTATCCCTTTCATTCTTTTGTCTATGTCTTATTACCTCATCTTAATTTTTTTTAGCTCTGTCTATCAATTTTTATCTGCTTTTATCTCTTCTCAATATTTCTTTATTCAGTTCTATATCTCTGTTTATATAACGGATTGCATATCTTTTCCAATAACTTCACTTCAATCTCACGCTATCCTTGCTCTATCGCACTCTATCACATTCTATCCTCTAATGAATACAATGTACAGTTTGTCCCTTTCAATCACCTTTTTTAAATCCTAATCTATTTTCTTAATAAAAACTTATTACTTTTTTTATACTTTGTCAATAACATCAATAAACAATCTCTTTCTGTTATTCCCTCTATTCCTGTCTGAACTTTGAAACTGCAGCTATTTTTCTCAGTAACGAAAATTCTATCTATTTCAATCAATTACTTTCATTCTTAGTCCATCCCTTACTATCATTACTCTATCTTTTTCTTTCTTTTAATAAATAAATTGAGTAACAAGTCACTTTTAATCACTTTTTTAAAATCTCCTCTTATCCTTTTTCTATCGCACTCCATCACATTCTATCACGTAATGAATAAAATGTAAAGCCTATCTCTTTAGATCGCTTTTTTTATCCTAACCAATTTTCTTAATACCCCCCTGCTAAAAGTAAAAAGATAGAAATCCTATCAGTTTGAATAATTTTTTATCCGTGAGATAGAAAGAGTTAAGAAACAGTATCTCATTCTGTCACACTTTTGTGTATCAAGTGTTATCTGATCATATCTCTTGTGACTTCAAATCTATTTGATATAAATTTGAAAAGGGTATTCTTTTCATTCTTTGCCCATGTCTTATTATCTCATCTCAATCTTTTTCTTTGCCTTGTCTATCAATCCCTATCCACATTTATTTCCTCTTTATATATCTTCATTCCGTTCAATCACTCTGTTTATATTATGAATTGCATATCTCCTCCAATCACTTTATTTCCATCTCACCCTATTCTTTTTTATCGCACTTTATTGCATTCTATCCTCTGATAAAGAAAATATATAGCCTATCCTCTTCAATCGACTCTTTTCTATCTTAATCTATTTTATAAATGAACACAGATTCCTTTTATATCCTTTGTCAATAACATCAACATTCAATCTCTTTCAGTTTTTCCTTCTCTATACCAATCTTTTTCTTTCTTTAATCTCACCCTATGCTTTCTAAATTGCTTTCCATCGCATCTTATATCTCCTAATGAATATAATGAACATGCTATCCTTTTCAATTTCCTCCTTTTTATCCTAAAAAATTTTCTTAATCCTTACAATCCTACATATTACTTTTGCTGTACTTAGTCAATGACATCAATATCCAATCTCTTTCAGTTTTTCCTTTTCTATTTCAGTCTATTCCCTAACATTGTAACTGTAGCTATTTCTCATATAAGCGCTATGTGCAAACACACTAGGGTAGCTGTCCTGCAATTTGATGATATAATAAGGGATGGAAAGAGATAAAATATTTCAAATTTGAGTAATAGTGGTAAGGATAGAAAAGATAAGATAGATATACTTAAACTCAGGTTATAGAGTTAAGGATAGGATGAGCTAAAAATAAACTACAGTTATGAAGAATAGAAAAAGATAGATATACTTTAAATCAGGTTATAGATTTAGGCATACAATGGGATAAAAATAAAGGATAGTCATGAGGAATTGAAAAATATCCATCCCTTCTGGAAGTAAACGGATTCAAATTTTATCCGTTTGAATCCATGCTTTATCCATTGATATCAGTTTGAATTATTTTTCTATACTTCTCCATCAATTTGAATCAGCTGTCTATCCATCTATTTTTTAAATCCTTTTTATATCCGTTCAGCTTATACGTATTAATCAGTGTAAATGATTTTCTAACCGATTTTTTGGTTTGATTAAAAAAGAGTCTGGCTAACTGTCTGAATCCGCATAGTTTTCTACTCGCATCTTAATTCTTGTCTATCCCTGAGCAACTTTACATTTTTGTATCACCTGCTACGGATAAAAGATGTATCCGCATAAAGCTTTTTTAATCGGTTTCAATCCTTCAATTAATAAAAATGAGTCCTCCTATTCGTCTGAATCAAAATTTTTCTATTCGTCTACCAATACTTGTTTATCCGGGAACTACTACACGGATAAAAGATTTATCCGTGCAAATGATTTTTTATCCGCTTCAATCGTTTAAGGGCGAAGTCCAATGGTTCCGTTGTGCGTTGCGGTGTAATGAGATAGAAAAGGACAAAGAATATCTGTGTCCTATTCTTTCTCATTACAACGCAACGCATGACGGACTCGTAGGACGTCCGACTTATGCAAAAAGTGTTCTACGTTCTTTCACTGAATCCGCAAACTCTATCCGTGAGCACGATCATGACGACATTATGTGTCAGAAAAATCATTTGTAATGAGCAGATAAATGAAACAAAGACAGAGATAGACATTGACATGGCGCTACCTCGTAATTGTGCAACACCCTGAAAGTATTGAAAGCTTTGCGAAGACAGTTTTTATCCTCAATCAATATTCTTTAAAAGTAACTTACAGATTTTGACGAATCGAGTAATGGTGCAAATTCTACAGATTGAATGGATATGGTCGATTCTTGCGTAACTGCCCGATTTCAAGATAAGTTTTGGTAGAAAAAAAAATTTTTTATTCAATGTTTCTCTGCACTTATTTTTCTTATTAGGGTATAATATAATTATATTTTAAACGATTTTACTACAACTATATTTATACGAAAATAATAGCAAATTTTTGAAAATTGGCTGCCATGTGAAGCTGAACCGCATCCTTTTATTGCAAATATATTGTACAAAATAAAAATTTCTTCTTCATATTTTGCTTAAACGAAAATGAATAATAAATTCATAAATTATTTAATATTCTAACAGTATTTTAGATATTAGTTAACATATATAAAATTTTATAAAAAAACAGCAAATACAATATTTAATAATGAATATTTCGTTTTATTTTTTGGATAATTTGAAATCGAGATCGAGCAGTGTAATCTGGCATTGCTAAACTACTTTATAGAATAATATTTTAAAACAACCATCACAGATAAAAAAGTTTCTCTGCATGAAGCACACTGAATACTTCATATAGGCCATGGAGCTGAAAGTTTACGTGATACCATGGAGCTGAAATTTGACATTTATTCTAACCTCACTTCTACAATATTGCAAAATAAATCTATTTCTTCTGCAGATCCCTTGTTTCACATGAAAACTTAAAGAAAATGGTAACAATACTATCGAATAGTTGTTACAGTAATATAATAGTAATGACATGGAACTGAACGCTTTTTTGTACCCATGCGATTTTCACAAAAATAATTTTTTTTAAGTAAAAATTTTTGTTTTTAAAAACTTTTTTCACATGTGATTTAGTGTTAATGGATAAAAATTAAGATTTTACTTATTAGAAGGCGTAATAACTAAACACATGACACCTTAATTATAAGTCTACAGATTGCGTTCAAAAATTGGAAAAATTGAGAGACAAAATATTTTTACAGATTCTAAGTATGAAAAAGGTATTAGAAAGTTCAATATAAACCTAAATTGTTCATAAATATAGAAACTTTATGCTTGAAAAAGGCTGAGTTATAATAATGATATTTTCACCGAAAATTATTTAATTAAAGTTAACATTTTGCAAAAGGGACACGCCACGGAGCTGAAATTTCAGCAGTTATAGTTCAATATAATAGAAGTTATAATATATACGTATATTTATGTATATTTGGTTTTCAGTTACTCTCATATATACCTTTAAAATTCACTAATACACTTCAGAATATATTTTTAATTTAGTTGTATTTTTTCAACGCCGCCAAGTAAGGCAGTTACGTAAGAATCGCCCATATAGGAATATTTTTTTAATGAATAAAATGAAATGGATATAAAAAAATTTGCGTGAATTCATCTTTTATTAATAACTGTTTATGCTAAATATTAAAATAGCGGACAGAGAGAAAAAATCGGGTGGCAGATTGAAAACTGCGGTTTCAGACGTATAAACAAACGCTTTTATATTGAGAAGATTAAAGTGGATAGAAAATGGAAATAGACTGTAACCTTACATTCATTACACTCTCTTTGTAAAAACATTCATAGTCTTAGGTGGTCCAATCGCTAGCAGCAAGAATTTCGACATCGAGTAACCCGGGTTCAAGGAAATGCATCACGGGTAAAAAGCTGTTCCGCAATTTAGGGTCATCCATAAATGACTTTCCACTGTTAGGGGAGGGGTGATCGAAAAATGCAACCATTTATAACAAGGAGGGAGGGGGGTAGTTTAAATTTAGAACGTTCGTAGTTTTATGTTTTTATTCTGACTTATTCTAATTTTTTTTTTCGTCTTTGAGCCATTAATTTGTAAAGTCAACAATAAATAAAAAATATTCCTTGTTCTAATATCTATAAATTTTGTATAAAAAGTTTTTTTTTCTAAAATGAAAATATGTGAGACCTTTTGTTTTTTTAAAAATTAAAATCGACGTTTCTCAAAAACGGCTCCAGCAATTATTTTAAATTTTGGTAGAAAATCATGTGTTTACTCTCTAAAATCAAAATCAAAAAGAAAATCCCAGGTGTCAGGACCTTTAGGTTAAATCAGTTTAAAACACAACGTGTATTTTGTTAATAAAAGTTATATTGTATTATCTCATTAACGCATATGCCAAGGGAAATAGGGATATTAAAAAACGGAGCACTGTGAAAGAGGATCGTGGACCAAATGATGATTTCTGACGTTAACAATATTTAAAAAAGAATTTATGTAAACAAATTGTTATAAAGAAATAAAAAAAACTGAAAATTATGAAAAATAAGTAGGGCCATTCGATGGGATGCGAAAAATTACTAAAGGAACATGTGTGACATTTTCAATTTTTTCACTCTATTATAAATAATTAATAAACAATAACAATAACTCAGTACCTATCTCAGCCCATGCTCAAGGAAGTATGAATATAAAAAAATTCAATACAGTAAAGAGGACCTTGGATCAAATGATGACTTTTGACTTAAAAAATTGTTAAAAAAATAACTTGTTTAAACAAATTGTTTTAAACAAATAGAAAAAAAATGAAAGTTATGTAATAGTACCGTCAAATGGGGTAACTTCGGACAGCAGACTAACTTCGGACACTTGTAAATTTTTGTAAATATTTTGTATTTCCACTCTATCAAATTGTTTTTATCAGGAATTAGCATTTGTTTCGTTTTACTGAATATTCAAAGAACATAATATGACATTTGAATAATAAAAATAAGCAAAGAAGTTTAAGGGAAAAATTATTTTATTTAATTTTTTAAATTGAATACACTATTATTTAACATAAAAGTCACACTGATTTCAATAACCTAAATTCATAAATTATTTAGAAAATGAGTTTTAATTGAGGAAGTCTAATTTTGTAGGGTAACTTCGGACATGAGACAAATTTATAAATTTGGTGAAAAAAGTCGAAATAACTGCTATTATTCTGACAGAACAATTTAAATAGCTATTTCAGAGGTAAGAAGAAAGAAATTAAGCATTCAAAAAGTATCTGAAAAATAAAATATACCGAAAAGTACATTTAGCGATCACTTGAAAATTCAAACTGTTAACAAATATGGTAGACCAACAATCTAATTAATTTATTTTATTTATTTTTGTCGAAAAATGATATAAACTAGTCGGAGAGTTTTGGAGTATCTTTTTATTGAAACAAAAATACTTTAATAATATAATTATGTCAAAATATGTTTAAATTGCACAAAAAATTATATAGTGTCCGAAGTTACCCCACTTCGAATGCTACCGGACACTTGTTTTTCACCTCAGAATAAATAACAGAAATAGATAAAAAAAAATTTATTACAAATATCACCACACAAGACCCTAAAGATTATATATCCCAAACGTCAATTCACTAAATATTATATTGTAAAAAATATTAATAAAAAACATCAAAAACTGTCCGAAGTTACCCCATTTGACGGTACTTTACGATACAATTGCGAGAAAGCGGTCTTTACGGAAAGGCGCAGAAACACGAATCGGAAGCGAGTGTTGCCTATAGTTGCACGAGCTAGAGATGAGTGTCATACGCCTTTCTGTAAAGTCTGCTTTCGAACACAAGTATCGTACAATGCTTTATTTAACAAATGCATAAAAAGTCAACCGTGACTGATGGCACCTAAAGAAATGTTACAAGTTACAAAACCACAACACACACTGTTATTTCATTGCAAAACAAAAACCACTGATAAGCCGACGCAGTAGCTTTTGGCGCCGCAGGGGGTTTGGGAGGTTTACCCTCCGGATGGGGTCCAGGGATGAACCACCGGCGGGGGGTTCGGGGGGCGGAGCCCCCCGTAACAAAAGAACCAAATCTAAAACTATTTATTATATAACTTTAAATCTTTTAAATAGTTGATATTTCGAGGTTAGGTTAGCTGTTTCATATGTCAACAATGTCGATTACTGGTAGGTGATCCAGAGTTATACCAAATTAAAAGCTAGTAACACCGCGAAAGTGTATTATTGTTTTTACATGTGATAATTAACAAATTTCCTGTATCTTTTTTTAGTTGCTTTTTCTATATATTTCCTTAGATGCTGAACTCATTTCCTAATTTATGGTAAATTATTATTAACAATTTCATAAATTAAAATAACATTTCATAAATCATCAACATTTTCTGCTTCTGCTTCATTGTTTGTATCAGGTCTTTCTTTTTCTTGCGTTCCCCTTAAAGCAAAAATGTCATACTCCAATTTATAAATATTTGTATCCTTCGGTGCATGAATGACTTCAAGATTATTAATATCAATTGTTTCAAAATCTAACATAACTTTCTCATTTCTTCTAAATTAAGATTGTTAATACTGTTGTTTATATTTGGCAATGTTTCTTTATTAATTCTCATGTATTCGGACCACATGGTAAACAATGTCCAAAAATATTCAGTCTTTAGAGAATTATTATTGACCATTTCAAATTCTTTTATCATTTGTGCACCTACAATTTTTTTGAAGATTTCAAATGAAAGATTTGTACTCGAATTTATTGAACTTCTAGGACTACTACTGTCGTTTACATCATTCAATTTTGGACTTTTTCCTAAACATTTTGAATAATCTAAAGCATCTGGATTCCATGAAAAAAGACCACGTTCTCTAAATCGATTGATTATAGTATTTGGTGTACTTGATATCTTATCAATTACTTCTAATAGAATAGGAGCAAATTTATCACATGTTAAAGTACTTGCAGGATTATCTCCATTGAAGCACGGCTTCGAACCAAAATGATTTCATAGGTTTAAAATAAGATACGTCAACAGGTTGCAGTAAGCGTGTTGCATATGGATAAAAACACATAAGTTCGATTTGCAACTTCGCACATAATTCGCTTAAGTGATATGTCTTGTGAATAGAATGGCCGTCGACAAATGACACAAAAAAATAAAAGTGTCGTGCGCGGCGGACTAGACTAGTCATTCCCTATGTATTTTGACGCGCTGAACACGAATCCGTCATCAGATTTGGCCTAGCCCGTCTAGGTTTGACCCTAACCTCAAAATCAATAAAATTACACTTTTCGTTAATTAGAATCTGAACCCGACTCAATTTTAATACATGCTTAGAGCCAATAGAAAGCTTGATTCATGACCTTTAAAACGATTTTTTAAAAATTGTCTTCGATGATTTTTAACGAAGTTATGATGTTTTACTTAAAATAATTTTTTTCCATTACACCATAACCTTATCAATAATTTATGTGTTTTTAACATTTGAAAAAAAGTCATAGTTTAAGTAAAACATCATAACTTCGTTAAAAATCATCGTAGAACAATTTATAAAAAAGCGTTTTAAAGGTCATAAATCAAGCTTTCTATTGGCTCTAGGCATATATTAAACTTAAGTCGGGTTCAGATTCTAATTAACAAAAAATGTCATTTTATTGATTTTGAGGTTAGGGTCAAACCTAGACGTGCTAGGTTAATTCTGATGACGGATTCGTGTTCAGTGTTTCGAAATACATAGGGAATGACTAGTCTAGTCCGCCGCGCACGACAGTTTTATTTTTTTGTGGGGCTGTGTAACATAACTGAAAACTATACCTTACTTTTAATTAAATGGGGATACAATACGTTTTTTTATATAATCATAAAAAATTTCTGGCCTCATCCAACCATTTTGACTAATGCCAATTCTCCAATCTTTAGGAACAGATTTTAAAACTGCAGAAGGTAATCTAGTGTACGGAAAAACTACTTGAGGAGGGGTTACTTCGCCAGCATCAGAAAAAGTCATAAGAATAGTTATATTTAACTTTGAATTTCCATTTTCTACTTCGTACACATTTCGACAGCCTACAGGCGCTAAAAAGATTTTTATTTTGGTACACAAATTAAAAAAGGTTTCGTCAGAGTTAAATATTCTTTTTGGATCTTTGAAAACGTGTGATATTAGAAAAATTTCCTCTCAGGGGCGAAAAGATAAAAATTACAATAATCAAAAACAAATAAATCTTCTTACCTGAGAAAGGGGTTTTTCTAAATTAATTGCTATTTCTCTGCCATGGAGAAATATGGCGCAACCACCTTCGGCACTGATCTCGGTCGCAACAAAATTTTGTCAGCAAAATTAAATTAAATCTTTATTGAACAATGTAAATTAAAAATCAAATCAAAACGCAAAATGTTGGGCGCCAGGCTCACCGATGAGCCACGTCAGCATCAACAACAACAAATTTAAACTAGAGAAATCTATTTCGAAAACGACAAAAATAGACTCTCGCAAAATTCATTAAAAATTAAAAATCAATACAAAACTTCTTAAAAACTTCATCAAAACATCATCAATACTTCATCAAAACTTCATCAAAACTTCAACAAAACTTCATCAAAACTTCATCAAAACTTCAGCAAAACTTCATCAAAAATCTTCAACAACAGCAACAAAATCTAAATTTCAAAAGTTCATAATTCATTATTTAAACAAATCAAGCCGAATTACTACACGCGATCAGTGTACCGGATACAAACGTCGCTAGCTCAAGGGTGTTGGGAATCAGGGCAGGGTCTCTGTTCAGAGTGTTCATAATTAATTTTTAACACCAAAAATTTCAAGAACCAAAAATAACATAATATATTCTGAAATCTTTTTCCTACTCTAATTTACAAAAAGGAAATTTTGAACCCTATGACAATTATAATAATAATGTACAAAAAAAATATAATAACCGCGACATTGTTCGAGAGATAAAACAAAACAAAATGATTAAACGCTACAAGTCGAACCGACATTAATTCAAAATCTTTCAACAAAAGTTTCCTCGATTTAAATTTATTTTCTTTTAAATGTCTACTACATTTTTCTCTGATGACTAATCATGAATCACGCGACGCTAAATTTTAATTTCATTTTTCCCGAGAAAAATCTGCTAAAACGAATAATATAAATCGCTAATTTTCGAATAAAAATACAAAAATAATACATTTTAATTCCGCTCCACTTTTCGCTATTTTATTTTTAACAACGCTAAATAGAAAGATACGCAAAAAAAATATAGAAGTTAAACTCCTCGCTCGAATACAAATATGACATAACCTAAATCTTCAGAATTTGAATAAAAACAAATAAATTCAGAAAATCTACAGTGCCGCTCAAAAGGATTTGCCCACCCTACGGCATGCAAGGGCTTTACAAAAAGTTTTGTATCTTCATTAATAATAAAGATAAATCCTTCATCAAATATTTATTTTAAAGTTTAAGTATTTGACTTGAAACGACACCTAAACAAAATTAAGAAAAAATTTTTGTTTATTGTTTAATTGCTTAAATTAAAAAAAAAATTTTTCACTTTTTTTAAAAAATTTCAAATTGATACAATTTTTGAAGAAATTATCACATTTTAATTCTACAAATGTCATTTGAAAGCATTTTTTGTCACCTTTAAAACGATTTTTTAAAAACTGCTCTACGATAATTTTTAAGGACGATATGATCATTTGTGTATAAAAATAGCCTCTTTTTTCAATTGTTGGTAACTTGAGAACAACTGACTTTTGGAAAAAATTGTTAAGGAAAAAAATGTGCCTTTTTGTGCGTAGAATTAGGAAAAAAATATTTGAACATTAAAAAAAAAAATTTTTTTATCGATATGTATTGGCATGTATATTTTGTCCGTCTTAAAATATATTATACAGTAGGAAAAATGGAATAATTTTTTTTTCTTTTTAATGATCAAATATTTTTTTCCTAATTCTACGCACAAAAAGGCACATTTTATTCCTTAACAATTTTTTCCAAAAGTCAGTTGTTCTCAAGTTACCAACAATTGAAAAAAGAGGCTATTTTTATAAACAAATGATCATATCTTCCTTAAAAATTATCGTAGAGCAATTTTTAAAAAATTGCTTTAAAGGTGACAAAAAATGCTTTCAAATGACATTTGTAGAATTAAAATGTGATAATTTCTTCAAAAATTGTATCAATTTGAAATTTTTTAAAAAAAGTGAAATTTTTTTTTTTTAATTTAAGCAATTAAACAATAAACAAAAATTTTTTCTTAATTTTGTTTAGGTGTCGTTTCAAGTCAAATACTTAAACTTTAAAATAAATATTTGATGAAGGATTTATCTTTATTATTAATGAAGATACAAAACTTTTTGTAAAGCACTTGCATGCCGTAGGGTGGGCAAATCCTTTTGAGCGGCACTGTACATTAACAATAATTGTTCATAAGAATGCACTAAAAGAAATCAAAATAAACTAACCGGCAAAATTTTCACAATACACATGGCAAAATCGCAACGCTAAATTCGAATAATTTAATTCTCTAAACTATACTTTTAAACATTTCAAAAAGAGACATATATAAAGAATTCGACACTTCAGTTCACTACTAATTTCGTGACTCGTACTTCCTTTAAAATTTAACACTGAAAAAAAATGTTCATCACACGCGACGCGATAATATTTTCGGCAATAATCACAAATTTTTCGGCAAGACACTGAAGTTAAAACAAAAGCATTAATACGCAACATGATTATTAAGCAAAATTCATTGTATTAATTTTATTTAAAAGAAGTACGATCAGCAAAATACGCGAATTTACAATCTTTAGAATAAATTAACACGAGGCTGAACCCGGCAGACATTTTGAATAGCTAAGAGCACACACATTTTCTTAAAATTGAGAACAATATTCTCCAATAAATTTAATTTGTCAATGAAACAAATGTGTTAGCTCCATAGCCGGAATGAAAATATATCCACTTACTTAAATCGTAACTGTGAAGAAGTTTGTCTCTCCTTTTTCTCGTCCTTCCTCCGGTTCAGAGTCCGCAATATCCTGACAAGGTCGACCGATATCCCTCAATCGCTACGCAAAAGTGTCAGTTTGTCGTCAGAAAATCATCAAGAATCTTCGCCGGTACACGCGAGTTTCTAAACCTAGTCTAACTTGCCGTGCTGGCGCGCGAACCATTTAGAGCGCGGCGGCGCTTTGGCGGGATTCTCGATTCAAATTCAAATCTCAAAATGTCACAGTACAATAATTAATTAATTCTAAATCGCTAAATTAACAATTCGACATCAAACAAGCATCTAGACTACTATTTTCGGCAAAAACAAAATCGCTAACAAGAACAAAAATAGCCAAAATGATAAAACTCTTCTCGGTCCTCGTTGTAAGTAGTTTAAATATTCCTCTCTTCAGCCGTTCCAATTGTCTTCCTCCGAATATATAGTTCCCTAGCGGGATTTCCAGAGCTGCTACGTCGACCAAATACCAAAAGAATTTCCATGTATCTCGCGAGCTACACTCGGAGTACATTATTACAAACGCCGTCGTTGTCTCAGGATACTAGGTTTAAGGGGACAAACTACCCCGATTCCAACGGCGCTTCAAAATAGTGGGATCGAACACCCAAATTGACAGGGCGCATCTTGTCAATAACCTCCAAAATACCCTCAAAGGCAGCAACATAAAACCTTAACAAACATCCTTTTGTCAAGAATCTCCAAACACACAAAACAGTTCCAATAAAATAAAATCCATCTCGGAAGGACGATACAAAACTCGTCCAATATCCTCGATTAATACAAATCCAAGTCGGGCGGCTCTTACTACATCTCAGGGACGAAAAAAGAAACAGCTTCCGGTTGTGGAATAATAATTCAAAAGTCCCAAAACTCACGGCAAAGACGTCTCCCTTTCCTGAAGTGATCCAACGAAGTTCTTGGAGATCCGTTCCGCTCGCAATTTTTACATAAGCAAAAAAAAAGAAACAAAATACGGCAGTATTGCAAAATAAAACAATTAAATAAATTCTTAAATTTTTGAAGGTGAATCGTTGAGCGGATTTTTAATAGAAATTGCGTCCTGAACCGGGGTTCAATAATAATAAATTTATATACATGTTAATAATAATAAGAATTCTCAAAAAGAAAAATATAAAAACAAAATCGGTGTGATGTGTCAAAAATGTAACGTCACAAACGTCAAGAAGATTGTATTTTTTCAAAATATGTTTTTGTCTGATCAAACCAGTTTATAATATTCTCTTCATTTATAACTGTGCTAGAAAATGAAACTCCTTCCGGTTTTCGTAGAGTTAACTGCGGATGACGTTTCATAAATGATTTATACCAGTATCGACCAGGAATATTATTACGAGGGAAAGGATTTTCTCTATGTGAAATATCTAAAAACTTCTTGACACTGCTTTGCAATTCTTCTTTTCTAATAGGAAATCCTTTACCATAGCATGTTAAAACCCACTCAACCAAACTGTTTTCTTCATCTGCAGTGAGAATTGTATCTGGTCCATAGCTTGTATTCTTGAATTTATCACTTAATCGAAATTCCAATGTTGACCTTGGAATTCCGAAAACTACGGCAGCTTTTTTTATTGACATGCCATTGTCTTTAATGGCAATTAAAGCGTCATTTATTGCTTCTTTAGAATATCGTTTTCCTTTCTTAGACATGCTAAAAATAAATAAAATGATTAGAACTTTTACTTTCAACGTTTTAGTTAAAATATATAAAATATTTAAAAATTTAATTAATAATGAACCTGTAGTTACTAACATTCAATTCGTAAAAATTGAAAAATATTGCTCTCTTTTAATTCAAAGTTGCAAGAAATGATTTACTTAATTCTAAATGAAACGTATTTTTATTTTGAATAATTTACAATTAAAATTACAGCAATTTTTTTTATTTCGACTGTTTCAGTGTTTGGAATTTCATTTCATTAGTTCATTTATCAATAAAATTCATCTGAAAAATAAATAATAATGAAACGTGTAATAATTTAATGTTATTAAAAATGATTTACAGTTTTAAATATTTTCAATAAGTAAATAATTAATTGATTTAATAATTTAGTTAAAATATATTAATTGAAACATATTTGATCAACGTTTGAACGTCTAAGTAATCATAAGAAGACACATAAGTTAATGTAATTTTTTTTAGTGGAAGTGTGGACACTTGTATTTTTTACAAAATGAACCGTTAAATATTGCAATTTGATGGGCTTCCGTTTCCGGTACCGTTCGTGGTAGTTGGGAAAATTTTAAGTTGTGGTTTTGTGCAGAGGATAAGGTGTTTAGTGGGCGGTGGAATAGCGTGTGTAAGTTAAAAAGGTAAGAGAGTGTGTGTATTTTGCGTGGGTGATTGAGGTTTGAGTGTAAGAGAAAAGAGTGTGTGGAAATAAGGTAAAAGTAAGGGTGAATTAGAGGTTAGGTGTGTCTGAGGGGGAAGTGTGCGGTGAGAGGAGAGAGAAAGGCTGGGCAGGTGAGAAGAGAGACAAAGGTTGGGCAGGCGAGAGCAGAGTGAAAGGCTGGGTAGGTGTGAGGTGAGAGAAAGGTTGGGTAGGTGACAGAAAGACTGGGTAGGTGAGACTACCGGAGAAAGATGAGTGGTAAGGATGAGATGGAGGTTGACAGGGTGCAGCAGACTGCAGAAGGTGACGGGACTAACCCAGAGCAGGCGGGTGAAAGCGCGTCTGCTCAAAAGGAAGTCCTAGCAGAGGACGAGGTGTTCCTGACCCCGAAGACGGGAGTGGAGTCAGAGGCTGTCAGAAGGGGTAGGCTCAGTAATTTTGCGAGGGTGCAGCGTGCGGGTAGTCTGGGCTCGGAGGGGGATTTAAGGAAATATTTAGGAGAAAAAGGGAGGAAAAGAATTAGGGACGAAGGATATTTTGAGGATTGTATGGAACGGGTGACGACAGCGGTGAGAGAATTAGCAGTAGGGACAAGAGAGAGATTCGAAAAGATGAAGGGGGAGTTAGAAAATTGTAAAACAAAAGAGGAGAGTAGAGAGCAACAGTTAAATGAAATATGGGAGGAGATAGGAAAAATTAGAGGGAAGTTGGACAAGTGGGATGAAGGGTGGAAGAAAGAAGAAGAGAAGGTGAAGGAGATGTGTGATAGGGTAGAAAGGAGAAGAGAGGTGGAAGTAGGCGAGAGAAAGGAGTTGGAGAAAAGAATAGAAAAATTGGAAGGGTGGAGCAGCACCAAGGGGGAGGAGAGGGATATGGTGAAGCTAAATGGAGGGGATGTGGAGGAAAAGGTAAAAGTGTTGGAGAGGAAATTAGAGCGAATCGAGAAAGATAGAAGGAAGGCTAATGTGATAATAAGAGGATTAAAAGTAGAAAGAGGAAAGGAGAAGGAAGAGGTAGAAAAGATATTAAGGGAGATAGAGGCGAAGGTAACAGTGAAGAGAGTAGTGGGGGTAGGAGGGATGGATAGGCAGAGACCGACGGTATGTGTAGTGGAGTTAGGGAGTGAAGAGGAGAAATGGCAGGTAATGGAGAAGAAAAAAGCGTTGAGAGGTAGGATAGAGAGGATAGAGGAAGATTCAACGCAGGAGGAGAGAAGAGTAAGCTGGTGGATTAATCAGAGAGCCTGGGAGGAGAGAGGAAAGGGGAAGAGGGTAAGAGTGGGAAGAGGGTGTCTATGGATAGATGGTGAGAGACTAAAATTGGAGGAGAGAGAGGGAGGAGTGATGGAGTTTCGAAGGGAGGGTAACGAGTTGGAGGAAAAGGAGAAGAGAGAGGAGGGGTTTCAGGAATAAGGAAGAAGAAAGTAGGAGGTATCAGGGAAGGCAAAGGGATCACAGTGGCTTTTTGGAATGTAGCGGGGTTAGGGAATAAGGATGATGGCTTTTGGACAACAATAGAAAAATGGGATGTGGTGTTTATGAGTGAGACTTGGGTGGATGAGGGAGATTGGAGAAAGTTAAAATGGAAGGCTCCCAAGGGTTATGTGTGGGAGGTGCAAGCAGCAGTAAAAGAAAAGAAGGCTGGCAGAAAGTCGGGTGGAATGTTGGTAGGAGTGAGAAAGAGCATAAGGTGGTCGAAGAAAAAGAAGGGAGAGAGAGGCACGGAGGAATGTATGGAGAGGAGAATAAAGATTAGGAAAAAGGAAATATGCCTGGTAGGGATGTACAGAAGGAGAGGAGAAGAGGAAGGGTGGGATAGGCTAGAGGAGTGGATGGAAGAAGGCAAAGATAAGATAGTGATAATAGGAGGTGATCTCAATGTGTGGACAGGGGAAAGGGGAGGGGGTTGTTGGGATGAAGAAAAACAGGAGTTTTGTAGGAATTCAAAGCACAAAGAGGTGGATCAGGAGGGAAGAAGATTGTTGTGGATGCTTGGAGAGAGAGGGTGGTCGATATTAAATGGTAATACAATGGGGGATGAAAAAGGAGAATTTACGTTTCATGGGAAAGGCAACTCGGTGATCGATTATATATTGGCGGAGGAGAATGGGAGGAGGTTGGTGAGGAGGCTAGAAGTGGGTAATGAGGTGGGGTCGGATCACTTCCCAGTGGTGATAGAATTCAAGGCAGAGAAAGAAAAGACGAAAAAGAAGGTAGGGGGGAAAAGAGAAAGGAGGGTAAAGAGGATGGGAAAATGGAAGGAGAATAGTTTAAAGAAGTATCAGATTAAAATGGAAGAGTGGGATTTAGAAGAGACAAGGGAAATTGGAGTTGAGGACAGATTGGCAGGTCTAAGAAAGAGAATAGGGGTCGCAAAGGAGGAGATAGGAAGGGAATTAGAGGAAGAAGTGTTGGGGTACGGGGGATGGTGGGATGAGGAGTGTGAAAGGAGTAAGGAGGCGTTAAGAGAGGATATAAGGAACTGGAGAAAAGGATGGTTAGATAAGGGAGAATATAATAGGAGGCATAGAGTGCACGGACGGCTTTTAGAGATGAAGAGGGAATTAGATAGGAAGAAGTTTATGGAGAGAGTGGAAAAGGCGATAAGAGAAGGCAAGGAATGGGAAGTAATAAATAGAGAGAGGAGGAAAAGACAGGAGATAAATCAAGAGATTAGCTTAGAGGAATGGACGAGATACTTTAAGGAGATGTACGGAGGGGTAGGGGTGAGAGTTAGGGGAGCTGGGATGGAAGGAATGGAAAATGAGGAATTGAAGTATGGGGGGGAAGGAGTAAGGGAAGAGATATGGAAAGTGATCAAAGATGTGTGGATAGGGAAAGGATGGCCGGAGGAGTGGAAGACAGGGGTGATAGTGCCTATAGGAAAGAAGGGGGAAGGAAGAAATGTGGGAGATTATAGAGGAATCACGTTGATGCCAGTGGTGTATAAGGTGTATGCGGAGGTAATCAGGAGTAGACTAGAAAAGAAGGTGGAAGGGCTAGGGTGCATCCCACATAATCAAACGGGATTTAGAAAGGGAATGGGGACGATGGACAATATATATGTGCTGAATCACTTAGTGAGCAGGGGATTGGAGAAAAAAGGGGAAAAAGTGGTGGCGGTGTTTGTCGACTTCAAATCGGCATTCCCGTCAGTTAACAGGGGGGTTCTATGGAAGGTCTTAAAGGATAGAGGAATAGAGGAGAGTTTGATAGAGAGGATAAAAGAGATTTATGAAGACTCAAGAGTAAAGGTTAGAGTGGGAGGGAAATATGGGAGGGAATTCTGGCTGGGAAGAGGGTTAATGCAGGGATGTCCTCTGAGTCCTTTGCTATTCAATTTACTGATAGCGGATTTAGAGGAAAGGCTATGGAGGAGAGGGAAAGAAGGAGTAGTGCTAGGGAGATCGAGGATATATACCCTGGCGTACGCGGATGATATAGTGTTGCTTGCGGAGGATGTGAGTAGAATGAGGTTGTTAATGAGTGAATTTGAGAAGTATGTGTGTGAGAGAGACTTGTGGGTGAATGTGGATAAGACGAAAGTGGTGAGATTCAGGAAAAGGAAGGATGTGAGAGGGGAGGTGCTGAGATTGAATGGGAAGGTGGTGGAAGAGGTGAATAAATTTTGTTATTTAGGATATTGGTTTGAGTCGAATGGATCGAATGAGTTGAATGTGAGGAAGAAAGTGGAAAAGGCTAGTAAAGTTATGGGACAAGTGTGGGGGATAGGGAAGAGAAGGTTTAAGAATGATTGGAAAAGAAGAGTGTGGATGTTTGATGCGTTGGTGTGGTCTGTAGTCAGTTATGGGGTGGAAATATGGGGATGGAGAGAGAGAGGGTTGGTTGAACGGTTGCATGAAAGATTTCTGAGGTGGGTGATGGGGGTGAGTGGAAGCTGCCCAGGGTATATGATCCGAGAGGAACTGAGTAGAGATAAAATGATGGCGAGGCAAAGGAAAAGAGTATGGGGTTTTGAGGAGAAGCTAAGGAAAGGAGGGGGTAGTAGAATAGCACAGTTGTGTTGGAAGGCTGTTAGGGAAAGAGAGGAGAATGGGACGGAGAGTAGAATTGGTTGGGAGAGAGATAGATGGGTGGTAAGAAAGGAGGAAAAAGGAATGAAGGTGAGGGGTTGGGAGGAATTGGAAAAGCTTATGAGGGAAAAGGATCAGGAGGAGAGATGGGAGAAAATCAAGGAGTCTAGATACAACAGATGGTATGGGATGGTGAAGAATGAAGGTGTACCAAGGTATTTGAATGCATGGAAGAAAGAGAAAAAATGGAACAGGGTGTTAAGGTTTAGGATGGGTGAGGGTATGAAAGAGTGTAGATATTGGATGAATGAGGAGGAGAAGATGTGTAGGGTATGTGGGTTTGATTTGGAGGATTGGGCGCATGTGTTGGATAGATGTACTGGAGTGAATGAGGAAGGAAAGGGCATAGGGGAGTGTGTAGGTTGGGTTTTGGATGAAAGTGGGCGAGGGGAAGTATGGATGAAGGAGCTAGAAGAACGGAGAGAGAGAATGAGATTAGGAACGGGGTATTAAAAGATGGATTGAGTAAATAGTAAAGAGTAAGTAAAGTCGCGAGGCTCGCTTATGAGAGCACTACGGTTAGGAAACGGAAGCCCTGGCACTAGAAGAGAGTACGTAGATGGTAGAATTGCGTTTGGCGATGTAGGTTAAGACTCGATGTATATAGCATGTAAGAATATTGTAAAGGGAACGGGAGCCCTTCGAGCCCGTAAAAGGGAGAATAAACATAAGATTGCCCTTGGAAGTACGTAGGGGTTTTTGTTTAAATCAATTTTTGTGAAAATGGTGCACATTTTTCGAAAAAAATCGATTTTTGACCAAAAAAAACGCTCTAAATAATTTATTTAAAAAAAAGTTTACATTTTATCGAAAAACCCCTACGTACTTCTCTGAAGAATGTATCTGAGAAGCTACCATCAAAATTTCAGATAAATCGATGCAATAGGAGCCGAGAAAACTTTTCTCCCAGTTTGAAAAATGTGGTTTCGAGAAAAACGCGTACACGCGTACGAATTCTCGACTTTGCAGCGTTCGCCGCTATACTGACGCGAGTTGCGCAAGCATACAACTTTATTTGGCAATGCTGACACCTTGCGGACGTCTAAGGAACCCAACAGTCCCTCTGCTCTGTAAATAATAGCGTTTCTTATTGTTTAAACAGGTAACAGCAGTACAAACGTGAGCGTGCCGCCTGAACGTCACACTGTACTCGACGCGCGCTCTGAGGGGCTGCAGCAAAATAAAAAATTAAGCTATTTAAAAAATTGTTTTCACTTTAAAACCAATTGGATATTATTCTTAGAAACCTAAAGCACCCATTAAGCAAAAAAAAAAAAATCGATTTTTTGAAAATCCTAGAGTGGCTTTACCCCTTAAATTTAGACGTAATTATTAGGATTTGTCTAAATTTGTAATAAGATGACTTGTTATTTAAGTATGTATTATGAAATATTAATTCTAATATGAAATTAGACTTTATATTGAGAAAAATATACTCACAGTATTATAAGCTTTTCAAAAATAAATTATAAATTTTCATTTATAATATATATATAATTTATAGTCAATTCATAAATAAGTAAAAATATATTAATTGTTATTTATAAGCCTTAAGGGGTTAAACCACTCTAGAAGTTCGAAAAGAGGCCAAATTTTAATATATTTTTTAAAGACAATTTTAAAAGTAATGAAAAATATGTTTATGTATCTTGATTGGGTACACTTTAAAGAGAAAAAAAATATGTGACGCGTTCTGAAGAAAGGGACCTAACAAGCCAAAAATCGTTTTTCGGTTCATGGATATATTAATTTTATTAAAGGTTCCTTTTTCATTATCTAAAGTCAGAAAAGGTTTTTATTACATATTTTTCAAATTATAACAATTCAAATCTCTTGATTTATACAGATTACCATGCGCGCTCGACTTTTGTTTTCGCTCTCCTGTAAAATAACCAATTTGCTTCTTAGGTCCCTTTCTTCAGAAAGCGTCACATATACTTCATCAATTTTTTTTTTTTAAATATCACATATATAGTTACGTGATAGAAACCCTTTTTGAGGGGAATCCCTACTGTAAAAACGTGCGTGAGATCTGTCGTAAGAAGGTAGGTATTTACTTACATGTGTACGCATATAAGATCTCAGGTGACACAGACGAGATTTCGTATAAGATTTCATGTAAGAACATAGGTACGAACGCATGTAAGTTCATATATTAAGTTCCGTCATGCGCCGCGTATAACGTTACTCAATATGAAATTGAAACAGCGTTCTTATATGAGTTCTCATCTGCGTACGTATGTACGAACACATGTGCGAACACACGTACGAACTCATGTGCGAACACACCTAAGTATTAAATTAAATATTTTAAATTAAATATATTATTAAAAAAAAATTCTCGCCAACGGGATTCAAGCCCATCTAACTTGAGCCTAAGTACGCCTTAAACCCTTCGGCCACCGTAGTTATAGAAACAACTTTACAAAAGCTTAGTCATGTCTTTCCGGAGAAATTTATGTATTAAACATGACTAAGATTTTGTAAAGTTGTTTCTATAACTACGGTGGCCGAGGGGTTTAAGGCGTACTTAGGCTAAGGTTAGATGGGCTCGAATCCCGTTGGCGAGAATTTTTTTTTAATAATATATTTGATTTAAAATATTTAATTTAATACTTAGGTGTGTTAGCACATGAGTTCGTACGTGTGTTCGCACATTGTGTTCGTACATACGTACGCAGATGAGAACGCATATAAGAACGCTGTTTCAATTTCATATTGAGTAACGTTATACGCGGCGCATGACGTAACTTAATATAAGAACTTACATGCGTTCGTACCTATGTTCTTACATGAGATCTTATACGGAATCTCGTCTGTGTCACCTGAGATCTTATATGCGTACACATGTAAGTAAATACCTACCTTCTTACGACAGATCTCACGCACGTTTTTACAGTAGGGATGACCGCGCGGCCGGAAAGGTTTTTGCTACAATTTTCATCCTAGAACAAAAAACAAATTTTTTTTTATTTTTACATTTCAAAAGTTAGAAAAAGACGTAGGGGATTCTTTTTTAATCGATTTTTGCAAAAATGGTAAACATTTAAAGAAAACACAGAGTTTTTTCCCTAAAAAATAGACATTAAATTGTTTATAACTAAAAAAATATGCAACATAAAAAAAATCCCTACGTCTTTCTCTAGATAATGTTATTAAGAAGCTACAGTTAAATTTTTAAGTAAATCGGTTAAGATTTGTGGAAGTTATGTTTCCGGCCAGCTTAAGGCCAGGTTTTTCCAAAAAACGTGTTTTTTTGAAAGTTATTTTTTTGAATCAAACTTTTTTCATAAACAAAGACACATAAAAATACTAATTGAAAAAAATTATTGTTTTTTTTTTTCAAAATGGCGACACCGAAAATGTCTGTTCAAAAAAATCCCTTTTGTTGGTGGGTGTCACGATATCTCTGAATCCATTCAATTGAAAGCAAAAATCAAAATCGTTTCTTATTCTGTATGACATTGGCTATGGTGTAAACTAGAATGAAACATTTTCACAAAAAAAAAAAAAAAAAATGGCGGACTTTTCAATTTTAACCCTTTTTTCACTTTTAATTGTTTATAACTTTTTAAAATGATGATGAATATTTTTGGTTCTAGTTCACACTATAGAGAGACATTTGAAGAGTAAAATGACGTTTGGTTCATGTTAATAAGTGCAATAGTTTCTAAATAAGAGTGACACCCAGTTCAAAAAGCGTTGTTTCGAGAAAAACGTGGTTTCGAGAAAAAAGCGATTAAAGTTTTTGTTCGTGAAAAATCGTAAAAAAGTGGATTTTACACATGTATCCAATCCGGATGCGTACACAACTTCTTCCTGGTCATCATAGGTGTCATTTTCAAGAATTTTTGCATTTCTTGCTGCAGTCCTATAATCTTTAGACGCTTTTGTGGCCGCTCGAGCGGCCGGATTTACCACTTAGCGCGCACCGCTCTCCCCTCTTGTATATCTACTTCTCGGTCGTGCGGACCTTCGGGACTAATTCTATATTATTTTTAAGAGTATTTTCTAGCAATTTACGTGGGAAAAACATTTTAGATTTTTTGAAAATTGTTTGGAGGAACCTGGTCTTAAGGGGTTACGTACTGTTAGACCTTCAAAAACAATCTGTTTTTTAGGAATTTTTTGTTGACACACATTTTAATAATTAATAATAAATCTTTTTTCATGTGAAATATATATATTTTATGAAAATATTCTGAAATTGTAAGCAGTATATATGTGGAAATAGGCGAATGACAAGACATTTCAGTGTGCTCTTTAAAAAAATGATTTCGCCGTGATCACTGAATCTCTTCACTAAATCATCTGAAATCAAATCGCAAAGAAGGAATCGTTAGTTTATGAAATAATGCTGTACTTGAACAAAGGAATTTGAGAATTTTTGATTTTTCGCAAAATGGCGGATGTTGAAAGCTAAAAAAATTTTTTCGACCAAAATTCAACTCACATTTCCGGCTTAAAAAAAATAATTGTCAAAAAATAAAATCCTTCGTTCAAGTACCATACAATTATGTATAAAATAAGTGGTATAAATTTCAAACCGATCGGTAAAGCCGTTCTCGAGTTACAGTGATCACGGTCTCCAAAAACATGGTTTCGAGAAAAACGCGTTCAAATTTTTGAACGCCTCACCGGGACGGCTGAATTGTACCGGGCAGTACAATTCAAAATTCTATATTTCCATAAACAATTGTCCGATCAGTCTCAAATTTTCAGAGAGTACTTTTGAATTGTTATATTTTTAGAAAATGCAATAAAAAATCAATTTTTTGAAAATCCTAACTGTACATAACCCCTTAAAAAAAGTAGTTTTGAGAAAAATGCATTTTAACAACTTCATTTTAGGCGGGTAATATGAAGCACTTCTTGTGAAAATTCTTTTTGTGGAAGAAAAAGAATGACAATAATAATATTACAGGATGTTATTACACATGTCTTGAAGTAAACAAAAAATATTTTTCATTTAAAAAAAATTCAAAATGGCGGCACTGGAGAAGTTCTCTTGAAGCAAAGTAAAGTACCTTTTAAGCCAATAAAAAAATTGAGTTTTTGAAAATTCTAGAGTTGTGTAACCTCTGAAAATTACTTACTTTATTTCGATTTTTCATCCACACACGATGCACACTGATGTACAGATTACAACGTAGCCTACTGTAAAAACGTTCGTGAGATCTGTCGTAAAAAGGTAGGTATGTACTTACATGTGTACGCATATAAGATCTCAGGTGACACTGCCGAGATCTCGTATAAGATCTCATGTAAGAACGTAGGTACGAACGCAAGTAAGTTCTTATATTAAGTTCCGTTATGCGCCGCGTATAACATTATTCAATATGAAATTGAAACAGCGTTCTTATATGAGTTCGTATATGAGTTCATATGTAAGAAAGTATGCAATATCGTGTCGGTTATTCAAGAATAAGCCCCTCGGCCACCTTAGTTATAGAAACAACTTTAAAAAATCTTAGTCATGTCTTTCCTGAGAAATTTATGTATTAAACATAACTAAGATTTGGTAAATTTCTTTCTACAACTACGGTGGCCGAGGATTTTAAGGCGTTCTTAGGCTCAGGTTAGATTGGCTCGAATCTCGTTGGCGAGAATTTTTTTTTAATAATATATTTAATTTAATATATTTAATATTGTTTAATATTTTTAATTTAATAATGTACTTTGGTGTGTTTGCACTTGAGTTCGTACGTGTGAACGCACATGAGTTCTCATGTGGGTTCTCACGTGTGTTCGTACGTAACTTTTTACTTGAAATATTTAATTTAATAAGTAAATTTTCGTTGAATAACCGACACGATATTGCATACTTTCTTACATACCAACCAACCAAGCAATTTCATATTGAGTAACATTATACGCGGCGCATGACGGAACTTAATATAAGAACTTACATGCGTTCGTCCCTACGTTCTCACATAAGATCTTATACGAGATCTCGGCTGTGTCACCGGAGATCTTATATATGCGTACACTTGTAAGTATATACCTACCTTCTTACGACAGATCTCACGCACGTTTTTACAGTAGGGTAAACATTGGTACTAACCTCACTTCTCTGTGAAACAATTAGTGCCAACGACTAGCACCTGATTTACAATTGCTTGCCCAATCATTGGCACTGGGGTGCTAATGACTAGTGAAATTAAGATTTGTGTATAATTTCATTGGCACCCCCTCTAAAATAAATAAATAAATAATTTGCACGACTTGACGTCTTATATTATCAATATTTAAACATTCCTATTTCATATTCGCGAAAGAAGAAGTGAATTTAGTAACTTATAATAATGGTAAATTGAGTTTTAAAATTCTAGTTTTCTTAAGATTTTCTTTAGAAAAGCTGTAAAATTCTTGACACTCTGAGAATGATATTCAATTTAATTTTTTAAAACTAAGTATATAAATGCATTTAATAAGTTATATACTTAATTTGTGTAAAAAATGTTGCAGAATCTAATAAATTTATGCAAAACAAGCTATAAATTTTATTTTTCTTGTTATTTAAAGAAAACTAAGAAAGGGGCCAAGGACTAGAGCAGTGCCAACGACTGGGACAGTTACCCTATTGGTAATGAAATAACGACAGTTGTACATTAAGAAATTTGCTACATTTTTTAACTTAAATGACAACCGGATTCTGGTTCTGGTACCGATGAGTAGTTGACGCGTTTGAGAAAGGGAAATAGTTTTTTTTAAAAGTTTATTAATAATAATTGAAGGATGCGCAGTAGAGTGATTGGTAAATGTAGAGAGAAGTGCGAAGGTATGAATAAAAAGGATGCATGAAGAGGTAGGTGAATGTATGAATGGTAAAAAGAGGTGATAAAGAAGGAAAAATTGTGAGGTTATGATGAGAGCATGTTGAGTGAGAGTAAAAGGTAGAAAGAGTGACGAAGGTAAAAGTGTAGATAAGGTAGAACGCGAAAATGTAGAAAAGATGGTATCATGAAAAGGATAAGATGCAAAGATTGTCAAGTTTTACTCAAGGTAATCAAAAGGTCAGTGAACCCAGTTAAAAATTTCGTATGTGTTTCCGCGTGTGTTCCTGTATGGGTTCCCATATGGGATCCCTTAAAGGTTCCTACATGGGTTCCCATTTAGGATCCTGTGTACCAGGGAACTTCGGCACGAACTTTTGAGGGAACTCTGTACATAGGAACCCATATGGGAACTCATGTAGGAACCTTTAAGGGATCCCATACGGGAACACACGTGGGAACACACACGAAATTTTTAACTGGGAAGAATTCGAAAGAAAATCTAAAGAAGCTTGGGATGAAATGGATGAATTTAGTGAATTAGAGAAAAAAGGGCTAGACAGATTGAGATGTCACGAAAGGCAGTGAAAGGGACTTGAAAGCGGTTTGAAGAGTGGGAGGTAAGAGCGAAAGAGGGGAAGGAAAATATGTGGAAGAGAATGGATGATTTAGAGAAAGAAATAATAGAGGAAAATGAGAAGAGTTTTAAGAGAGAGAAGATGAAAAGGGATACAGTGACATTACCCTGCTAAGAGTAAAAAGATAGAAATCCTATCAGTTTGAATAATTTTTTATTCGTGAGATAGAACCCTCATAACAAAAGGATATCCCTGGGATATCACTGAGATATCGTAGGGACATCCCCAGGATATCCAAATTTTCTCCTCGTGAGATATACTCTTATGATTTATAAAGAAAAAATTTGGAGGTAAGAGGATTCGAACCCCCATTTGTACTTAATGCAAAGAATATTAGTTGAACTTAAAAATATATTTTTTAAAAGAAGCTAAACACATCTAGTAATTATCTTAAACAAATAAAAATATTTGTTACTACTAATTAATTTATGATACATTTTGGTTACAAGTAATGAATATTATAGTTATAAGAAACAATAAGTAATAGCCCGAGGACATCTCGATGGTATATTGCAAATGCTATATCCCGCCGGAATATCCCTGCGGGATATCCATATTTCCTTCTTGTGAGATTTCCCGTGGGATATTCCAGGGCTATCTCTGAGAGGTCCCGGGATCATAATGAGATATCCACTAGATATCTCATGCTGTGAGGGAAAGAGTTAAGAAATATTATTTCATTCTATCGCACGTGTGTGTATCAAGTGTTATCTGATCCTATCTCTTGTAACTTCAAACCTATTTGATATATATATTTGAAAAGGATATCATTTTCAATCTTTGTCCATATGTCTTAATACCTCATCTGAATCTTTTTCTTTGCCTTGTCTATCAATCCCTATCCACTTTTATCTTCTCTCTATATATCTTTATTACGTTCAATCACTCTGTTTATGTTATGAATTGAATATCTCCTCAAATCACTTTATTTACATCTCATCCTATTCTTTTTTATCGCAATCTATTGCATTCTAATATCTGATAATAAATAAAATATATAGCCCATCCTCTTTAATCGACTCTTTTCTATCATAACCTATTGTCTTAATGACCACAGATTACTTTTTCTATGTTTTGTCAATAACATCAACATCCAATCTCTTTCAGTTTTTCCTTCTCTTTTCCAGTCTATTTCGTAACATTGTAACTGCAGGTACTTTTCATAATTATGAATATCCTATCTATTTTAATCAAGAATTTTCAATCTTTGTCAACCTCTTACTATTCTAACTCTAAATTATTATTTTAATCAGTAAATAAACTTTATAACTAGTTCCTTCTAATCATAATTCTTTAATCTCACCCTATGCATTCTAAATTGCTCTCCATCGCATCTTATCTCCTAATGAATGAAATGAACATCATATCCTTTTCAATCTCCTCTTCTTTATGCTAACCAATTTTCTCAATCCCTACATATTACTTTTTCTGTCCTTTGTCAATGACATCAATATCCAATCTCTTTCTGTTTTTCCTCTCTATTCCAGTCTATTCCGTAACATTGTAACTGTAGCTATTTCTCATATAAGCGCTTTGTGCAAACCCACTAGGGTAGTTGTCCTGCAATTTGATGATACAATAAGGTATGGAAAGAGATAAAATATTTTAAATTTGAGTAATAGAGGTAAGGATAGAAAAGATAAGATAGATATACTTAAACTCAGGTTATAGAGTTAAGGATAGGATGAGCTAAAAATAAACGACAGTTATGAAGAATAGAAAAAGATAGATATACTTTAAATCAGGTTATAGATTTAGGCATACAATGGGATAAAAATAAAGGATAGACATCCATTGATATCCGTTTGAATACTTTTTCTATACTTCTCTATCAATTTGAATCAGCTGTCTATCCATCTATTCTTTAAAATACTCTTTATATCCGTTCAGCATATGAGGCATTTTACGTGTAATGTCCCAAGCTCAAAATTAATTTCTTTCAAAAAAATTAAAACTTAGGAAATTTATTGTCCTATCTAGTGGTAATAAAACCCAAAAGAGAATTTTGACTTTTTTGAAAAATTGAAGGGGGTAGAGGGGGGTCAATTTTGTCAAGTTTGCTTAATACCGTCTTCTTACTTAATTTTCTTTGTCTTGGCGGGTAATGAAAAAAATTTCTTCGAGTATGATTTTTAAAGGTTTTTTAATGCTCTTTTCATTGTGAATTTTATTTTTTAATATTTTAAAAATTTGACCCTAATTTTTTATAATTAATATTTAATTTGCTATTTTCACCAAAATCGATTCGTTTAATTTTAAAATAAAGTATTGCAAACAGAAGCTGAGGTTTTTTACTATCGATATAGAAATTTTTAGAACGCCCTTTTTTTTGTTTTTAAGATATTAGATTCCGTTTCTTTTGTGAAATTAATTAATTACTATTGGCTGAGTATTGTACAGCAGTTTAGGATGTTTACTAACAACTATTAAATTGTTTAAACAATCTTAGTTAACAATTGAATATCTTCGCCATTTTTCTTCACTTATATTTCGTTTCTTTTGCTTTTTTGATGATCTTAAAGATGAAATAAAATTCTTTGCGTTTAGATTGCTTGAAAAACTCTAAGGAAATGGTAATAAATTTATCTCAGAATAGGTACGAAATCGAAGCAACTTAAAATTCCGAGATTATTTATTTGCTAACTAATATTTTTAACAAATTTTAAAATATTTTATAAGGATTATAACTATTTTTAAAATTTGAAACGAAAATAATTATTTTAATTACTTAAAGAAGTGAAATCTAAATAAAGATAACTTTCGAAGTTATTATTTATTAACTAAAATTTTTGGAACAATTTAAAACAGTTGGTAAATATTTAAACTACTTCATAAATTTAGATATAAATAGTAATTAATTAATTTCACAAAAAATCGAAATATAAGTGAAGAAAAATGGCGAAGATATTCTATTGTTAACTAAGATTGTTTAAACAATTCAAAAAATGTTTGTGAACGTTCTTTAACTCTTTCATTATTCTAGGCCAATAGTTATTAATTTTACAAAAGACACGAAACGTAAGTAAAGTAAATAGTAATTTATTAATTTCACAAAAGAAACGGAATCTGAGGAATGAATATTTTTAAAGTTATTAATTTGTTAACTAAGATTGTTTAATCAATTTAAAAATTGTTTATTATTATTAACTAAGAACCATTTAAAAATACTTTTGATAAGTTTTTTGTGTATTTATATAAGTATATAAAGTTTCTGACATCAAAGGACCTTGAAGTCACTTTTTCAAAAATAATTTTTTTCAATTTTTTAATGTTATTAACATTTATTTCAGTTAATAAAAAAATCTTAATTTTTTAGCAGTTCAGAGTTGTAGGACAAACATTCTCGAGTATTTAAAAAGAAAGAAAGTTAAAATCGGATCATTTTTGAGTTGTCAGCAGATTTTTGTCCAAAAATAGTGCTTTTGGTAAGAGTGAGTAGCTGACGTGGCCTGATGCGAGGCGACCGCGGCCGCGTCGCAGCGCGCCGCGCGCCACAATCCGTTCTTTGAGGATTAATATCTTAAAAACAAGAAAAAGGGCATTCTAAAAATTTCTATATCAATAGGAAAAAACCTCAGCTTTCGTTTGCAATACTTTATTTTAAAATTAAACGAATCGATTTTGGTGAAAATAGCAAATTAAATATTAATTATAAAAAATTAGGGTCAAATTTTTAAAATATTAAAAAATAAAATTCACAATGAAAAGAGCATTAAAAAACCTTTAAAAATCATACTCGAAGAAATTTTTTTCATTACCCGCCAAGACCAAGAAAATTAAGTAAGAAGACGGTATTAAGCAAACTTGACAAAATTGACCCCCCTCTACCCCCTTAAATTTTTCAAAAAAGTCAAAATTTTCTTTTGGGTTTTATTACTACTAGATAGGACAATAAATTTCCTAAGTTTTAATTTTTTTGAAAGAAATTAATTTTGAGCTTGGGACATTACACGTAAAATGGCTCATATAGTATTAATCAGCGCAAATCATTATCTAACCGATTTTATCATTTGATTAAAAAAGTGTCTGGCAATCTGTCTAAATCCTCAGTTTTCTATCCTCATCTTAATTCTTGTCTATCTATGAACAACTTTACATTTTTTTATCACCTGCTACGGATAAAAGATGTATCAGCATAAATCTTTTTTAATCGGTTTCAATCTATTGATAAAAATATGTCCTGATATTCGTCTGAATCAGAAATTTTCTATTCGTCTACCAATACTTGTTTATCAGTTAACTTCTGCACGGATAAAAGATTTATCCGTAAAAATGACTTTTTATCCGCTTTTATCCGTTTAATGCAAAAATGTTCGACAGTCTTTCACTGAATTCGTAAACTCTATTCGTGACGACAATATGTGTGAAAAAATTATTTGTAATGAGCAGATAAATGAAAAAAAGACAGAGATAGACTTTGACGTGGCGCCATCTCGTGATTGTGCAACAGCCTGAAAGTATTGAAAGCTTTGCGATGAATGATTTGCGAAGACAGTTTTTATCCTCAATCAAGATTTTTTAAAAGTAACTTACAGATAGAGACGAATCGAGAAATGGTACAAATTCTATCGATTCGAATGGATATAGGAATATTTTTTTAATCAATGGAATGGAATGGATATAGAAAGATTTGTGTGGATTCATCTTTTATTAATAAATGATATCAATAAATATTAAAATAGCTGACGGAGAGAAAGAGTCGGGTGACAGATTGAAAACTGCAGTTTCAGACGTATAGACAAACACTTTTATACTGAAAAGATTAATGCAGACAGAAAATGATGTAAACGGATAAACAGGGATAGAAAATTGAAATAGAGTGTAACCTTACATCCATTAGACTGTCTTTGTAAAAACTTTCATAGTCTCAGATGGTCCAGTGGCTAGCAGCAAGGATTTCGACATCGAAATGCCCGGGTTCAAGTCTTCATACGAGCTGATTTTTCTGTTTGAGGTTTGATTTCAATTTATGTATTTCGGTATTATGTTTACTATGTATAACTTGTAATAATTTACTATATTGATTTATAACAAATAAATTAAAAATTTAAAGTTGGACAAATAGAAAAAGAGATAGAAAAATATAAATGATTAGGCGCAGAGATTTAAATGGATAGAAAAGTTCTATCTTTTTTTATCCGTTATTTTCTTTCCGTTTAAATACGTCTACTTTCAGCAGGGATCATTAATTTTTAGTAATATATAGTTAGAGATAGAATAAAATAAATAAAAAGGATAGAAAAGACTAGATATTCTTGTTTGGTAATAAACTTAGGCATAGAAAAAGATAGATATTCAAAAATATTTGGGATAGACTAAATGATTGGAAGATATAGAAAAATATTGAAGCTGTCGAATAGATCAGAGATAAGAAGAGAAAGAGTTTTAGGAATGCAAATCGCGTATTTCCCGGACATAAAAAATTCAATTTCTTTCTATCACTAATTTTCTATCTTTTTCTATTCTTTTACTCTCAGCAGGGTAAATGAAGAAAAAAGGGGAAGGGAGGAGAGCAGAGAAATATGTGATGAAAATCTGAAACCCAAAATGGAGGAATTATCGAAGCAAGTAGAACTTATGGAAAGGGAGAAAAGGAAAAGAAATATCGTGATTAGAGGTTTGAAGGCAAGCTGGAATGAAGGCAAAGAAGAAGTAAAAAAACTATTGGCAAGGATTGGGGCAAAAGTCATGATCAGAAAGGTTAAGGGGGTGAAAGGAGAAGAAATGGAAAGATCGAAATTGTGAATAGTGGAATTAGAAGATGAAGAGGATAAGAATGAAGTAATTAGATTGAAGGGTAGGTTAAAAGGATGTGTGGAGAGGATAGATATTGATAGAAGGTGGAGAGAGAAACGGATTCGATGGTTGTTGGAACAGAAAATATGGGTGGAGAGAAAAAATGGAAGTGAGGTAAAAGTGGGCAGAGAAAGTGTTTGGCTGGATGGAGTAAAATGGCAGGTAAAAAAGGATACAGAAGGGGTCATTAAAGTGGACTAGAAATAGGTTTACATATAGAAGGGCGAAGTTAAAAAGACCACGAGAAAGAACGAAAACGTGTAAATGGAAGAATGGTGAGGTTGGGATGATGGGATGATAGACATTGAGAGAACGTTAGTGAATGGTTACGAATATAGTGTATGAATAATAAAGGTGAAATATGTTGGGAATTAAAAAGTAGAGTTGATGAGGAAAGATGACTGAAAGTGGGAAAAAGGAACAGGAAACGGAAGCCCAGTCACATGGCAGTTAGATGGATAAAATATTAGAAGAGCAGCAACTAGGTTTAAGTTGATTATGTACTTAGAATAAGGTTTAATAAGTGGTATTTGTAAGCGTTAATTGTAGCTAAATGTAAAGGGAGCAGAGGCCCTTGAACCCGTAAGGGATGAGTAAAAAAATATTGACTCAAATGACAACATTAATTTAACGCCGTTTCCTTTTTTAAGAGGTTACACCACTGTAGAATTTTCAAAAAATCGATTTTTGTTTTATTAGCTTAAAAGATGCTTTAAACCCTCTAGAATACAGGGAAAAAAGTTTGGTGCCTGTTTTTCATCAGATTAAATTTTTCAACAGCTTTGCTTGGTGCTACGAAGCGTCTCATGAAAAACATGCTTCGGTAGAACGTCCTAATGACGCCATTTTAAAACATTTTTCAATCAAAAATATTTTTTATGTTCACTGTAAGACATACCTAAATACATCCTATAATATTATTATTTTCTTACTTTTCCTTCTACAAAAAAAAAATTCGCAAAAAAGAGCTTAATTTTAGTCGTCAACAGTGGTGTGACGCCAACTCGTTTTTCTCAAAACACATTTTTGCAAATCTGCAAGCAGTAAAACTCAAACAATTTTTATTATTTTAACTCTCAATTTTTATCATTTATTTAAAACAACATTCCGCACAGAAATACGTAGCCGATTTTTGATATTTTAAAATTTCGATTTTTTAGACACAATTAAGTACTCATTTTTTTGGTCAAAAATTTGACTTTTACTTTGAATTCACGCCAATTTAACAAAAATGAATATTTTTAAAATCCCCTACGTATTTCTGTAGTCATTCTAATGTAGATTAAGAAAACATTTTTTATTTTGTTACAGATCAATTTTTACACCCTGTGTACTGCTTGCAGTAGAGCTATTTTTAAAAAAACCGTCTAACAGAAGTTGCTCTTACTCCGCCATGTTGTATTTTTTTTAAATAAAAAATTTTTTTTTCTAAACTTTTAAAGATGTCTAACAATATCCTTGAAAAGAATTATCCTCCTTCTGTTCCTTCTACAACAAAAAAATCGCAAAAGAACACTTTTTTTTGCCGTCTACAGTGGTGTAACCCCTTAAAACTAATTTGTAATTTTGAACCATAAATATCTAATTTTTACATTGTAATTTTAATTTATTGTATTCTTTAATTCTGTTTTTGTGTCAAAACGTTTATAAAAAAGACGAATAAAAAAGTCGCCTTCGGAAAAGGTCGGAAAAATAAAAAAGTCGGAAATTCATTAACTAAATAAAAATAGTATATTATGCATCAAGGGAGGGAAGTCCGTGTTTTTTTGTCAAGCACAAATGTTCGAAGAACGAGTGTAGCACGAGCGTAGCGAGTGCGAAACGAGTTCGGAGAACATTGTGCGAGACAAAAAATCGACCTCCCGAGGTGCATATGCGGCGAGCCGCAATGCGCTTGCGCGATGAGAGTTTTTTTCACTGTTCGGAAGTTTTTTTATCTCTAACGTCACTAATCTAAAGACTGCGAGTGCTGACCCGCTCACGCGAACGAAACACGAGATTTTCGTGCATGTGTGGTAGAATAGTATATTATGCATCAAGGCAGGGAATGCTGTGTTTTTTTGTCGAGCACAAAGGTTCGGAGAACATTGTGCGAGACAAAAAATCTGCCTCCCAAAGTGTATATGCTATTTTCTATCACATATGTACGAAAATCTCGTGTTTCGTACGCGTTAGCGGGTCAGCACTCGCAATTTTCAGGTTAGTG
This sequence comes from Ganaspis brasiliensis, assembly GCA_037103525.1. NCBI lineage: Eukaryota > Metazoa > Arthropoda > Insecta > Hymenoptera > Figitidae > Ganaspis > Ganaspis brasiliensis. The sequence continues at coordinate 488,470 of JAZKLR010000396.1, read as the reverse complement.
GCGTTGGAGGTAGAAAAACTTCCGAAGAGAGTTTTTTTTCACTGTTCGGAAGTTTTTTTTTACCTCTAACGTTCACTGACCTAAAAACTGTAAATTTTGCCCCGCTTAAAGCGAACGAAAACACGAGGTTTTCGTGCATGTGTGGTAGAAAAAAAATAATAATTGATATCCTGAAAATTTCCTTCTGTCTTCGGATGTAAACAGGACCTAATCCGGATATCTTTAGATCTCCGTTGCTGTGAGGGTCAAGTCAAATATTTGAATTCCTATCGACTAATAAAATAAATTTAACAACATTTACAAAATCTGTCTTTTTGAAGAAAATTTAATTATTAATTATATAAAAAATGAGTTATGAAGATTAAAATTAATTAAAAAAACTATTGCTATATAATAGTTATTTTATAATAATTATTTTACATCTTTTAGAGATTCACAAGAATTGTAGCATATTTCTTTTTCATTTTATCTTATATTGTCTATCTGTCTCATACACATGTGTTAAAGTAATGCGGATTAATTCGTTAAATACGATTTACTTCCGAAGCTCCTCCCCACTACTTTTACGAATTTCTAAAAATTCTATTTGGCAGCACTGGATAATTTCGAGTCCCCACACTAGTTTTAAGATTAACATAATATTTGCTTAATCTATCTAGCAGTGTGATATATAAATTGGTAGAATTTATCTGTATCCTTTGTAAGAAAATAAGGAAGCTGCTGATACTACCTACATAATAATTTACTGTAAAATTCAACGGATATTAAAGCTATTGTTTTTATTTATACAATTTATTATTTTACAGGTATCATGCTCCTAACGTTGTGTATATTAAAACGGAAGATCCGGATTTACCTGCATTTTATTTTGATCCATTAATTAATCCCATTTCTCACAGAACTGTTTTGAAGGTAAGCATTTAATTTTTTATAAGTAGGGAAGACCGGGGTTACTAGGCGCATGTTTCCCTCTTTGTTTATTAACTCTGCCAATTTTGCATTCATAAAAACTATATTTCAAAGGAACCTTGTTTGACATCTCAGCTTTAATTTAAAAAAAACTGTCCCTAAGCATTTAGAATTATTTTTTAAACCGTTGATTTGGAGGTGTGCAAAGTGGGCTAACCAGATCTAACTCGATTCAGTGGCGCACAACGCCACTTGGCTTGCGCAGGATTGAATACGGACAAGCCAATTATAATATTGGTTCAAGAAAACGATTGTCTTGCTGTAGTATGATTGTGCGGGGAGCATATGTTCTTGATCCAAGAAAATGTAGGATGAAGCTGACAATTTGAGAAGCTTGTAAGAACTGTCAAAAATATTGACCATAGAAAAACCGCTGATAAGGCTCAGGTTGCGAAGCGCCTAGCTTTGCGGTCATGATCCGCTAGCCTGGTGTTTTTCTCTGCAATTGAGACATATTAAGCGGGAGATTAGACGTCGAGGATTGGTTGTGTATCTTTCGAGATTTCGAAGGTATACATCCCAACTAGACTGTCAAGTAAACGGCTGTACTCAGTAGAGTGTTATCCGTAGTTTTCCTCTACTCTGGTCAGAGAGGGCCGGGTGAATACGAGTACTTCTAATAAAGCCGGCTACTGATGTAAAGGGGTTGGGGGATATTGAAGGGAATATAGTATATGAAGATAATGTTATTCGACGAGTTGCCTTTTATGTCCGTTCTAAATCAAACTGTTGCACTTTAGCAATAGAATTTTCAATTCGCTGTTGAAGCGTTTTTCTTTCATTTCAACGCCATTGTTTGTTGTAATATATTAATTTGTTACAAATAAATAATAAAAGAAGACAGCATGATAGAGGTTCGAAGGCGTGCGTCGTGGGTTCAATCCCACTGGACGTCGAAAATTGCGGTAGAGAAGAATCTGTAAATACCCCAAAAGAGGTATACAGTGAAAATGTCTTTATCTTTATTGACCAGAGAAAATATTATTTCAATATGAAAACATATTTTCTTGTTCTAAAATTATCTTTTTCTTTGATTTGCAAAAACATTTTCTTGTTTTAATAATTTACTACCTCCTTTTATCCTTCCTTTACTCTCCTTTTATTCTCTTTATCATTATATAAGGCAGTTCAACTTGTGATGTCATAACCCAAGATGGTGGCGTTCTGGAGGTCAACTAATGCATGTCAATCAATGGACCAACATTATTTTCTATTAAATAACTTTTTAAAGAATATTTTTTTAATATAAGTGTAATGGTAATTATTTTTCATTTATTAAGAGCTGTTTTTTAAAATAATAAAAATTGATTTAATGATTTTATTAGTTTAAAAAATAGCTCTCTATAAATGAAGAAAATTTTGTTACTAGATTTAGGTTGAGAAAATAGTATTTAAAATTTTATTTAAAAAAAAACAGATTTTGCCCCATTGAAACAATGTACTGTTTGACATCCAGACATGCGCCATTTTGGAAAATGGCGTCCCAAGATGGCGTCCCAAATAATACCTTATGTGCATTTTTTCATATTTATAACACTTTTATTTTAATTATTTATTTCAATAATACTTAGTTTACATATCTGTGGCTGAAAGGCATAACATCATAACTAACATTGTATTTCGCGCCTCTTCCTCTAGATCAAATTGTAGTAGTGCTCCTACTATGCACCGATGTCGTTACATATTCAAAGTCAAAACTTTAGTTTGTTCGCCCTTCTATATCGTATGTCATTGTTTCTTTTTGTGCCGATATCGTCGAACGTGTTAAACAAGATATTGTTTTTGAAAAATGGGTAAAAGCAAGCATAAAGATCGTTCTCGTTCGCGTGAAGATGAAAATAGAGACTTAAAGAAGAGATTAGAAGCTTTAGAATATGAGCTCTCGAAGCGAAAAGAAAGAGATGGACGTAGTGAGTAATTTATGTACATTGTCCACATAACCTAAAAAGTTAGCATGCGGTGCAGAGCATCGTGTTTGTGTTTTTTTTCAGGCCAACTGATTAATCACTAATGAAATACAATATTAACTGAAATTAAGTGGTTATTTATTTGTATTTTGTCCAATGTGTACAAAAATAAAGATACAATCACTCTGTGTACATATTACAATTTAGTGAATTACTTTGAAATCGTTCAACGATTTTAAGTAAATAGTGCACGGAGAAAAAATCTTACCTTTATAGCATGAAGTGCTTCCCTATCTTTATAGTAAGACACTACTCTTACCTTTAAAGCAATAAATCACACTATAAAAGCAAGCGCTTCAGCACCAAAAAGCATGACGGCTTGCTTTTGCAGTATGATTTCTTGCTTTAAAGGTAAGAGTAGAGTCTTACTATAAAGAGAGGGAAGCACTTCATGGTATAAAGGTTAGATTTTTTTCTCCGTGTGAATTTGTTATTTTATATTTTCAGGCAGACATAGACATAGATCGAGCAGGTCATCGTCGAGAAAATCTTCGCGTAGATCTAGAAGCCGTTCTTATAGGAGGTATTATGACCATCCAAAAAGCTATAGAAATTCTGAAGATTATTATTGTGAAGGTTATTACAATGATTATTACGGTGATTATTATGATGATTATTATGATGAGCGTAGTATTTCTCCCTCGCTAAGATCAAGGAGATCTGCGACAATAGATCCAGGCAATTCATCTAATTCACAGGTGTCATGTCGGTTTCTCGGACTGAGGAGGTACCTTCACCAGGTTCAATTGTGCAGAGTGAAAATAATCAATACGACGCTAACAAAGATCCTTCTGTTGGATTAGGTGCTGGTAACAACAAAAAGATTGACGAATCGAAGAAACAGTCTTCTGAATCTCTGAAAGGTTTAGATGAAGAAACTTTAAAGATTAAAGAAGAAAAGAAAGGTCATCCGCCTGAAGAAACAAAAAAGATTTTAAAAAATTTTCCTCCCCCGGAGAGTTGTGCCTTAATGGACACTCCAAATCTGAATTTGAAGGTTAAAGCGGTTCTAGACAATTCAATTTTTAAGAGAGATGAAAGAATTATTGACAAGCAAAGAAAAATTACTGCTTTACTTGCATCGGTAGGGAAGACTTTTTTTTTTGCGTAGGATGTGAAAACCTGCTGCCAGGTACCCTGTAGCCCGTACTACAGGGTTATGTGGGGGTGGCGATGTTCTTCCGACCCGCTAAAAACACACCCTTTTGTAGGGACCTTAAGACCACTCCCGGCTAGCACTTTCCGCGCGTATCGCCATCAGGAGTGGTCTTGTATCCCCTACTCTGTCGCCGAAGCGACTTTCTCCGGTCCGCGGGACCTACTATCATTGACGGTCATAGAGGCCCTTAACACACACAAGTTGGGTCCAGGGACTCATAGAGATATAAGAATAGAGCGCGCGAGTTGGTTAGATTCCCATGAGAGTCGGCGACAGTGGTTTTAGAGCGAGACAGCTGCAAAGGAGGCCCCCTGAGTGTGTCCTTCTACTACACACAGGGGGCCTCCTTTGCAGCGGTCTCGCTCTAAAATTACTGTCGCGCATTCGGGCCACTCGCGCACTCTATTCTTATATCTCTATGCAGGGACTCGATGAACCGTCAATTCGCTCTAAAAACGCTTCAAAAGGAAGAAAACTTCCTCTATCTGAGTTTTCTTGAGACTTAGGCGGCCCTGAAGCGGCTACGCTTCAAAGCCTCTTCTCTTTTTGCCTGTTACAGGACTCTTCTGAAACAGGCGCACTTACTCGAGCCTGCGACATGGGACACTTCCGTCATGCCCTGCTCTTCCGAGCACAGGAAACAAAGTGCCTCTTTTGTACACTCTGCAAGACTGTGGCCAGTTCCTCCGCACTTGAAACATGCCGAGGATCTGTCCACTCCCTTGCACTTAGCTTTCTTGTGGTCGTAGGCCAGGCACCTATGGCACCTGGTCACTATCAACCTCCTCCTAATGTGGCAGCTTAAAAATCCCACCTTTACCCTTTCTTCTTCTTCTAACCTTTTAGCATCACCTTGGTCCACGACCACGATTGCTAACTTTACCCCTCTTACATTTGGACCCAAGACCTTGACTTCCCTCTTTTCTCGAGGAGTCCGTAAGAGCTCCTCGAGGGATACTACTACCTCTTCCTTTTCGGTAATGCCGTCAAGGTCTCGGATCTCCAAAGTTACCCTTTGGTCATCCGGGGCTCTGACGGTTCCTATGCCTTTTACGGTCTCGGCAACCTTGGCCGTGAAGGCCTTTCCATCTGAACCTTCTCCTAATCGTAGGAGAAGGTTACCCTGCTTTGTGTGCATTGCACCCACTACCGTGGACTGACAGGAGCCAGGGTCCACCTCCTTTCTAAGCTTCCCAAGGACAAAGGCGTATGTCTGTCCCTGGGAAATTTGTACTAAGAGCGTCGATTTCTTGGGCCTCATAGGCTCCACTACTACTTTGGGAGGAACAATTGGAGGTACCTCCCTCCTTTTAACCCTCTTCGGAGCCTTAGCCTTATCAGCTAAGGTCTCCGACGGCTTCTTGGGCTTCTTGGTTTTTGGAGGTGACCCTCCACCGTCTTCTCTTTTCCTCTTACACTCCAAGACCAGAGCTCTCATTGCTTTGGCCTGGACGCGCTCTCTTACTTTTTGTCTTTCGGTTCGATCAATTTTGCAGTTCTTCAGGCCAATATAAAGCCTAGAATCTGCTGCATCTGCCTCCAAATATATCTTCCATAAATCGGGGATCCACAGGTTGAATTTCTTCAATCCAGTTTGGATCTCCGCCGCAACGTTCTTTTGAACCTTTAGCTTTTCCATCATAAGCCTCAGTTCCTTTTCCATGTCGAGGAAAATCCTCCCCTCTTTCTCGTGAAGATTTTCGTCCTTCACCCTTTCTTCCTCGCAGTATGCGAGGTCTCCAGCTGTGGCATTGCTAAAAGCGCTGCCAACGCTACTAACACTTGTCGCTCTTCCGCGACGCGACCTACTCTGACCATCCACCGTCAAAAACGATGGATTTGTTCCTACCGAACCCGGTCCTGTGGCACTCGTTGACGGCAGTGCCTCACCACTGCCCCCTGGGCGCACATCGTCATCTAAATTTAAATTGTCAGTATCCATATGAATCCCACGAGCCTGGGAGAAAAAACGGTTCACCCACACAGAGCTCCAATATGTGGGTAATACCTAGAACCAATACCTAGAACCCTTGAACTTTGTTATGAGACTCTTGGCGGACTTAATGCATGATGAGACAGATATTCGTAGAAGTTTAATTCTAAAGAATATAAAAGCTTAATTTAAAGATACACTTAAGAATCTGCCTCCCGATAACTTCTTGTTTGGATCAGACCTAGCTGATAAGTTAAAAGCTGCTAAAGTTTTACAAAATTCATCAAAGGATTTGGAGGTAGCTCAAAAATCGCAATCTGATAAGGATAAGGGTTCAAAAAACTACAAGAGTCCGTCTCCATGGAAATATCCCAATCAGAATTACAGTTCAAGGAGAGGCGGGTAGGCACGTCCACACAGTCGGGGTTCCAGACAGTTTCCTCGCAACAGAGGTCAATTCCAGAGGCCGTACCAACAGGATGTGAAGAAAAAGAATTAGAGGTAGGTAAATTTGCCGGGAGATTATCTCGATTTAAGGCGAAATGGAAGGCTCTAACATCAGATGAAATAATCTTGAGCTGGATTTCAGGGTACAGTATACCTTTTAGTTCTCCAGTTAAACAACATCAAATACATACTGAAACTTGTCGGTCTCAGCAAGATCGACATGCTATTAGGATACTAATTAATAAATTAATGAAAAAAGGTGCGATTCAAAAATATCAACCTGTAGTGAAACAATTTGTTTTAAAAATGTTTATTGTGCCCAAGACAGATGGATTGCATCGTTTAATTCTTAATTTAAAAAATTTAAATGATTTTATATCTGCAGAGCATTTTAAAATAGAAGATGGTAAGATTGTTAAACAAATTATAAGTCAAGATTGCTTTATGGCATCCATTGACCTAAAAGATGCCTACCATTTGATTCGAGTTAAGACATCGGATAGAGTTTGGTTACGGTTTTTATTTGAAGGAGTTTTGTATCAGTACACCTGCCTACCCTTTGGACTTAACAGAGCTCCTTACACTTTTACTAAGTTGTTAAAACCTTTAATATCGTACCTAAGAGCAAAAGGGTATTTGTCAGTTATATACCTTGATGTTATTTTTCTTTTTGGTTCTTCTTTTTCTGAATGCCTTGAAAATGTTAAACAAACACGGCGATTACTCGAAGAATTAGGTTTCGTTATTAATTAACAAAAGAGTCAGTTAATTCCATCCAAAAAAATGTAAGTTTCTCGGATTCATTTATGATTCCGAGCACATAACGATTGAATTACCAAAAGATAAAGTGGAAAAAACGAAAAATCTCATCCAAAATTTTTTAACGAAAAACAATTTCCTCATTCGAGTCTTTGCAGCTTTCATAGGTGTCTTAGAATCATGTTGTGTATCCCTGAGATACGGTTGGGTTCATAAGAAATCCTTTGATAGACTTAAATTTTTAGCTCTGCAAGCAAATCACGGTAATTTTGAATCAGATATGTTAATGTCTACGGATTTGGGAGTAGACTTTCAGTGGTGGAAATTAAACATAATTAAAGCTGTTTATCCGATCACACAATTTAAAGCAAAATTAGAAATATTTTCAGATGCCTCACTATCAGGATGGGGCGTGTATTGCAATGATCAACGTTCCCACGGTCACTGGGATCTACATGAACAAAATTGCCATATTAATTATTTGGAGCTCTTATCAGCTTTCTTTGGACTAAAGTGTTATGCCAGTGAATTAAGGAACTGTGATGTATTGTTAAGAATTGATAACACTACCGCTATTGCTTACATTAATAAGATGGGCGGTATTCAATTTCCGAAGCTGGGCGATTTAGCAAGGGAGTTTTGGAATTGGTGTGAGAAAAGAGGAATTTGGATTTTTGCTTCTTACATTCGTTCTAAAGACAAAGCGGAAGCTGATTTTGAATCTAGACGGCTTGATCCAGAAACTGAGTATTTCTTGTCACAGACAGCATTTCAGGAGTTAGTCTACATTTTCGGAGAACTTGAAATTGACTTATTTGCGACTAGAATAAATACAAAGTGTAAACTTTATGTCTCTTGGATGAAAGATCCGGGATCAATGGCGGTTGATTCATTTACGATTGAGTGGAATAAATATTTCTTTTATGCGTTTCCACCTTTTTCAATAATTTTACGAGTATTACGTAAAATTAAAAGTGAAGGTACAAGAGGTATTGTTGTTGTACTATACTGGCCAGCTCAAGCTTGGTTCCCTCTATTTACTGCCTTGTTAGATTGTAAATTTACTTTAAACCTAATATTCATCTTTTATGTTCTTTCGATAGGCAATCACATCCATTGTGGAGGAGAATTACCCTAATTGTAGGCACGTTATCGGGGAGGCGCTAAGAACTAGGGACGTACCCGAAGAGTCAATTTCAATTATGATTTCTTTATTAACAGACTCGTCTATAATACCTCCCTAAAAAAATGGTAAGGATTCTGTTATCGTGGAAAGGTTAATCCATATAGATGTGAAATCGCTCAGATTTTAAAATTCCTTACGGAACAGTTCCAAAATGGTGCTTCTCATGGAACTATTAATAGTTGCCGATCAGCAATCGCCTTTATACATGGTCCAGAAATAGGTAACGATCCGAAAATTAAAAGATTATTGACTGGGATTTCTAAAATTAGGCCTGGAAAACCTAAATACGAATCTACATGGGACCCTCAGTTAGTTTTAAATCATTTCATTGAATGGGGTTCTAATGATACGCTATCATTGAAGAAGCTTACTCTTAAGTTAGTCACTTTGTTGGCTTTAATAACTGGTCAGCGGATGCAGACTCTCTCCTTAATAAACATTCACAATATCGAACAGAGTTTAGATTATATTGAAATTAAGATTCCTTCCAGAATTAAAACATCAAACTTTAAGAGAGTACAGCCAACACTCAACATTCCATATTATGCTGATAACAAGATTATTTGCCCAGCATTGACTTTGCAGGAATATGTAAAAAGGACCGAAGATTTGCGGGACATGGAAACAAGACTATTTATTGGTATTAAGAAACCGCATAAGAGTGTTTCCAGTCAAACTCTATGCAGATGGATCAAGATTACCCTGGAAGACAGCGGGGTTGATACGGAAATATTCGATGCCTATAGCACTCGTCATGCCTTTACGTCGACGGCTAAGAATAATGGAATTAGCATTGACATTATTAAAAAAGCCGCGGGATGGACGGAAAGTTGAAATTCCTTTGCGAGGTTTTACGACCGTAAATTAGTAAAAGACAAGAGTTTGTTTGCAAAATCTGTTTTAAGTACAGCAAAACAATAGTTTTCTCTTTTTTTTTGCTTTAATAATATTTTCTTTTCCTTATTAAAATAAATTACATATTTTGTTCCTTCAAGATTGTTATTACTATTATTGTTTTCTGTTAGTTACATATTAAAATTCGAACGGGATAATTACATAACTGCAACAACAAATGTGATTACGATTAAAATATACTAAAATTCTTTAAAATCCGCGTTTTTCATTAAATTTGATAAACATTTTTTAAAAATACATGAAATAATAATGCTAAAATGCCAAACATTTTCGACGTTCAGTGGGATTTAACCTACAACGCTCGCCTTCGAACATCTACCACGCTGTCATTTTTTTCATTTATTTATAACAAATTAATATATTACAACTAACAATGGCGTTTAAATAAAAAAAAGACGCTTCAACAACGAATTAATGATTCCATTGCTAAAGTGCAAAAGTTTGGTTTCAAACGGACATAAAAGTCAACTCGTCGAATAACATTAACCACATATACTATATTTTTACAATGCAATCTTAGTTTTATCAGTAGTACATTCATTTATAAATTCTAGTCTTGTCCTAGAAAACTATCCGTCACACCGTGCAGGATGGACGATATTATCAACTTTCATTGTGGCAACCTTTTGAATAGTGTTTTTTCTACAATCCCCCTGATGAAAATGCTATATTGACCAAAATCGTTACTGCTAATTTTTTTTAAGATATATGTAGTTATACATCACAGCCAAAAATTCTGCCACCACAAACAACTGGCGCTATTAACCGATTAATGCTTAGGCCTAAACTGTAAGTACTGGATCAGAAATATCAATAAAAACGGAAGTATTTTGTCAAAAAATGTTGAAAAATGTAAAAAAAAAAAATTGTAAGAATAAACATTTTTTTTTAAATTTTCTAAGGGTAAACAAATTTTAAAAATTTTTTTATAGTAACAATGAGGGTATTTTGTCAAAATATGATTAAAAAAGCACCCAAAAAAACATCAAAAGGGTCAGGCTTCGCCAAGCGGATCTGCTGAAATTTTAAAAATTCTATTTCTAATGAGACATCATTTTTGTTATCTTTAAACTATGTAAATTAGTCTCTAAAATTATTAGAACAAAAAAAAATTTTTTTTCGAAGTTATTAGAGATTAAAATTTTTAATAGTGCAAAATGAAAACATATTTTTCTAGAGATCTTCTTAACCGATTTTAAAAGTTAAAAAAGCATTTTAATTGTCTTGAAACTTAGTTTTTAAAAATATTTTTTGTTCTGAAGAATTTTTAATTTTTATCGTTTTTTAAATTATTTATTTAAAAAATGTTAATAAAAAACAGCTTTCTGCGTGCATTGCGTGAAATTTTAAAATACTGTTATATTCTTCACACTTTTTTGAAAATAAAACCGTCCTGAAAAAAAAAAAAAATGGCCCGCGATTAGGAACAAGGATATTACTTTTTTTTTTCGGCGTTCAAAATTTTTTTTGCATAGGTACTGAACAAAGGTTTAAAAATTATTTATGTTTAAATTTTCGTTTGTTTTCAATGGTTTTTATAGACAACGGATTTATGTAATTGAGGTAAAAATATTTTTTGCACGCCGAAAAAAAAATTTAATATCTTTGTCTCAAATCGCGGGCAATTTTTTTTCTTAACGGTTTTATTATCAAAAAATTGTCAAGAATATACAGTATTTTAAAATTATACTTAATGCACGCAGAAAGCTGTTTTTTATTAACATTTATTAAATAAATAATTTAAAAAACAATAAAAATTAAAAATTCTTAAGAACAAAAAATATTTTTAAAAACTACGTTTCAAGACAATTAAAATGCTTTGTTAACTTTTAAAATCGGTTAAGAAGAACTCGAGAAAAATATGTTTTCATTTTGCACTATTAAAAATTTCAATCAGTAATAACTTCGAAAAAAAAATTTTTTTTGTTCTAATAATTTTAGAACCTAATTTGCGTAGTTGAAGGATAACAAAAATGATGTCCTTATTAGAAACAGAATTTTTATAATTAATTTTAGCCGATCCGCTTGGCAAAGCCCGACCCAAAATTTTTTTTTTTTTAATTTATTAACATTTTTTAGCAAAATATCCTTTTTTTAATTGATTTTTCTTATCTAGTACTTAGGGGAGTGGGTCCCAAGATTGGCAGGACCCTAAGATGGACATTTCGTATAAAATTTGTGTTTAAGGTGACAGCGCCTTACGCTTTCTGTCATTTTTGTTGTTTGTATAGACGAAGATTTTGATGCACATTTGAAGAAGAAAAAACCAGTTGGTTTTTCTTTTACACATACCACGTAATTTTGTGTCTAAAAAAGTTTTGTAACAGTTTTTTCTCAAGTTAGTAAAGTTATTTAAATTTATGATTTATAATGAGTACTTAAAGTTATAATATTCTTTATTTATCGTATAATAATATCCTAAAGAGATTTTACTAATTCAGTGTTCGTATATATATATTTACTGGGGATTAAAAAATGGTGTCATGTACCCTAAGATGGACAGGCCTCAAATCTCAATGTATTTATTTGCATATTTTTGATTTTACACTTTTTTCAATAATTTTTTGAGCTGATTAAGTAAAATTTTTTATTTTCCACCATAAAATGTGATGTTATCGTTAGACCGAAAATTTTAAAAATTAGAAAAAATGCTTTAAAAAATGTTTATGTTTAAAATAAAATTTTATCTCTGTGGCCATAAGTTACCTTATAAATTGTACTTTCATCCGGTATAAAACATTTTAATATATTTTATTTGGTTCGGATTCTACAGCAATAAATCGAAATGGTGTCCAACTTAGGGCCCTCTCCCCTACAGTTTTTACCCCAGAATTAATGGATTAAAACACTCACATCAAGGAGTCGTCCTTAAACGACGGTATTAATTATTTAATTATCTAAACCCCTTCGCCCCTCGCTCGTTGATAACCGTCAACTTTCTTTCCCTTTACCTATAGAAAGTAACATAAGCTTTGGTAGAAAATTTCACCATTATTTTACCAAGAATTCTTCACATATGTATGTTTCGTGACTTTGAGAACACTCTCTAATCCCTTGAGTTACAAATTTCAGTTGAGAGAACGACACCCTTCCGCTAAAAATTTGTAACGCAGTCTATAGAACACGTCTAAAATTAGGATGCTTCCGTCAAATGTAAGGATTAAGATTTTATTTTAATTTTCGTGGATGGTCTATAATATCTCAAATTTATTAATTCATTTTTTATTAAGATTATTACTTAAGCAGGTGATTTATTGTCAATTTTTAGGGTTCCGTACCGTAAAACGGAACCCTATTAAAATCACTATGTGTGTCCGTTTTCGCACCCCCTCTAACTTTTAAACTATATGAGCAAGAGTCTTCAAATTTGGTACACATATGTAATTTCACCTTGGATTTACGAAAATGATATGGGAAACGCGATTCGAGCTCATGAACATGCCGAAATCCAGCAAAAACCACTTTTTTTGCCCTAAAATAGAAAAAATGACCATGTTTCCGCCCCCCCCCCTCCTAATTTTCCAAACTATTTTACTTGGGATGCTGAAATTTGGTAGATGTATGTAGATTTACGTGTAGATTACAGGAAAATTTTGGAGAACTTTCGTAAATGCGGTCTTTATAGTGTTTACTAGCCAAAAAGTACGATTTTTTAAAAAAAATGACCATGTCCCCCCCCCCCCCCCGCCCCCTAATCTTCCAAACTATTTGACTTAGGATGATGAAATTTGGTAGATGTATGTAGATTTACGTGTAGATTACAGGAAAATTATAGAGAAGTTTGTTAATGTTTGTCTTTATAGAATTTACTAGCCAAAATTCATGTTTTTTTTTTAAATCGAATAATAATTGGTTAATTCATCTTTTTTTTTAAACATATTTAAAAAATTTGAGAAACGTAAATTCGATCAATGGGAAGGTAAAGAAAAACATAAACACTTTTTATGTCATTTTTTCAATTTGCGACGTTTCGATAGTGTGGTTTTAAATTTGACTAGTTGCAATGTATTTAGTTTTACACGAATACTCAGGTATTATTATTTAAGTTGTTATTTAAAGTCTAATGTGTGTGTCAGTTGTTTTTATTATATTAATTTAGTGTTTATTTATTTATTCAATAAAATTAGCCTGAAGAGGCTAGTAAACCACACTATCGAAACGTCGCAAATTGAAAAAATGACATAAAAAGTGTTTATGTTTTTTTTTACCTTCCCATTGATCGAATTTACGTTTCTCAAACATATACTTGGAAGGGAATTTACTTTTCTTAAATATTTAAAAAATGATCCTGACCCCCCAGCTGCAAAAGTTTTGACTTATGGTGCTAAATATTTGTACCAATAAAACTTTATTTAGTGTATAATAAAAATTATTTTTAAAAATGGTTTCCTAGTGGAAATTTTTAAATCTCTACCTCATATATAATTGAAAAAAAATTAGAGAGGTACGGAACCCTTCGACTTGGTACAAGTGTTACTCGTACTTGCCCGATTTTTTTCTTGTTTTATTAGAAGGAAATACCTTTCTCAACTACAATTTGTAACTTGAGGTATGATCTTTCTATCAAAGACTATGTTACATTGTAGAAGGAAAAAAAAGTTTTCAGTTGTCAACGACCGGGGGGAGGAGTTTAAAAAAATTAATAATTGATACCGTCGTTTAAGGATGACTCCTTAATGTGAGTGTTTTGATACATTAATTCCGGAGCCAAAACAGTAAGTGCTAGATAAGAAAAAACAATTAAAATAAGCATATTTTGTTAAAAAATGTTAATAAATTACAACAAAAAATTACAAAAAAAAAAATTTGTTTTCCTTTGAAAAGAATTTTTTGAATGTTTTTTTTGGGTGCTTGTTTAATAGGGTAGTCCAAAAACATAAAGTTGAAAATGTTTTGCTCTCACCCCCTAGGATTGTTCTATATCGAAAAAAAATTACCCCTATTTTTTTGTATTTTTTAATATTTAGATAATGCTGCTTCTGTTCAGGAGAGTTCAAAGAATAAGATCCAATAATTTATTATACAATTTTTTATTATTAACTATTTTTTAAAGGGCCTTATTGGGCTTTTATAGGTTTTAAAAATTGCACAGTTAGGAAAACGTTACAACGCTCTAGCTTTATTATTAGATGAAAATTTGTATATAAACAATATTAATTTGTTTAAAGAATTTTTATATTTGTATGTTTTAGTTTTTTATTAATAATGGGATTTACTAGGTTTGAATAGTTGCAAAATTAGGAAAAAGTTACAACTCTCTAGCTCTATTAGATAAAAACTTGTAAATGAACAATTTTAATTTGTTTAAACAATCTTTAAAATTGTGGATTTTCGTTTATTATTAGGATTGGGCTTTTATAGGTTTACAAAGTTGCAAAATTAGAAAAACGTTAAAACGCTCTAGCTTTATTATTAGATGAAAATTTGTATATAAACAATATTAATTTGTTTAAACAATTTTTATAATTGTATATTTTAGTTTTTTTTACTAATATTGGGATTTACTAGGCTTGAATGGTTGCAAAATTAGGAAAAAATTAGAACTCTCTAAAATTGTTACATAAAAAGTTTCAAATAAACAATATTAATTTGTTTAAACAAATTGAAAAACACATCCAGTAATTGTTACAAATTATTTGCATGTAATGAAACGAAATTTTAGTGAAAAATATTGTAAAAAGTGGTATTAAATATTTTTAAACGATTTTTTACGTTTCTTTCATTTTATGGGGGGTTTTTAGGGCCCTTTAAAACATAGTTAATAATAAAAAATTGTTTAATAAATAATTAGATCTGATTCTTGTTAGATAAAATTTTATTTTTAAACTTTTCAAAAACATAAAAAGCTAAACTGAGATTAAGTCGGGAAGAATAGTTTGTTTTACAAGAAAGTTGAGACACTACTGAATTTGAGAAACACATATATTTAAAACAAAGTTAATATAGAACGTTATAATTTGTAAATGTTTAATTAAAGTTCAATTATTCAATTAATTCGCAGAACACTGCCTCGGTTAATAAACCACTGAACACACAAATTTTCTGAATACACGACAATCCGACACGCTCACGAGTCTTGCCAATTCAAACGTTCGTTTTAGTCTAAATTCCTAATTTCAAGTGACTCAGGACCTTCTCCCCTTTTTTGCAAAGCTTTCCCGATAAATCTCAGATTTATACCGCCTAAATATTAAATACTTAAATCAAATCCGGAAACTAATATAAAACTAATCAAATTGCCAACATTCTTTGAACTCTCCTGAACAGAAGCAGCATTATCCGATCAAGAAATATTAATTTTCATGAATTTTATATGAATTCTACGAAAAAGTTTTTTTTTTCTTTGAACTTTAAACGCTTTGAGCGACCTCTTAATATTAAAAAATACAAAAAAATAGGGGTAATTTTTTTTCGATGTAGAACAATCCTAGGGGGTGAGAGCAAAACACTTTCAACTTTTTGTTTTTCTCATGTATTTTTGGACCACCCTATTGTTTAATCATATTTTGACAAAATAACCTCATTATAACTGAAAAAATTTTTTTTTAAATTTTTGGACCCTTACAAAATTTAAAAAAAAATTTTATCCTTACAAATTTTTTTTTTTAACAGCTTTTGACAAACTACTTTTGTTTTTATTGATATTTCTGATCCAGCACTTACAGTTTAGGCCTCAGCATTAATGGGTTAATAGCGTGAGTTGTTTGTGGTCGCAGAATTTTTGGCTGTGATGTATAACTACATATATCTTGAAAAAATTAGCAGTTACGATTTTGGTCAATATAGCATTTTCATCAGGGAGATTTGAAAAAAAAACATTATTCAAAAGGTTGCCACAATGAAAGTTGATAATATCTTCCTTCCTGCACGGTGTGCGCCGTGGGACAGAGAGAAACTAGACACTAACTTACAATAAAAGACTTTGGTGCAACAGTTACACCAATCTATGGGATGTGTATTGTCCTTTTTATGGCTAAAGCAGACGTACTTTTTTTGTGCAGCAGACGCACTCTCGTGGTACCACTGCTGATCCAAAGTGATGGGCAGCTCCTGTACCGAACGCACGCCACGGCAAAATGTATACATTGAATAAAGTGCACCGGCTACTCCAAGGACTGAGTACAACAGTAGCACTGAAAGGGTGCGTACGCTGTGCCAAAAATGTTCTCAAGCTATGCCCATCATAAAGAGACTTACCGTCCCAAGGTTTGAAAAGATATAGTACTAACATTCTTTCAGTGTAAGAATTTAGGCTAAATAAGAATTAGGCCAAATGAGTTTCGGTCAAATGAGATTAATGGCACTTGGGATTTGTGGAATATTCAAGCACCTCATTCTAATTTAAATTGAGAAATGACAAACATTTTATATTTCAACAATCATCAAAATAACATTTATATATTAAGTAATTTTCTGTAGTTACGAGTGTCTTGTTTATTTGCAATATTACAACAACAAAAAACTATCTTCATAGGTGCATTTTAAAGATTGTTATTAAAGAGCAACAACAATTTCTTTAAAACAATTGTTATTATTTATTGTTTTGGGTAGCCAAATTCATTTCGCATTGTTGTCGGTTAAAAAAAGTTGACAAGTTTAAAAAAAACCTGCAATTCGCTGGGTTTATTTGTAGAATAATTTTAATTAAACAATAATTAATTATTTAAACAATGGTTCAAGACAAAATTGAACTTTTTTTTCTATTATCAAACTCATTATCTATTTTAATGTAATTGTTACAAAATAATAAATGTTTAAATGTAAAAAAAATTAATAAATTACAATAAAATACAAATAAATTTTTTAAATTTATTATTATTGTGACGAAGCAGTTCGTCACGGACGATTTTTAATTAGTGGTTAAGAGATATTTAATTTACTTAGCTTAAGTGTTGAATAATTGATTTATTCTATTTGTAAAGTCGGTGCAGCAAGGGTACTCGTTGTTGTTACGGCCCTAAATTGCGCCCGATTTCCGCTTCGTCGCAGTCCCCGGGTTTTTGAATTAGAAAATTCGTTATCAATAATTGAGCCAATTAAAGTTCGAGTGGTGTGTTTGCGCGGTTTTTCCTGCCTTTCCCGCGTCACAGCAGAGCCCTCTTTTCTTTTCCAGGTTGAATTTCGCGGGAAAATGGAGTGAGAGGTTCGACTCAAGCCGGGATACTGAGGGAGAGGCCAATACTTGAGGGGCGGAGCCCCCACCCCTTTCTAATCTACGAGCCGGCTCGATCAGCCGGTCGAAGCAGATTACTTTTCCGGGATGGGGTCGCTAAGGAAGTAAATTGTTATAATAATAGGGTTAGCATAGCTCCTGCTTTATCGGACTGCAGACGCATTCTGTTTACTCCGGATAGACTTGCGTGGCTGTCGTATTTCTGGCTCTTCATGGGAGACACTCCGTCTGGGGGGGGGCTATTTCAGTTACATTTCGTTTAAAACCAGCAGACCTTGGTTCACGGATATTGTACGTCCTCGGGGGTGGGTTAATACGATTACCAGATTGAGAACTGGTCACGTCTTGCTTGCGGAACATTTAGAGAGGATGCACTGGGATCTGGCGGCTGGCTGCGCGTGCGGAGAGGAGAGGAGAACATTGAAACACGTGCTATTTGATTGCCGCTTAACGGAGCCAGGTAGACGAAGATTTTTGGATTTTTTACACAGGTCCTTTCCTGGATGTGAGCCGAATGTCACCTTGATTAATTCGTTGATTTTTTCACCCAATGATGAGGTTGTCAGGGAGTTGGGGGGTTATATTTGTCAGAGCGGGCAGGTGGTCTGAGATTAATCAATCCGCTGTCGGGATGCGTACTTTGGGTGCTTCCCTGTGTAGACCGATTCCTACCCTACCCTGTCCCTGTTATATGACATACTTCTTGCTAACGGGGCACCACCTATTGGAGAAATCTGACATGCTGTTTGACCTGGCCTCAAACTCTTCTGTGTCTCATCGCTGGGGATTCATCCGGTTGCAGTTACAAGATCGCTCATTCTAATTCTTCTTTAAAATTTATAGTTCTGACAGTCGGCTATGCCAAAAGTCATTTAAGAAGAAGAAGAAGACTTTTCCGGGCGTGGTAGAGGATACACGTGCGTTTGTGTGGAAATAAAGTTTGCGGTCCTGTTGGAAAATATAGTGGATACAAGTCATTTTGGTGAATATTCTACGACCAGCAGTGTTTCTTTCAGTACGTCGTGTACTTTTGTTTGTAAAATCCTGTAAATTGGAAACAGTGAATAAATTGATTAGTTGTGAGTTCGTGCGTTTAATTAGCGACCCCCCCCCCCCCGAGTGCTTCCTGCTGTCCCATCCCAGGATCGCGTCGACGAGACCGACGTCGGATTCATCGAGAGAGTGGTAAGTCGAGATTTGAAACTTCTGGAAGGTCGCTTATTTCCAATTTCTCATCGAGGCCTGGCCTTCGGCGGAATCTCCCTTTGGTTCAGCGTGAGGTGGTTAATTTTCGTTGAGACGTAGAGAACATATTTACTTCTTTAAAAAAAAATAATGGTTTAATTTTTAATCTAAATAAATGTTTATTTCATTATAAACAATATAACACTAATTATTTATTATACACTAGCAAAATATAACGCGCGCAAGCGCGCGATTAGTTTTCCGTACGTTTTGGAAATTAAACTATAATAATAAACAAAACAAATCGATGAATAACATTTATCCAATAAGGAGGGCTGCCAATGGACTTGCAGATTGAAATTAGTGAAAAAAGTTTTTTTAATTTAAAAAAGTGAGTAAATAATGAGTTTTTAAGTGCAAAAAGTGAGTAAACAGTGAGCTTTTAAATAGAAAAAGTGATTAAATAGTAAGTTTATAAATAAAAAAAGTGAATAAGCAATATATAGAGTAATGTAATGATTATCAGTAATGTTAATACTGATATTAAATTAGGGGGCGCCAGCAGGAAAATTCATTCAAATTTAAAAAAAACAATTCGAAAATCGCAAAAATAATTGAAATATGAAGAAAAAATTAAATAATGACAAAAATAATTCAATTTGAAAAAAAAGTTGTAAATGACAAAACTAATTGAAAAATTTATTAAAAATCAAAAAATGAAGACAAAAATTGAAACGAAATAATTTAAATTTGAAGTAATTAATTGAAAAGTTTCAAGAATAATTGAAGTTACAAAAAAATAATTAAAGAATGACAAAAATAATTAAAATTTGAAACAAAAGTTTGAGACTGGTGTAAAAATTTTAATTTTCGCACAATAATTGAGATGTTGAAAAAATAAGTAAAGTATAAAGAAACTAATTATTGAATAATAACATAAATAATTATAAAAGCTGGTGTAAAAATTACACTTTTTAGACAATAGTTGAAAAATTGAAAAAAATAATAGAATTTTCAAGAAAATAATTGAAACTTGAAAAAAATAATTAAAAAATATCAAAAAAATGTATATGTGTAGAAAATAGTTGAATAATGACAAAAATAACTGAAATTTAGAAAAACAAATTAATGAAAAATGAGAAATATATTAAAAAATGAAGTAAAAAAATAAATAATTTAATACATTAATTTAAAAATTGTATAAAATAATTGAAAAATTAACGATATAATTAAAATGTGAATAATCTAATTGAATAATGACATAAATTATTGAAAACTAATCTTCAAAAGTTAATAAATTTGTGCATGACAATAATAAAAAGATTGAAGAAAATGACATTCAAAGAAAATAATTCCAAAATGGTAAAAATATTTGAATATTGACAAAAATAGTTGTAATTTAAAAAACTAATTGAGAAATGACAAAAAAAATTGCTAACTTAAAAAAAATTAAAAATTTGAAGAAAATACTGGAAAACTTGACAAAACAATTAAAATATTGAAATAAATAATTTAAAACTGGTGTAAAAATTAAAAAATTATAGACAATAATTGAGGCAGTTGGTGCAGAAACCGCATAAGTCCATTTTTTTCGAAAATCACTTTTTTATGAAAAATGTATCTTTAAATGAAACTCTACGATTTGGTAAAATATTACATAAGTTACTAAACTCTAAACCCTTTAAAAAAAAAAAATCAAATTTTCGTTTCGTGCAGAAACAACACAAGTCCATGATTCCAAGTTGTTTGAAAGATGCGCATATTTACTTATGATATTTTTGACATGTTTTAGACGTTGTTAAATAATTTATATTAAAAAGTTTATATTATAAATAAAATGCACTCGTCTTCCGTTTCCGGTACCGTAGAGTAGTGCATGCGTTTGTGAAGGGAAAATTATTTTTTGGAAAATTAGTTATTATTGATTAAGGGTGGGTAGTGGTGTGTGTGAAAAGTGATGAGCAAAGAAAGGTGATTGTTTTAGACGGATAAATGTAAGTAGAAAATAGATTGAGTGTAAATGAGAAAGGTAAAAGGAAAGTGTGAATTGTGAGGTTAGGTAGATAGAGTGGGGAGTGAATGACGAGGAGAGAGAATAAAGTGTAGGTAAGGTAGGGGTCTAGAATGGCGAAAGTTGACTCAAGTAGTATAGACGGGAAAATGGCGGAGATACGAAATATTATAGGTGGAACAAGAACGGGAAAGGACGGGAAAATTATGAAGTGTGAGGACTGCATCGACTTACTCGAGTTAGTCAAGATGTTGGTTAAAAGATTCGATAAAGAATGGGCAGAGGTGTGGGACAAATTAGAGATTGTTAGGGACATAGAAGAAAAAAGAGATAAGCAGACGGAGGTAATAAAAGAGGAGATAGGTGGCATTAAAAGAAAATTAGAAAAGTGGGAGGAAAATTGGAAAATGGAAAAAGAAAATATGTGGAAGAGAATGAACAAGTTAAAGAAAGAAATATCGGATTGGAGTGAGGAAGATGGGAAGAATGAGAAGGGTGGATTGGAGGTTATAGATATAGGGGAAAAGAAAGAAAGTAGAAAGAAGAATGGAGAAGTAAGGGATGATAATTTGGAATGAAAAATGAGAGAGTTAGCTAGTTAGGTTGAGTTGCTCGAGAGAGAAAGAAGAAAGAGGAACATCGTGATTAGAGGGTTGGAAGTAGGGAATAGGGATGGAAAAGAGGAAGTAGAAAGATTGCTTACAGGAATTGGGGCAAAGGTAAAAATTAAAAAGGGAATTAGAGGAGTAAAACAGGAGATAACAAAATTGTGGATAGTAGAGTTGGAAGATGAGGAGGACAAATATGAAGTCATGAAATTAAGTGGAAGGTTAAGAGGGAGTGGAAAGAGAATAGATGAAGATAGAACGTGGAGAGAGAGAGAGAAGGATAAGGTGGTTCTTGGAAGAGAAAGCGTGGGCAGAAAGAAGGAAAGGAGGGGATGTAAGGATGGGGAGAGATTGTGTCTGGGTGAATGGAATAAGATGGAAAGTGAGGGAAGAGACTGGGGAGGTTATAAAAGTATGATTGTGTTTAGGTATGGTGTGCATGGGTATGTTGTGAATTGAGGAAAGTGTGGAAGTGAATAACGAAAGAGGAATAAATGTAGAAGTGAGAAAAAGATAGGATAGTGAGTAGTGAGTAAGAGCGTAAAGAGTGAATGAAAGAGAGAGAATAGTAAAAAGTAAAAGGGTGGTCGATAAAAGGGGTAAAGCCAAAATTGGCTAAAGGAACGGGAAATGGAAGCCCAGGCACATGGCGAATAACAGGTTAAAATAAGTTGAGATGGCGATTAGATTTAAGTAGATAAGATTGTAAATAGGTAGTTATAAGAAAAATATTGTAATAAAAGTGTAAAGGGAGTGGAGCCCTCGAACCTGTTAAAGCAAGAGTAAATAAAGTATAAATAAAATGCACTCAAAACGAGGCAGAAGACAGTAATAGTGAATTATGTGATATTTGTTAAGAAAATGTTGAAAAGTGATTTTTAAAAAATGTTTATTATTTATAAAATGTTAATATAAATTATCCAAATTTAAATTTGTTTATGAATGTACCAAACATTTAATAAAACTGTGATACTTCACTTGATTCAATACGTTTCAATTGTAAAGTTAAAAAAATATTATAAGTTTGAAGAAAATAATTAAAATTTAAGAAATTAATTGAAGTTTACAGACAATAATTGAAATTTGAAGAGAATAATTCAAAAATGTCAAAAAAATTCAAATATGAAAAAAATAATTAAAGTGCGAAGAAAATAGTTGAAAAAGGTGTAAAAAATTAATAAATTCGTGACAATAATGAAAATAATTGAAAACAGGTGTAAGAAATTTAAAAGTTCATGACAATAAAAAAATTGAATAAAATAATTTCAATTTATAAAAAATAATTCTAAAAAAAATATGAAAAAAAATTATTGTCAAATGACAAAAACAATTGATTAATGACAAAAGTAATTGAAATTTGAAAAAAATAATTGAAAAATAACGTTAGTAAATTGAACTTGTGTAGAAAATTGGGATACTCCTGAGATTAATTTGAAGATTGAAGAACACAAGTGAAATTTAAAAAAAATAATTAAAAAGTTTCAAAAATAATTCAAATTACAAGAAAATAATTAAACAATAACAAAAATAATTGTAATTTGAAAAAAATAATTGATAACTGGTGCATAAAATTAAAAATTTAAAGACAATACTTGAAAAATTGACCAAACAATTGAAATTTTAAGAAACTGATTGAATAATGACATAAATAATTGAAAGCTGGTGTATAAATAAAAAATGTATAGAGGATAATTGAAGTTTGAAGAAAATAATTTAAATTCGTTGAAATTAATAGAAAAAAAATGTACAAATTTAATAAACTCATGACAGTAATAAAAATAATGAAGAAAATGATTGAAATTTGTAGAAAAAATTGAAAACTAATATAATAAATTTAAAGTCCATAGCAATAAAAAACCTTGAATTTATTTATTTATTTATTTATTTACGGGCAAAATCTCATTACAATATAAAATTTAAAAATATATTTCAAATAACAATAAAATTAAAATTTGATATAAGAATAATAATTAACATATTAAAAATTAATAATCGCATTCAATAGTTTGATTAAAATATTATAGTTTATTTACTCTCCCTTACGGGTTCGAAGGCCTCCTTTCCCTTCACAAAATTTTTACAAATTCTCTTAACCTATGTTCTTAACTAAATAGACATAACTTAATTCTATTCTATAAGTTTCGCCTTAACCTACGCCAGAGCCGGGCTTCCGTTTCCTTTTACCATTGTTTCTAAATTTCATATTATTTTACCTTTAACTCCTTAATGGCCATTCCCTATCTCTTTCTCACTCAACCACTTCACTCTGCCACAAATATTCCCATTCTAACCTTTAATCATACATACACATATCATTCACTCCCCGTCTATCTTTCTTATTGCCAACTCTCATTCACTATCTTTTACTCATTTCACACGCTTCCCTTTTCAAACTTCATTTGACTTTCATCCCACATCCACATTTCTCCATTTATCCAAATTCTCCTTTTTCGTACTCCCACTAAATTCCTTTTCCTCCTCTCCCAAACTCTTTGACGCACAAACCAGTCTCTTCTTCGTTCGTTCCACGTTCTGTCCTCCTCAATCCATTCTTTTCTCCCCTTTAACTTTCCCTTTTTTCTCAATACCTCTCTCTTTTCCTCCTTATTTCCCAACCTTACTATCCACGTTGCGCATTCTTCTCTTTCCTCTTTTCCCATCCCTTTTACATTCTTAACTTCAACTTGCACTCCAACTTCTCTGAACAATTTCTCTATTTCATCCTTACTTTCCCTTTTCCTCATTTTTAACCCTTTAACAACTATGTTGTTCTTTCTTTTCCTTCTTTCCTCCTTTTCCCACCTCTCCTCCAATTCTGTAACCCTTTTCATTACACTATCCTCTTCCCCCTTTTCTCTAATTTCCTTCCAACCCTCTTCAGCTCTCCTATTCTTATTTCTTTCTCCCTTATCTCCTTGCTTTGCAATTCTTCTATCTTTTTACAAATATTATCTTTTTCCCTTCTCCAGTTCTCATCTAACTTTTCCAACATCCGTCTTATTTCTTCCAGTTCGGTTTCCGCTTCTTTTTCTTTGCCCTTTACTACCTTCTTAAATTTTTCCCCGCGTATTATATTTCCCATCGTATCCAGCTGTTTTTCATTTACTTTACCGATTTGCTTTATTATCTCTTTTACTTCACTTAGACTACTCTTTCCTTTACCTATCTCTCTTTCTCCGTTTACCTTGCTATCCCTACTCCCCTTCTCGCTTTCATTTACTCTACCGACTTGCTTTATTATCTCTCTTAATTCACTTATCCTAATCTTTGCTTTACCTATCTCTCTTTCTCCGCTTACACTCCCCTTCCCGCTTTCGCACTTGTCGCTTGATGGGCCTGCCTTATCGCTCCGCCTTTCACTATTTTCCCCCTCTAACTTATTCACAGACTGCTTACCCTGCCCTGTCATTATTGCTTTCTACCTTACCTACCAAATGTTCCTTATACAGCAACCCAACTCTACCGCCCTTTTCACGTAGCCCTTCTTTCCGCACTTTCCGCACTTTCCTCTCTCCCTCACTTCTCAAAGCACAATTCCTAACCTTACTTCTTCACACCACTACATTCGCACTTTGCTCTTTTTCCATTCACTCCCACACACATTCGATTTACATACTCTTATTTCCCTACTTACTTCATTCCCACAGCCACTTTTTACCACTAGCACTCCACAAAAACCATCACCTAGGCCTAAAAATTGCAAAGCAAACACAAACACGTCAACTCGATTTCGGTACCGGAAACGGAAGCCAATTTGATAAAAATAATAATTGAAATTTGTAGTAAATAATTCTAAAATTGCGAAAATAATAGAAATATGAAGAAAATAATCGTAAAATGACAAAAATACTTCAATAATGACAAAAGTAATTGAAATTCGAAGAAAATTATTGAAAATTGACAAAAGGAGAATAGAAACTGGTATTGAAAATTATAATAATTTAAAGATAGAAAAAAATAATTGAAATGTTAAAAAAGAATTGAAAAATGACAGAAGTAAATGAAAACTTGTATAATAAATTTAAATATTCATGACAATAGTTTAAAGACTGAAGAGAATAATTGATATTAGAAAAAGTTAAATTCAGAATCGTAAAAATACTTGAAAATTGACAATAATACTTTAGAGTTGACAAAAGTACTTCAAAAATGACAAAAATAATTGAAAAGAGGTGTAGAAGTTACGTATTTATTAATTGTAATTAAAAAATTGACGATGTAATTGGAATATGAACGAACTAATTGATTTATAAGGTAAATTTTTAATCAGGCACCTTATAACAGAAATATTTTAAAAAGTAACTAATAGTAAGCAATTTTAAAAAAAGTCAGTAACAGTAAAAAAGTGTGTCACTGGCAGCCCTGCAATAAGAAGAAATAAATAAGTATTTAGGGATTCTAAATATTATTTCATTGAAACTTTGCTGCAACCTTTCCGGAAGTTTCCAACTTGTAGCAAACTTGATGAAAGTTTCGGAACTTCAAAAATGGGGAAAAAAAGTTACAGAATAATTTAAATTGTATTTAATTTTAATTTTTTCCAATAAAGTAAAATAGCGTAATTTGAATTTTTAATAAATTCGACTATTCGACACTTTAAATTAATTTAAATTATTATTAAAATTTATATAAGTGTGTAATATATAAATTATTGTTAGTCATAATCAATATCTCGTCGTTAAGGTTACCTCATCTGCATATTTTGTCTGTAAACTAAAACAATTTTAATATTTCCTAATAAAGAGAATCAAAATGAATGAAAAAAAGGCAGGGACTAACTTCACTTTGGATTTTAAAACGTGGACAGAAAAAGATGAATAAATATAAAAACCAACCAACTTTACTTCAAGTTTTAAAACGTGGACAAAAAAAATGAATGAATATAAATAGTAACTATCTTCAGGAGTTTACGGAGATCATTATTATTTAATTTTGGAATATTTATTTTTATCCTCTCAAGTATATCTTTTGTACAATCCTATTTATGAAACGAAGACTGTGCAAATGAGTTAAGGATTTTAACGGAAAAGGAAACTCTTATACCTGCTTTTTTTTGTAAGAGAGAGAAGATAAAGCGTTAACATTTAACGCAGAAAGAAACTCTTATACCTGTCTCGTTGGTAGGAGAGAGAACTCTTATGCCACTTTAGTGGGTAAGAGAGAAACAGGTCATGCTAGTCTCAGTTAGCAATGGTTATCTTCCTCTTAGTTAGTAATCTTTGTTTGACAGAGAGAATAAAATCGGTGTGTGAGTATTCAAAGTGATAAAAAAGTGAATAATCAATAGAAAAGTGTATAAAAATGTTAATTGTAAGAGTTAATAAAATGAGTTGTGTTTTAAATAGTGTTTATAAATAATTAAAAATCTTTCTAAAAGTTTAAATAGTAGGGGAGACCGGGGTATATCCAGTTACTAGCGATTTGACGCTATGAACTCAACATAAAAAGGAGATATCGGTACTGTGAATATTACTTAACATTTTTTTATTATATTCATATTATGTTATTATTAATATTATTATTTTTTATAATATTATTATTATCATATTATGTTCATATTAGATGTTTGGATCAACGCATCAATAAAATATGGCCAATTTTTTTTATTTGAAAGAGAGACGTATGACGGTTCCCTAAAATGTTTATCTAGAAAGTTAGATAGGCAGAATTTCAGAAGGCAGAATATTTCTTTTACTGAATGTTTATTTCCTCGGACTAGAATTTGTAAGAAAGCGCATGTAAAAAAAAATTTGTAAAATCAAATTAACAATTATAAAAATTTTCGTATACATTAATTTGTAAAGAAGAGAAGTTGTAGTTAACTGTATTTTTAAATGTATAAATTTTAGTTTAATATGTATTTTTTCCAACCGAAATTTTATTTGGACCAATTTTTGTTAAATAGATTGATAAAACAATCTGTTAAATAAATTTGGTGTTAAATAAAAATTCTGACTTTTGGTATTTCTATTAAATTGTAATTCTGGCATATATAAATTCGTCTAAATAGATAATTTATTAAATAAAATTTCTGCGTTATAGAAAATCTGTTAAATTATAATACATTGAATTAAAAATTTTGAGAAATGAAAATAAGCTTTTATAAAAGTTCTGACCCTTAAAAGTTAGGTTATCTGACATTTGTATTAAACTATCAATCTATTTAACAAAAATTGGTCCAAATAAAATTTCGGTTGGAAAAAATACATATTAAACTAAAATTTATACATTTAAAAATACAGTTAAGTACAACTTCTCTTATTTACAAATTAATGTATACAAAAATTTTTATAATTGTTAATTTGATTTTACAAATTTTTTTCTACATGCGCTTTCTTACAAATTCTAGTCCGAGGAAATAAACATTCAGTAAAAGAAATATTCTGCCTTCTGAAATTTTGCTTATCTAACTTTCTAGATAAACATTTTAGGGAACCGGCATACGTCTCTTCGAAAGAGTATTGTTCACAGAGCTTAAATCTGAGTTTTCGACATCGGGGGGTGGTATCTTTACCCGCCATTTTGAAAAGAGGGGTAAAATTTAGTTCTGCAAATATCTCACAAACTATGACTACTCAAAAAACTGTAAACAGCACTGCCGTACAACGGAAGAACTGCGGTAACCAACATTGTCACTTAGGTCGCAATCCAAGTACATAGTGTAAACATACACAGATCAATGCCGTACAACGGAAAAACTGCGGTAACCAACATTGTCACTTAGGTCGCAATCCAAGTACATAATGTAAACATACACAGATCAACCTAAGTGTTGGATGCTGCAGTTCTTCGGTTGTAGGGCAGAGCAGTTGTATAGAGCACAACATTCTCTGCAACATTTGTAGAAAAAATTTTTACATAAGATTAATATTTTTCATGTTACATTGCGAAGTGTGTCAAAATAGGGGGATGCAAAATCATAAAATCTCCCTTTCAAATAAAAAAAATTGTCCATGTTCTAATTATTGTTGGTTGAATTGTTTAATTTGACTGGACTATTGGGAAATGAGGAAGAAAAGAGAGAAGTTTTGAGAAAGATGGAAAGGTTAATGGAAGAGAAGACTGGATTGAGGAGGATAGAACTTGAAATGAACCCCTTGCCGGAAGAAGTTTTGGACTTAGGCTGATGAAATTTAGCACACTCATGTAGCTTGACGTGTAGATTACAGGAAAATTATAGAGACTTTTGCTAAAACATTTTGCTTTACGGCAAAAGTTTTTGACTTAGGATGCTGAAATTTAGCACACATATGTAGATTAACGTGTAGATTACAGGAAAATTATAAAGAACTCCGGTAAAGGTGGTCTTCATTGTGTTTACTAGCCTAAATCTACGATTTTTTGAAAAAAATTCGAAAACATGACCTTGTTCTTTTCTTTTGGCGGCTGAAGTTTTTGACTTAGGATTCTGAAATTTGCACACATATGTAGATTGACGTGTAGAATACGGGAAAATTATAGGGCCCTTTGCTAAAGGTGGTTTTAATTGTGTTTATTAGCCGAAATCAACGATTTTTTGAAAAAAATTCGTAAAATTGACCCTGCCTTCCCCTTTGGTGGCCAAAGTTTTTGACTTAGAATTCTAAAATTTGGAACACATGTATAAATTGAAGTGTAGATTACAGGAAAATTATAGAGAACTTTGGTAAAGGTGGTCTTTATTGATTTTATTAGCAAAAATCCACGATCTTTTGAAATAAATCGTATAAGTGACAACTGTCCCCCCACCCTTTGGGGATTATTTTATTACATTCTCATCCTAAATGAGAAGGTATTAAATTTGTGCGATTTTGAACTTTTGCTAAAACCTACATTTCTCGACGTTTTGAGACCTCCTGATTCCAAAAAGATAGTTTTTTTTTATTTATATAAGTGCCACATTCGTCTTGGTTGAATGGAAAATTTGAAATTCGCCTCTCAGCCTTTAGAAACAGTTTTAATATTTTGAAATTTAAATATTTGAGTAAATTGAAGTTCTTTTAAATTTAAAACATTTGTGAATAAGTAATATTATGTGGTTATTAGTAATATATTAAGAATAAATTTTAAGTAATGAATATTTTAAGATCACATTTTTGGCATAAAAGGAATAATGAGACAGGCACACAATAGAAATACACACTAGTGTATTTCTATCTGATTTTTTGTGCTGAATCCAAATCTGAAGTCAGAAGTTTTAGATTGACAACATTTTTTGGGTTAAACTTAAAAACTGTTGATAAACACGAATTAGAGCAAATTTCAAAAAAAAAAATCGCTTAGACACTACAATAGTGTATTTCTTTTTGATTTTGGGTGCTGAATTCGAATTTGAAGTCAGAAGTTTTGGATTGGCAAAATTTTTTGAAAATACCTCAAAAATTTGCTCAATAACACGAATTTGATTCCATTAAATGGAAATAAACGAATTGAATTATTCTAATGTATTTTTTCCTTCTGCATCTTAATCTAAAGTGAGAATTGTCTCTATTTGGGTATCAATAGATTCGTTGAAAAGAACTACATGTGCACTGCAAAAACATGGTATCTTAAATTGGACAAAAATGTCTTATTTTAAGACATTTTTGAACAATTTAAGACACCTATTTTGCAGTGTAATAGTTATAGTTTAAATCATTTTTTAAAATTATTTACAAAAAAAAAAAATTCTAAGAGTAACGGATTCCTCTTATTTTGATGCAATTTGACCTCTTCTATATGGTCACTAAATTATCCCTTTCTATTTGAGAGGATTTTCCTTTTCTTTCTTCTTTTGTCAAATTTACAAATTTCACATATTATTGTAAAATTCATAATTTGTCACAAACTTGATATTTTTTTACATAAAAAATTTACCCGTTTTAAAATTAGAGTATATAATTTCCCGAATATATCTCAAGTATCAGAATTTTTTATTATTTTTTAATTCTTTATACTATTAAATTAGGTTGAAGTTAAACAAAAGAGTGGCTATGTGTCAAAAATCCTTTTGCTCTCGCAAAATTCTCTTACAAATTGAGTAATAATAGAAGAGGAATATTCCTCTGCTAACGAGATAATTTTTTTTTGTGTTTGTTCTAAAAAATTATTAGTAAAATCTTAGAAACTCCAGAAAATGAAAGAATACTTTATAAAAACTTAAGCAAAGTGCTTTGCGTAGTCCAAAAATCGTACAAGGCTTCGAGCTCGGGTATAAGATCAGAAGAAAAAACTTAGGCAAAGTTACTCGCGTGTTATTTGTATCAAAAACGTGGTCAAAGCTGAGCGCTGTATACGAAATAAAAACTACGCAAACGCCATGCTTGCATTTAGAAAAACTCGCATTTCCCTTTTTTTCATATAATTTGTTTAAACAATGAACTTTTGATTTCATAATTAAATAGAAAATTATCATTTTATACACAATGTGAATTTAAATTCAACAATTTTTTAATTTTTATCCGGGTACTTAATGCTAACAATTTTTCTTGATTTTCTCAGTTCTACCAAAATGTCATTTCCCTAAGTTTTTCCTTAGTACGGCAGTGTACTATCTCGGCGATTTCATTTTCCTATTTTTGCTTATATTCGTGTTCTTGAGCACTTCACTGCAAAAAGAGGCGTCTTACGGTAAGACATTTTCGGTGTCTTAGACGGCAAAGATGTCTTGTGTGAAGACGTTTTTCACGTCTTAGACACCAAAACCGTCTTACCGTAAGACGTTAACAAGACACCTTTTTTTGCAGTGTTGGATCTAAACTCAACAAATCAAGCCAATCTGACAATTCTAACTCCACATTAGGTACACTGAAAAAATGTTTAGTCATATCAACAAAAATTTTGTAGGCTTAACCAAAGTTTTAGTCACAGCAACAAAAATTTGGTTGGCTCAACCAAATTTTTGTTGATATGACTAAACATTTTTTTCAGTGTATTAGTGCGAAAAATTACATAGCAATACACTAGTGTAGTGTCTTGTCTATGACACTTTTTTTGGGTGCTTTTGTAATTTATTATACTGCACGCAAATAAAGTGTCTATATTATTTTAAAAATAAAAAAAATACATAGTAATAATTTGAGGGAAAAAAGCGTGTTTAAAGTATTAATACTTACTGACATATTGTGTTAACGTACAATTTCTGTTTGTTAGACATTGCTCTTAATTGTATTCTAAATTTGAGTTTAATACTATATTGATTTGAAGACTAGTCTTACTCAATCATGGAATTGTATCGAGGCAGAAGTCAACTAATATCAATAAGTTCAAACAGAAATTGTAGTGTTTTTTAATGACATTTAGGTGCAACAACCCTTTGCTTTGAAGAATTAAGTAACAGAGATTTTTCTTTTCTCTCCAGTAAATCGCAAATATTCCGGAAAGTATTATTATCGAGCGCGAAGCGCGAGTGCCGTGATGAGAATGTATTCCTTAAAGGCGTAGAACTTTAAGACAAAAAAAGTTTTACATTTTAAGTGAAAACCCAATTTAGAATAGCGCTAAACAGGCCAGATTAAACTGGCTCATGTCGTAGGGAGAGTATTTAATTTCGATAACGACAAGCATGCATTACATGGTCGAAGCGTGCAGCCTGACGAGAAGATTAATAATGATCGGAGTGCGAAGCACGACGTTCATTCCAAATACGGAGCGCGTAGCGCGACGATTACTAAAACTTCGGAGCGCGAAGCGCGACGACAACCCTCGCGCGCCCCGAGGCGCGCTGAAACTAGCGAGCGAAGCGAGTCCTGCGCGCGAAGCGCGCGATGAGAATGTGGCGGAGCGCGAAGCGCGATGTCAGATTTTTTTCATATAATTTGTTTAAACAATGAACTTTTAATTTCATAACTAAATAGAACATTATCATTTTATACAGTATGTGAAGTTAAATTCAACCATTTTGTAGTTTTTATCAGGTTTCTTAATGCCAACAATTTTTCTTGATTTTCTCAGTTCTACCAAAATGTCATTTCCCTAAGTTTTTCCTTAGTACGGCAGTGTACTATCTCGGCGATTTCATTTTCCTATTTTTGCTGATATTCGTGTTCTTGAGCCCTTGTTGGATCTAAACTCAACAAATCAAGCCAATCTGACAATTCTAACTCCACATTCGGTATTAGCGCGAAAAATTACATAAAAATACACTGGTGTAGTGTTTGGGCCATGACACTTTTTTGGGTGCCTTTGTAATTTATTATACTGCACGCAAATAAAGTGTTTATATTATTTTAAAAATAAAAAGAATACATAGTAATACTTTGAGGGAAAAAGCGTGTTTAAAGTATTAATACTTACTGATATGTCGTGTTAACGTGAAATTTCTGTTTGTTAGACATTCTGATCAAGGTGAAAAAAAAATTTTCACCTGTGACTTTCCAATTGAGGTATTTTGTAATCCTATTGGATGGTAATTATGGGTAAAATTTTTTTTACATTTCGATTAATATTTACTGAGGGGGAGGGGGTTAAAATTTTGGGTTACCGTCTTGTTTGGTAATTTTTTGCTCTTAAATAAATAAATAAAAAATTTTCAGTAATACCATTTTCGATAGATTTTTTCATGCTCTTTCGATTGGTAATATTCATTTTTTAAAAAAAAATTTTTTGACCTTCAAAAATGAAGGTCAAAAATAAATTTTGGTTTTTTTGGTTCCGAGACCGGGTTTTTTGTATTTTTTATTTTTTTAATCGAAAGCTGAGACTTTTTCCTATAAGAACCCATAAATTAACTTATGGGACCGACATATTTGATTAATGAAAATTAACAATCTTGTACTCGCTCGGGCGCTGCGGATGAGTGCGCGACTCAGGGCAGTGTTTGGTATTATTAGTAGTGGTATATGGGAGGATATTTTAACGCTCTCTGAATTTTACAGGGTTGAGACTGTCATCGCTTGAATGCCTGCATTACGTTAACGTAAAAATTTTGAAAAAAAATTTAAATTAAAAAAATTAATTCTATAAAATATCAAATTATTGAGACGGGACAATTATTAAATACCTGTGTTACGTTAACATTAAAATTTTGAAAAAAAATTAAATCTTTTAAATTTAATATTATTTGACTACTTGAAATAATTAGAAACTTTAAGACATCATTAGGCCGAAAGAGTGAATTTATGTCGGAAATTATTGAAATCATAAAATTTTGTTGATGCCCTTTTCATTTTTTAGTACGTTTTTGTCTTTTATTATTTTTTGGGAAGTACTCACTTTCTATGGAAGACGAAAACTTTTTTAATTGCAGTCTGCCATCTTCAGTCGGAATAAATGCATGGAATTGCAATGTTCCTATGATTGTCACTGCAGAGTCGAATCTGGTTTTGAGTTTTTTCAACATCCTCTTTACTACTAAAAAACACTTCTGTTTCTCGACAATACTTTTTTGCCCAAACAAAAAGAGCCAGTGCATCTAAAATGCGATTTTCTGAGGAACATTGTAAGCTGTATCTTGCAGCATTTCTTTTAATATTTGCCCCTATGCCATCACAGGCTCCTTTCCCATGAGCAGTTGGATGAAAATGCCACTCAGCTGGGACTTTGAAATCTACTTTATGAGATAGGAGATTGGCAAAATTGTTTTTATTTTTGAAATGCTGTGGTGCTCCGTCCGTAACGTAGTATACCTTTTGAAGTGATGCAAAATTTTTTTTCAAGTAATTCATTATTATCTTCTGGTATTCATAAACAGCAGCAGTATCATGGCTCAAGTTGTCCGAAATTATTGCCATACTTTTGTGTTTAAGTTCCCCGTCTTTGAAATAATAAACTACTATTGTAAAAATTGTAGCTTGGTCATTATTCCAATGAAAACCTTGGGCCGCGTTTTGAAGAACAAATTTATAATTTTCTGCAAAGTCACAAGAAATAATAAATTCATTCATTTTCAAAGTCGTTTTCAAGTTTTTAAAAAACAATGCTTATTCTTTGCAAATAAAGTCGTGAGTTCTTAACTTTAGTAACTGTTCACAAAGTTCAATCGCGAAATCATCAGCATCCATGTTTAAGGATTGTAAGGTACACCTATCGGTTTGCAACCAAGAATCGAATTTAATTTCTGTTAAACCTTCATCCTCGAATGAATTGATTAACTTTTCGTTTATTTTAGTTACACCAGGACAATTTTTACATGCGCCTAAATGACAAGAACTTGTCGTCTCAGGGCACATGGTAAGTTTCAAGCAATCGCCATAATCTTTTAAAATCACTTGTGGATCAGAACTTAAACAATCTAGATTTATTGCTCTCAGCATTAACTTAATGTTTTCGTGGTATATACAAACACATACCGTGTGAGTACCACTACTCCCTGCTAAAACGCAATATTTTGGTCTTAGTTCTGAAAACTTCGTAAAACCAATCTTAATTTCCTCGTATTGAGACTGAAATTCAGCAAACAATTCATTTAAATTACAAAAAAGTAATCTTTTTTGCACAGGAACTTTCTTGTCATCAATACGAACGGAAAGGCAGTCTTTTGATCCTGGCATTATGCGACTCATTTCGTCACTTTCATAAAATTTAATGACGAGATCTTTTATTTCAGAACTCAAAGCTTTTCCAGTTTTTGCTTTCGGGAGAGATAAAATGCCATGATCAGCTACTAACTGCTTCGCATTTCTAACTTGCCGATGAGATGTTTCAAAATAATCCACACTTTGTTGTATACTCCAAGATTTTGGAGCAAGCGTTAAAAGTTGGTTTTTCTCTGTGCAATTTGTGGAAGACTTGAATTTTTCTATTATTTGGTCCAGAACCTCGACTGCAGCCATATGATATTTGTCATTGCATCCCATGTCTTTTTCGATCGGTTTTATTAAGTAATCGGGATCCTTGTCAACTTCATCAAGTTCATCATCATCATGATCATCTTTATCATCTCATTATCATTTGGCAAAAGTATATTGCTTTCGAAATCATTAATCTCCCTATCTATAGAAATGTCATCATA
Organism: Ganaspis brasiliensis; assembly: GCA_037103525.1. Taxonomy (NCBI): domain Eukaryota; kingdom Metazoa; phylum Arthropoda; class Insecta; order Hymenoptera; family Figitidae; genus Ganaspis; species Ganaspis brasiliensis. The sequence continues at coordinate 453,249 of JAZKLR010000396.1, read as the reverse complement.
AGACTCATTTTCATTATTCAAATTTTCTGGAAATTCATTAAGCTTACTAAGCTTTTTTCTACAAGAATCGCAAAGCTTTTTACATTTAAATAACGCAGGAAATTTTAAACGTAAATTTTCAGTAATAGGACGTACACATTTTATCCTATTGTCTTTTATCTTAAAAGGATTGGAACATCTATCATTCCACATTATTTTGTCTTTCTCGTTTTTTGGCTCCATTGTAACCAAAAATTGAGTTCAGACAAAAAAAATATTAAAAGAAAATACAATATAATATATGTATAATATATAGTATTACATTTAAAATATTATACAAATTAATAATATAATAAAATAAATAATGAAATATTACAAACCTGCCGGGTCACACAGATATAAAATAAAATTTTATAATGAATTTCAGGGGAATATCAGTACATCTTATAAGCCTTAAAAGTCTACTCTCGTTTTCGAGAGAAATGAATATTCGCCATCTAGTGGATAAAACATGTAACTCTCTGATTCAACCGCGAAATTCAAATTTTAATTTGCTCTTTCTACATTTTTTTAAAATTTCTTTTAATGTTGAAAGTTTTAAAGAAATTTAATTATAACATTATTCATAATTGTAGAAATTCATCTAATTAGAAATATCAGTGATGATACAATTTACTAAATAACGAATGTGTATATTTGTCATTTGTTTCATTCACAAACACAAAAATCGGAAATGTTATGCTCAGACGTTTAGAATTGTTATGAATGGAAAATTATAAGCTTTAAAATGTATTTTTATGAATTTTTAATTTTTTAAAACAATTTATTATTAATAATTGATAATAAAAATTGTACAAATAAACCTAGAAACATAAATTTGTTTTTTAATTTGTTAACTTTTTAACTTGAAATCAATAAGTTTTGCTTAGAACAGTTAAAAATGAGAATTAAATTTTCAGTAAAGTTTGAGTATTTATTTAAACAAATTATTGTCTTTTTAATAATAGAATTAAAATAAAATTATTCTATAACATACCAGTTCAACCAATTTTTTTCCTGTACACTACAAACCCATTCTAATGTTCTCAATAATTTGATATTTTATAAATTTCATTTTTTAATTTAAATTTATTTTCAAAATTTTTACGTTAACGTAATGCAGGCATTCAAGCGATGACAGTCTCAACCCTGTAAAATGCAAAGAGCGTTAAAATATCCTCCCATATACCACTACTAATAATACCAAACACTGCCCTGAGTCTCGCACTCATCCTCAGCGCCCGAGCGAGTACAAGATTGTTAATTTTTATTAATCAAATATGTCGGTCCCATAAGTTAATTTATGGGTTCTTATAGGAAAAAGTCTCAGCTTTCGTTTAAAAAAATAAAAAATACAAAAAACCCGGTCTCGGAACCAAAAAAACCAAAATTTATTTTTGACCTTCATTTTTGAAGGTCAAAAAATTTTCTTTTCAAAAATAAATATTACCAATGGAAAGAGCATGAAAAAATCTATCGAAAATAGTATTACGGAAAATTTTTTATTTATTTATTTAAGAGCAAAAAACTACCAAACAAGACGGTAACCCAAAATTTTAACCCCCTCCCCCTCAGTAAATATTAATCGAAATGTAAAAAAAATTTTACCCATAATTACCATCCAATAGAACTACAAAATACCTCAATTGGAAAGTCACAGGTGAAAATTTTTTTTTCACCTTGATCAGTTGATATGAAATCCCCCCCATATTGATTTGAAGACTAATCTTACTCAATCATGGAATTGTATCGAGGCAGGAGTCAACTAATATCAATAAGTTCAAACCGAAATTGTAGTGTTTTTTAATGACATTTAGGTGCAACAACCCTTTGCTTTGAGGATTTAAGTAACTGAGATTTTTCTTTTCGCTCCAGTACATCGCAAATATTCCGGAAAGTATTATTATCGAGCGCGAAGCGCGAGTGCCGTGATGAGAATGTATTCCTTAAAGGCGTAGAACTTAAAGACAAAAAAAGTTTTACATTTTAAGTGAAAACTCAATTTAGAATAGCGCTAAACAGGCCAAAGATTAAAGTGGCTCATGTCGTAGGGAAAGTATACAATTTCGATAACGAAGAGCATGTATTACATGGTCGAAGCGTGCAGCCTGACGGGAAGAATTATAATAATCGGAGTGCGAAGCACGACGTTCATTTCAAATACGGAGCGCGTAGCGCGACGATTACTAAAACTTCGGAGCGCGAAGCGCGACGACGATCATCGCGCACCCCGACGCGCGCGATGAAAATGTGACGGAGCGCGAAGCGCGATGTCAGATTTTTTTTATTTTGAATCCTTCCTAAGAACAAAAAAATTTCTATACACAAATTAATATTGTTTATTTGCAACTTTTCATCTAATAAAGCTAGAGTAATATCAAAGAAAAAATAGCAAAGAAATATCAGAGAAATTAAAAGAATTGTAAGTCAACATAAATTCGTCTGTTTCTACTACAACAAAGGTTTCTTTAGAAGTTATGTCCAGGGATGCAAATAAACAATATTAGTTTGTTTAAACAATTTTTATAACTGTGGATTATTGTTTATTATTATTATTGGGCTTTCATAGGCTTGAAATGTTGCAGAATTAAGAAGAAGTTACAACTCTCTAGCTCTATTAGAAGAAAAGTTGCAAATAAACAATATTAATTTGTTTATACAATTTTTATAATTGTATATTTTATTTTTTTTTATAATATTGGGCTTTACTAGGCTTAAATAGTTGCAAAATTAGGAAAAAGTTACAGCTCTCCAGCTCTGTTAGATGAAAAATTGCAAATAAACAATATTAATTTGTTGAAACAAATTAAAAAACACATGCAACAATTGTTGGTAATTAATTTGCATGTAATTAAACGAAATTAGGGGGTGAGAGCATAACAATTCAAACTTTTTATTTTTGGACCACCCTATTGTGCAAACATTTACACTGTGCAACATTAAAATTCTGAACCGTTTTTTGAGAATCGCCGCTGAAAGTAGTTGCAAAAACTAGAAATTCTGCATCATTACTTTTGCAAATTGGTTCGGGTTTGGATTTTATGCTATCATGCATTTTTTTGCTCAAACTGGATTTTGACAATTTTTTCGATATTTTGATACTGCTATATCTCGTTAACCGAGAGAAATATTTTTTTTTGTGTCTTCAACAAAGATGTGGGTATCAAATTGGGGAAAAAAAGTGCAGAACAAACCGCTGGTTGGGTGCAACAAGATGACACCTCGTATTTGTTTTGGAGAACATGACATATCGTATTGGCGTTGAAAAACATGACACCTCGAAAAGGAAAATTATCGATTGAAATTTTTGTTGGCACCACTGAGCGCGAAATTTGAAATAAATTTTTAATAATTCTTTCAAATTGAAAATCAGTTTTGTTTTTGTTTTGTTACAAACATTCACACGTTACTATGCTGTTTATGCTGTCAAATTTTGTATACTACAAATTCTCTTTCTATTAAAAATTAACATCAATGAAATTGCTCTTTAAATTTCATTTCAAAATTCAGTCATGGAGGATTTAACAGTGATTATAATATCATTCAATATGTTGTTCAATGTGTTTAAAAATCGAATGTGTATTATGGGAAATAACATTTAATTCCAATGGCATGTTATACGTATTAACTGTTCCTTCAAATTTAAAAATATAATAAAAGGATTTATTTATTTAATCACTGTAATGTTGGAGTCAATAATTAATTTCAATAAAAAAAAAACTGAAGACATTATTGTATTTCGCTTTTACCACAACATATTCTTACCACAACTAAAGGGAGATTCCGCTGAACCACACGGGTTTGTCGAGAAATCGGAAACAACGACCAGAAAATCTCAAATAACCTAACTTACCAGTGTGCACCGGAGTGAAACCACCAAAATCCGCCAACACGTGCTCGAAGATAAGGGGGCTTCGGAAACACTTTTTCCCCCCACAATCACCCCAAAAACACTACACAATTATCGAAAAAGTATTTATTGTCCCAACGGGGAACTAAACAAGGAAATACACTATAGAAAATACTAATATTAATAACACAAAACTTAATCCGTGCCCGGAAAACAGAAAATTATCGGAGCGATCGGGAAAACTGTCTCTCTCCAGAAGCCAAAACTTTAACTGCCGGCAACCGGCTCATTAACCGGCACGTGAGAATCGTGAGGGGTGGGGACTCCGCCCCTTCCGTATCGTCCTTCCTCTCTCTTGCTCTCTCCTCATCGGCCGCTGTCCTCCTTTAACCAATGGCAACTTCTACCTGAAACAGAAAAAGAGGGCTCTGCTGCTGACGAGGGAAAACGATAGGAAAAACCGCTCAAATATTTCACCAATTTAATTGGCCAACTAACCCCACGTGAACTCGAAATTAACATAGTTCCGGGGACTGCGACGAAGCGGAAATCGGGCGCTTATTCAGGGCCGTAAATACGGAAAAATACCTGAGCTGCACCGATTAAGAAAATTAACTCTTATTAAAATACAAAACATTTCATGTAACGCATCAGACATTCTCTGACTCTTTCTCACGTCTTCTTAAACACTTAATAAAATATAAGTGACGATCTGCTTCGTCACAATCCCCTCCCCTAGGCCGATACTACTCTTTAGTATCGCCTACAAAAAGAAAACAATAAAAACAAAAAAAAAACTTTTTCATAAATCAACAAAAAAAACATAACCAATCTGTTAACTCACCTATAACTCCCCTCCAGAATAAATAACCAACTAATGGCCAGAACCATCGCCCTGTCGACGACGTTCCTGCAGGAACTGTAGAACGGCCAGATCCACGATGTGCTGAGGAGAATTCCTCAACATTTCGGTTCGTCTGGCCACTCCTTCCAGTACGGGAATCTCCTGGCGACCCACCGGAATCACTGCCTCTCCCACTGGAGGCTCTTCGGCAACCTGCGGCCTCTCCTCGAGTCAGTGCTCTTCCGCTGGTACTATTACCCGCACTGGCTCAACCATGAGGTCAAATGGCGCCTCCTGCTCCGCCAACTGCATGGCAACGACCTCCTGAACCTCCTCAACAGGCACCACGGGCCGCTCCAACGGCAGTACCTCTTCGACGGCTTCTCTGGCGGGGTTCCCCTCTGCCCCGTACTCCTGGTCTCGTTCCACTACAGCCACTTCACGGGGTCGTTCATTGCGTCTCTCCACATCCCGCCGGTACAACCACAAAATGTACGCCTCCGCGCAACGCAGACAGCGATTTATCTTTGCCCCCCTCCTTCCACAATTATTACAGAATTCCCCCCTTTGGGGGTGGGGGCATCTAATTCTTAGATGGCCGCGCCGCTAGCAATTAAAACAACACCCCGGATTGGACGGGGTGGGGCCACCGGAGACACATCTCTAGGGCTAACAAAGTCATCCCTATTGAAGTGACTCCGGCGGATCCTTTCTACCGCCTCATCCCTCTTTCGCTTAAGGTTCGCCAACAACGCCTGGTTTCGCCTCTCTTCCTCCTCAAGATGACGATCGAGGTCCGCGGCGGCCTCACTGCTGTCAGCGTCCACCACTGCCTCATCCTCCTCTTGTAAACTTGAGGATTGCTCAGTGGAGGACACCAACTTTTTCGGAGACTCTCGGTTCTGCGCCTCCTCACTCCAGCTGACCTCTTCCTCCATGGCCACCTCCGGCACCACTTCCACCAATAGTCCACCAGCAGCTTCCTCTCTCTCCCCCTCCAGATTCTCCTTACTCCCCTCTTGAATTTCCTTCTCTTCCCCGACCACTTCCTTTCTTTCTTCCTCTCTTTCTTCCTCTCCCCTTGTTACCCCTCGTGATCTCCTTTCCTCTTCCACTCTCGGGGAAAGCAAGATCCATCTGGGGCGGGAAGGGTGGCGGAAACTCCACCCTGCTTGCCTCTCTTCCCCTCTGCTTCCGTAAACTCGGAAGATCAGATGCCCGAGTCCTATTCGGAGTCATTCTGTCTTGAAATCTAAGACAAAGAAAATAAAACACACTTATTAGTCACAAGTCTATTTTCTAGGCGGAACAAAACGTATAATATCTGACACATGCACCTTACTCACGCGACGATTCTCATTCGTTTTTAACACATATACCGAATCCGACAATTTCTCTATTATTTCAAATGGCCCCTCATACTTCGGTGCTAATTCCGCCTAAAATTTTTTCGCCGCGTTTGACAACTTGTGTGTCCTCCACAATACTAGATCACCCACGTGAAATTCCGACACTTTCTTATTCCGATTATAGTATGCCGTTTGTTTCTCTCTCTCTTTATCTATGAATCTCGCGACCAAGTCTCTCAACGCATCTAACCTCTTTAATCGATCGTTCCACACTTCCGGATCAATTCTTTCGACACTCTTTCTCCCCTCTACCTCTCTACGCAGACTTTTGACCGGTTTAGGATTCCGTCCGTAATTAAGGAATTCGGGCGAGAACTTAGTTGTCGCCTGGACGGCAGTGTTCATTGTATGCCGAAACTCATGAACATGCTTGTCCCACTCTCGATGATCCTCCCCTATAAAAGTCGCGACCATAGTCTTGAACACACGATTACTCCTCTCGACAGGGTTTGCCTGTGGATGATAAGGCGACGTGGTGAGATGCTGAACACCATAATCATCCAGGACTGACCTTAGGAATTTATTATCGAATTCCTTTCCATTGTCCGTCAACAAAAAATCTGGAGTCTCCCACCTGAACAAAATTAACTCCTCAAACGCCCGTGCAATTGACCATCCGCAGATCTTAAAGGCTTGACCTCCACCCAGCGAGAAAATAAGTCTTGAAACACTACCAGATAGCGGCACCGACTCTTGCTTGGCGGAAATTCCATGCAGTCAGCTGCCACTACCACCCAGGGTCTCTCAACTATCCTCTGTCCCATAAGGCCTTGAGGACCTTCCTGTGAGACCTTATGGTACTGACATTGAGGACACGTTCGCACGAACTGTTGAACATCCTGCCACACACCCTGCCAATAATATTCTCTCGCTACTCGGTCATAAGTTTTCTCGATTCCTAAATGTCCTGACGAGAACTCTGAGTGTGCACTTATGAGCACTCTTTCCCGATACTCCAATGGCACGACTAACTTCCACCCCTCTTCATCCCCTGTATACGGCAATAACAATGGATCCTCCATAAATCGATATAAACTCCCCTCTACAACTTTCCAACCTGGGAATCTGTTAGGAAACTTCACCACCAAGTCGAGTCTTTTTAGATACCACAGGTCTGAAATTGTTTCAAACGCCGCCACTTCTTCAAACTCATCCTCATACATCCTGGATAAGGCATCCGGAACGTGGTGGTGAATTCCCCTACGGTGAACAATCTCGAAATCCCACTGCTGCATCTCGAGGGCCCAACGTACCAATCGGCCTGTCGGCTCTTTTAAATTCCGCAACCATTTGAGAGCACTATGGTCCGTAATCGCCGTGAATTTATACCCCTCAATATATGGTCTTAATTTCTTAATCGACCACAACAACGCCAAACACTCTTTCTCTGTTACACTATAATTCCTCTCGTGTACAGAGAGTGTTTTACTCACAAACACAATTGGATGTTCACCGTCTTCCCCCTCCTGAGTCAACACCGCACCGATCGCATACCCACTCGCATCGCACTGAATTGTAAATGGCTTCGAAAAATCTGGCCTTGCCAAGACTGGTGCCGAAGTCAATTTATTTTTCAATGCTTGAAACGCCTCTTGTTGTTCCTCTCCACACTCCCAAGCTCGACCTTTTTGCAATAACCTCAAGAGTTATTGAAACTATGAAACGCGCATACCACCCCACCATACCTAAAAATCGACGGAGCTGTTTTATATTGTTTGGTGCCGGATAATCAACCACTGGTGCGATTTTCTCTGGGTCCGGTCTCAATTCTTGACTGTCGAGTACATAACCTAAATATGAAACTCTTGAACACCCAAATTCGCACTTTTCCGGATTTACCACCAACCCAGCCTCCGCCAATTTTCTCAACACAATCTCTATCCATTCCAGATGTTTCTCATAATCATCAGTAACGATGATTATGTCATCCAGGTACCCAAACACATAAGGCTCGAACTCAGGTCCAAACAACGAATCAATTAATCGCTGGAATGTCATCGGGGCATTTGTGAGTCCAAATGGCATTCTTTTGAACTGTCACAAACCAGAACCAGGAATAGCAAACGCTGTATATTTTCGACTCTCAGGGGACATCGGCACTTGGTGGTAAGCCTGCTTGAGATCGATTTTGGAAATATATCGTGCTTTCGGTAATTTATCCAAAATCGAATCAATGGAGGGGATGGGATATGCGTCTCTGACTGTTACTTTATTTAAATCTCGGTAGTCAATACAGAAACGCAATGAACCATCTCCCTTTTCACGATAACTGGAGCACTGCTCCACTCACTGGCCGATCTTTCTATTACTCCCCTCTCCAACATCTTCTGTACCTCCTGGTTAGCCCATTCTAATATCATAGGCGACATTCTACGAGAACGATGTTTAATTGGTGTTGGATCAGTGACTCTTATGCTATGTTCAGTCAAGGAAGTCATACCATGTTCCACCTCCTGTGGTAAAATCAGCTGATCCACCAATTTTTGAATTTTCGATCTCTGCCCCTCTGATAACTCACAAATCCCTGCAAATTCCGCAAAAATATCCCCCTCTACACCATTTCCTATACCACTTCTCCCCCCTGGACTCAACTCTCCATACTCCAAAAATTTATGCCATTCCCCCTCTTGAACTCTCCACAACCCCCTTCCTAACCTCACATCCATGTCCGCCATTCGATGAAAGTCCTGACCCAAAAGCATGTCATGGGACAAATTATCTACTACTCGTAAGTTAAACGGTTGAGAAAAACCATCTACCGTTAACCACAACCTCAATTTCCCCAATGCTGCTGTTGATCCGCCAAGCGCGCTTCCAATCGCTGTATTCGCTTTCGTCAGTCTATCCCGAAATTTTTCTGCTAATAATAATTGCCAATAATGTTAGAAAACAATTAATGTTTAAGTTAAAGTCTTTAGAAAGAAATACACACAGACACATTCCCATATCTGACAGGATTTTTGCTAAAAAATTCAAAAATTCAAAAATATTCTTAAAAAGAGAAAATAATATCATGTTTACAATAGCTGATAAAGGGAATGTTACTGTGGCACTTGACAAGAGTGACTATTATCAAAAAATGGAAATTTTATTAAATGATGTTACTACCCATAAAAAAATAAACAAGAACCCGTTACCCATATTACGTAATGATGTTTATGGATTTTTGAGAAATTGGAATGATAACGGATTTTTAATTAGAAAATTTAGAAATGAAGATTTGACGCAAACTGACACAAACCTTGCAAAATGTTATGGATTGCCTAACATTCATAAACAAAATTGTCCATTTAGACCTATTATTTCACTTATTGGTTCACCTACTTACTTTTTATCTAAAACTTTATTTTCTTTGCTCAATGATACTATTGATAAACCAACCTCTTACGTTAAAAACAGTTATGATTTTATTGACAAAATTAAAAATATAACAATTCCAGATAACTACATCTTTATTAGTTTAGATGTCAAATCTTTATTCACTAATGTTAGTGCTGAACGAGTGATTGAAAGTATTACAAAACGCTATAACAAAATTTCATGTAGCCTAAATATTCCACTCATTGATTTAATTGAAGCAATTTAATTTTTATTTGATAACACTTATTTCACTTTCAATGACAAATTTTATAAACAGACTTATGGTACCCCCATGGGATCACCTATTTCTGGATTGTTTGCTGATATTGTCATGTCAGATTTGGAGGAATCTTGTATTGGGAAATTATCATTTAAACCCATCTTCTGCAAGAGATACGTAGATGATATTTTGACTTGCATCCAAAAAGATAAGATTGATGAAATCATTGATGTCTTTAACAACTATGATGACAGACTTCAATTCACTTATGAAATTGAAAACAATGATTCCATTAATTTTCTTGATTTAAAAATAATAAAAGTCGGCAATTCAATAATTACTGACTGGTACAGAAAACCTACTTTTTCTGGCAGATTATTGAATTTCGAATCACAACATCCTTTCTCTCAAAAAATTGCAATAATTTTTAACTTAACTGACCGTGCTATAAAACTTTCACATAACAGTTTCCATACTGAAAACATAAATTTCATAAAAAAACTTCTACTTGAAAACAATTATCCTTCATTTCTTATTGATAAATATATTAAGAAACGGATTCATTCTATCAACTCTAACAATAACATTCGCAACAACAATAGTTTTCTTTATCAGAGAATGCCTAAAATATTTCTTCCTTATCACAACCAATTATTTGAAAAAATGTCTTCTACCTTAAAAAATTACAATATTTTATCGATTCCTACTAAGAACAAAAATAATGAAACTAATATTATAAAAAAGTATAAAGACAAAAATAAGCACACTGAGATTACAAACACTGTTTACAAGATTAACTGTAAGAATTGTTCAGCGACTTATGTCGGTGAAACTAAAAGGATGGTTCGTGTTCGAGTTAACGAACACAAAATGTCAAAAACTAATGTTTTTGCTAATCATAAAGATGTTTGAATCATGATTTTGATTGGAGTAATTTCTCAATACTTGATAGAGAACCAAATGTTAATAAACGTTTGACTTCTGAAATGGTCCATATTAACTTACAAAAGAACCCTATCAATAGGAAAGATGATGTCAGAAATTTGAGTAAAATTTACTTTCAGTTCTTAACAGCGCATAAAGAAAAATTGTAAAAATTCTACTTACTTTGATAAATTTATGATTTTAAATAAAGTTTACAATTTTTACAATTTTTTCATTTTATATCTTGTTTATTGATTTATATGTTTGTTTAAAAAAATATTTTTTTAAAATGAACCTTTTTGTAAAACGTCCTACGTATATTTCTTTATATAATTAATAATTATACTTTCAATAATTTATTATTTTATTTTTTTACCAATTTCAGAAATTTCAGAAAAAAAAACCCCGAAAAATTGTTTAATTTTAATTCTTAGACGATTGTGATTAATTAGCTTTGATACTTATAATGACTTGCAAACTAATTTGTATTTATTTTTAAATTTTTGACTTTCTGTTTAGTTTGAATTGACCTGTGTTATTCGATGTGTCTAACAATTTTACTCATTGACTTTTCGTTTTCACATGAAAATGTCATCTAAATAAATTTTAATATTGACATGTTTTTTTCGGTAAATATATTTTTATTGTTTATTTGTATAAATTGTTTTGTAAATTTCAAAAAGTTTTTGTTATAAATTTAATGTACAAAATTGTTAATAAATTTCTAGTTTCTGAAGAGGACAGTATAAACTGTCGAAACGTTAAAAAAAGTGGTTTTTTATTGACTTGGAGTGATTGATTAATTCATCCTACTTATGAAAAAAGCGCTATATAAGGTTTGTCCGCTATCACCACCTTAAGAAAATAGCGATTTTCCATAGATGAGGCATTTATCCTCTCCTCTATCACTTCAGGAGCAGCTGTATTCTCTACAGCATCACCCCTCCCCTGGACTGAACATGCTGATGGGACATCAGTAGATTCAGTCCCAACACCCGCTTGTAGAAACTCCTCATTACTGAATTGCGTCCCCTGTACTGAGAGTTCCGTCCCGGATTGCTTTTCAGTGGGTTGCGTCCCAGAGTTTACAACTTCCGTCCGGACTTCCAGGGACTGGCTTTTGGACTCACAGGATTGCGTCCTAGAACCCGTAGACTGTGTCTGAACGTCACGAAGTTGCGTCCCAACGAGTTCCGTCCCCTCACTGCTGGATTGCGTCCCAACTTCAGTACTAATTGCTGGATCCAGCATGGGTTGAATTTCCTCATGAGGCACTGGCACCACTTGAATGAGCGTTCCATTTTCTCCCCCCACTACTGTCCACTGTAGTGAAGTTTGGGACACTGGGACATTTTCTTTCACCACAACATCCTCAATTTGTTGAACATCCTCTTGAATCCCTGATTCCCCCTGTTGTTGTCCCACTTGTGTCCCAAAGGTCCGACTCAATTCTCCATGTCCCACTTCATTTATCTCCTCTTCCAAATCCACTCTCTCCCCTCCGAAATACTCTTCCGCACGTATTAAAGTGAAGAAAATATCCAGGTCCACATCCCCTTCTTCTATTGTCCCACCGACGAAGGTCCTGGGGGGAAGGGTTGTTCAGTCCCCCCCCCCTGCCCCGTTTCCCAACATCGTTCTCAACTCCACACAATTGGGACAATTCCTAATCGTTGTCCCATTTGTCCCACACACCTGGCAAAACATTCGGTTGCCAGTGGGACGTGGCAAGGGACACTCGTTAGCATAATGCCCTTGCTGTTGGCATCGGAAACACGTTCTTAATTTGCACTCGGATGCTCGGTGTCCCACTGACTGACACTGGTAGCATGCCCCAGTAAATCCCCTAGGGACACTAGGCCTAAACGCCGGTGGTCGTCCCCCACCAAAAGTGCGGTTGGGAACTTGTCCCCCTCCATAGGGACGATTTTGAGCTTGTCCCATTCCAAAGGGACGATTCTGGAACGGTTGTCCCAGATTACGTATCCCATTGGTCGATTGGACAGGAGGGTTTGAAGCCACCACTTGGGCATACGTCACCGGGGTTTGTTGTACCGGGACCTGTTGAACAGCCGCTATTGGTGCTGTCCCAGTTGTCCCTACATTCACTTTCCCTCTTTGCGTCCCATTATCTCCCTTAGTTGTCCCTAAGTTCACTGGACTCCCCTTTGACTTTATATTCTTCCCCTTTTTCGTCGGGACAGTTCGGACTGTCCCACTTTCTTCCCCACTTGTCTCTGAACCCGAGACTCCCAGCAAAGCATCTACTTTCGCCCCTCGTAAATTTCCCTTTGGAGCCGCGGACGGAATTCTCATCTTGTCCCGGGACGGAGGTGGGACGTATCTCTTATCCAGATCTTTAACGCGTTCATAACGCCTCAGAATTCGCTCTAATCCCTCAATATTGTCGAATTCGGAATTCGACAATTGACGTCGGTACTCCGGCGTCAGCCCCTTGAATATAATCCTTAAAAAGGATTCTCGAGAGATGGGACGTCTCAGGTGTCCCACAATAACTCTCATATTCAGAATAAAATCTGAGATTTTTTCGCCCTTCGCTTGTGTTCTGGCTCGTGCCTCATCAAGAATATCATCATCAACCAAGGCCACTGAAAATTCTCGTTTAAAAAGTTTTTTAAATGATTTTCAAGAACACAAGTCCTTACGCACGAGCCGGAACCAACGGCTCGCATTTTTACGCATAACACTCGGAAGGGCTGTTAAAATCTCCGAATCACTCAAAAGATTGCATTCTTTGCAATCTTCAACTCTCTCAAGAAATTCCTCCGCGTCCTCCTTCTCCCCTCCGGAAAACTTAATGTCCCAGTCCTTTAAAATTTTCACAACTTTCGACCCCCCACTAAAATTGGAATAAAAACGCTTATTATTACGATTTTTACTCGGAGTGGAGTCGGTCTCAGTTTCCGTCCCACTGGACGATTACACGACGCGTCTAGGTCTCCTTTTTTGACTAGAACTGGAACTCTGACTTCCGGTAGATTTCCCCCTTCTCTTTCCTGCCCCCGGAAATGTTCCTGGGGGGGGGAGGTGGTGGGGTTGGGGGAGGTATATTCTCATGTCCCAAATTGTCATTTAGGCCCCCTCTTCTGTCCGATTCGCGATTTTCTTCATTGTTCACGTGCACCGGATGTCTCCGACTAGTTTCCCCCCTCCTCTCGCCTTGGGCTTGCCTATTTTGACAATTGTGGGAACTGGCGTGGAGTTGTTCCAACAGAAAAGCGTTGTGCGCACGCAATTGTTCCAATTCCAACAATTGCTGCTGTGCATAAACTGCACGCTGATCTGGGCTTAACCCCCACGCCCTTACCCCCTGTCTCCTGCTCCACATATCTGGAGTCACTCCGGAGGCTGGTATACTCCCAGTTCCCCCCACCCACGTTACGAAGGTCGGCACCCCTCGTCCGGCTCCCGATGAGGTTGTAGTTAGCGTCGTGGCAAACGTTGTCCCACTCGTGCCCTTGGGAGTTTCACATTAACTATCGCTGTGGTTACTACAGAGGTAGTGGTTGGTGTCCCACTGACCCCCTTCACTCGATCTCCAATCTCCCCACCCAAACTCGGGACTTCCGAATTCACGGTGGGCGAAGTCGCTCCTTCGCCTGTCCCTTCCGGGTCAATTCCAGGTTCGAGCACTAATCTGGACCTCCTGGTCCTTGAAACAAAAGGACTTGGTCCGGCTCCCCCCTCTCTTTGATCCACTAAGGCCTCATACTTAAACTCAACTTCTGACCCCTCAAGATCGAAGGTATCAAACCACGGAACCACTACTGTTTCCGGGAAGATATATTTTACCTCCGATCGGAGGAGTCTCTCGCGGAGTACCTGCAAGGTGCCGGTCACGCTACACTCTTGTTGACCCAACACCTCAATCACCTGTTCCTGAGACATTTTTTTTATATGCCGCCAGGCCTCCGCAATCTGCGGAATCTCCAAAATCCGCCACATTTGCTCGCAGTATCTCTCCATCATTATTGATTTTCTCAATTAAATCAATAAATGAGGAGAGAGAAAAAAAAACAACAAACAAAAAAAACTTTTTAAATTCACCCGAATCTAGTTTAACAAAAACTCACACAAAAGAAAAAACTTTTAATTATCGCCCAATTCAACTGAACTTGGCTCGAGTTTTCTTAACCCACGTATTCTCGGCGCCACAAGCAGAATAAGAGAGAGAAACGAATTTTCCCTTTTACTCCTCTTTTCTCCCCACCAGAACACACATTAAACACAAGAAATCATATTATTACAGAATATATAAAATTTTCATAATCAAAAATAATCACTAAACAATAAATAAGCTGAAAAGGCACAACAACAACAAAAAAACTATTTAAAATTAGCCGATTTCGCTCTTAAAATTTCTCTCCGCTGGGAGGCTCTTCAAAAACAAGAAGAGAAAAAAAAAATTTGTTTAGGGAAGAAATTACAGCTGTGTGGCTTTCCAAAATTCTATTCGGAAAATTCGCTGAAGGAGCGGATCTCCGTCGTGTGGCTTTCCTGAATTATTTTTCAGGACCATAACAATCAACAAAAAAAGAACATTGATTTACAGGGAGTTTCCGTAGAGTGGCTTTCCCAACGTTTCAGGAAAAATTTTCGCTTCAAATCCGTCGTGTCGGTACGTTACCCTTCACGTCTTACCCCTCTCATTCGACTAACCGCGACGTCCTCGAATCCAGACCTCACACACACCCACTAGAGAACACGACACCGAAGAAAATTTTAATTATTCTTAACATTAAAAAAAAAATTACACAAAAATCGCACGGACAGGAAAAGAAAGAGAGAAAAAAAAACGACGGTTCTGCACGCCGTGATTTAAACCGCACTTCCGGTTTCACCACGTGGTGAAAATTAATTCATAATTATTTCAAGAGACAAAAAAAAAAATTTCTTACTCCTCCTCACACCTCCCCTCTAGACACGAACCCGAACATATCTTTCAATCATCATATTTACTAAAACGCAAAGAGAAAGAGAAAAAATAAAATAAACGAAACCATTTAATTTATTCCACGCCAAAAAAAAATTTTGCACTTAAAACGGAACACCCTCAACGCCTGCGCGGACCACTCGACAACCTGCGTGACACGAAAATCACGAAAAAGGAACTGATAAATAATAAAATAAAATTAAATTTGATTTTATATTTCTCCCCGAATTCACGAATCTGCAATGATACGTTTTAAAACGGTATTTCTCACCGCTATTAACGATACTTTGCACGTGAAAATTTGAACACTCACGCGTCAATTCAACTTGAATTTCCGATTTCACTTTATTCTCACTCCTCTTTCGTTTATCACACTTTATTCGCTAAAATAGTTCTTCCCCTCTAGAATAAATTTACACATTTTCCCGAATTTCGCTTTAGTTTTCCCGTCTGGCACCCGCACTTCCGGTACACCTGTACTTGCGCTCGCGACCACGTTTTCCGAAAATCACAAACTTAAACTTTTACACGGCTTCGATTCTACCCCGTTTACTCACGAAGTTAACTTTTAAAATTTTACTTTATCCACTCACTTATTATTGTTTCTCCCCACCAGATATCATTCTTTCAGACATTTACTATCTCTCAACTCAACATTCACCCTTATAAACTCCCGCCACACCTTCAACTCTTCGTCTATTTTCCGACCCCTCGACGTCAGCAGAAAACTCCCCACAAGGGATGCCAATTGTAATGTTGGAGTTAATAATTAATTTCAATTAAAAAAAAAACTCAAAACGTTATTGTATTTCGCTTTTACCACAACATATTCTTACCACAACCAAAGGGAGATTCCGCTGAACCACACGGGTTTGTCGAGAAATTGGAAACAACGACCAGAAAATCTCAAATAACCTAACTTACCAGTGTGCACCAGAGTGAAACCACCAAAATCCGCCAACACGTGCTCGAAGATAAGGGGGCTTCGGAAACACTTTTTTCCCCCACAATCACCCCAAAAACACTACACAATTATCGAAAAAGTATTTATTGTCCCAAGTTCTCCAGAAGCCAAAACTTTAACTGCCGGCAACCGGCTCATTAACCGGCACGTGAGAATCGTGAGGGGTGGGGACTCCGCCCCTTTCGTATCGTCCTTCTTCTCTCTTGCTCTCTCCTCATCGGCCGCTGTCCTCCTTTAACCAATGGCAACTTCTACCTGAAACAGAAAAAGAGGGCTCTGCTGATGACGAGGGAAAACGATAGGAAAAACCGCGCAAATATTTCACCAATTTAATTGGCCAACTAACCCCACGTGAACTCGAAATTAACATAATTCCGGGGACTGCGACGAAGCGGAAATCGGGCGCTTATTCAGGGCCATAAATACGGAAAAATACCTGAGCTGCACCGTTTACGAAAATTAACTCTTATTAAAATACAAAACATTTCATGTAACGCATCAGACATTCTCTGACTCTTTCTCACGTCTTCTTAAACACTAAATAAAATATAAGTGACGATCTGCTTCGTCACATCACTCTACATTATTTAATTTTACTAAAAGTAAAAAATTTGTTTAAAAGGGTTTTTAAAATATATGTATATAATTCTTGAATAAATTCTTCTCTTATTGCATACTAGCCAAAAATACGCGCGCTAAAGCGCTCGAGAATTACATTTTTCATTGATTAGTACAGTTTCAATACAAAAAATAAATTGAACTTATTTAGATTACATTAATTATAGGTTACTATCAAATTAAATTTGTTGAATTAATTTGTATTTATTAAAATGTGTTATAAATTAATAAATACAAATAAATTTTAGAGAATAACTCCGATTTTCTTCCTTTGAAAATAAAAAGTTTTTATAGTTCGTTACAAAAACATAGTATATTTTTTTTAATAGTTTTTTGAACATAATATTTTTTATTAATAGGTAGGTACAATTACTACAATTTTCTCAACAAATTTCATTTATTTTAAACTTCTATTGATATGAAATCTTAATTTTTAAATTTTCTTTAAACAATACGAAATTCGATTAGTAATAAACCATTTTCAAAAATTTCTATCAATATAAATTTTAATTTTCCCAAATTAAAAAATTCCAACTTCTATTAATTTAAATTTAAATTATTTCAAATTTTAATTATAATCAAAATTGCAATATAACCAAAGTTTGAAGATTTATAAATCAAATTTAAAATTTTTAATTTCATTTAATTTGTAAAAGTGAAAGATTTAAATAATTTTTGATCCCACTATTAGGAATTAAAATAAAATAAGTTCATTTTATTTTATTTAAATCTTTAATTTTCACAAATTAATTTGAATTAAAAATTTCAAACTTGATTTTATTAAAATACGAATTTAAATTGTTTCAAATTTTAATTAGTACATTCTAAAAATAAGTGTCTCGAAAGTGTCTCAAACTATGATATTATGGTATCTTTAATGCATCTCAGGCGCAAAAAGTGTCTTAAAATGAGATATGTAGGAATTATGAATTATTTAAATTTGAATAATAATAAACTTCAATTAGTATTTAAAACTTTTAAATATTCAAGTTTTAAGGCCAGGTTCCACCAAAAAACGTGTTTTTTCAAACTTATTTGATTGATACTACAAAAAATATTTTTGAATCAAACTTTTTTCATGTACAAAGACACATAAAAATACTAATTGAAAAAAAAATTAAAAAATTTTTTTTTCAAAATGGCGGCACCGAAAATGGCTGTTCAAAAAAATCCCTTTTGTTGGTGGGTGTCACGATATCTCTGGATCCATTCAATTGACAGCAAAAATCAAAATGGTTTCTTATTCTGTATGACATTGGCTATGGTGTGAACTAGAATGAAACATTTTCACAAAAAAAAAAAAAATGGTAGATTTTCCATTTTTAACCTTTTTTTTCACTTTTAATTGTTTATAACTTTTTTAAATTATGATGAATATTTTTGGTTCTAGTTCACACCATAGAGAGACATTTAAATAGTAAAATGCCGTTTGGTCCATGTTGATAAGTGCAATAGTTTCTAAATAAGAGTGACACCCAATTCAAAAAACGTGGTTTTGAGAAAAAGGCGATTAAAGTTTTTGTTCGTGAAAAATCGTAAAAAAAAGTGGATTTTAAACATATATCCAATCCGGCTGTGTACACAACTTCTTCCTGGTCATCATAGGTGTCATTTTCAAGAATTTTTGCATTTCTTGCTGCAGTCCTGTAATCTTTAGACCTTCGAGACTAATTCTATATTTTTTCTAAGAGTATTTTCTAGCAATTTACGGGGGGAAAAAATTTTAGATTTTTTAAAAATTGTTTGGAGGAACCTGGCCTTAATCTATTCATGTTGAAATTATTATAAACTTATAAATATTTTTTAATTTTAACAATGCATATTTAAATTAAGAATTTGAAACTTCAACCAATATTAAAATCTTCAAATTGAAGCGTTGAGTGCAATAAGGACGTTAGACAGCTAACGCCCGTTTTGATATTATTTATTCCAAATGGTAACAATATACTCTAGTTTATATTTACAAAAATTCATTTCAATCTAAGGCTTCTTTATGATGCTAAGAATAAATATCTGGAAGTATGTCACATAATTTTATTGCTTTGAATATTTCCTAAATAAATTTTTATTAAAAAACAATTGACGATATACACTGCATGGCAGGTTCTTTATAGTTAAACGGAGGTTACAAAATTTTAGATGTACTGAATGCACAGATTTAAATAGTTTTAAAAGTTGAAATGGTCATGAATCTGACTTTTAAAATAATAAAGAAAAAATAAGAATATTTTTATACCAATCAACAATTATTATTCTATCATTCAAAAAGTAACAAAAAAAGTTTTAAAAAATCTTGATTCTTAATACATTGAAAATTTTTATTTTTTAAATGATTAAAGGCTTAAAATTACGTTTTAAAGTTAAGAATATATGAAAAATAATAGAATATAACGAAATATAACGAAATATATCTTAAAATTAAAGTTATCTTAAGTTTAAATTCGAAATTTTACTAACGCCTAAAACATTTAGTGGTTGGGTGCAAAAAGGGCGTTAATATTGATTACGAAAAAACTGAGTTTCTGATAGTTATTCACAACTTTCAGTTAAGTAAACACATGAATTGGAGAGTTTAATAAATAGTTAGTTAAATAAAAAAAGTTGATTTATTTCGCATTTACAGTTTTTAAACTATAAAAGTTTAAAAACTTTGAGTTAAAATATCTCCGATCGTCGTTTTTTATCTAACGCCCTTATTGCACCCAATGCTTCAATTATAAAAAATGTGTATTAGGTAGAGTATCCAAACTTAAATTAATCCAAACTTTATGATTACAATTTCCACTATTGAAGTCTAAAAATATTTTAAAAAATTGGAAACAATAAAACCTGAAATCATTTGAAAATGTAAAAACTATTAATTTTAACTTATAGAAATTTGAAAATTTCAAATCGATTCAAACTTATATATTTAATTTAAACTTTAATCAATTATTACTTGAATTTAACGATTCTAATTTTTTTTTATTGATGCAGACTTCTTCTCCTAAGAATTATTTGAAACAATTTAAATTTTAATTTCCAAAAATGTAAATATCATACAATTTGAACTTCTACGCTTAAAATTTTAAGGAATTTTTATATCAACCAAATTAAATATATTTAATTTAACAAATATAAGTCTACCAAAAAATAGGAATAAATTATAAAGACGTCATTTAAAAACCTTAAAAATATTGGAAAACGGTACTCGCTTTCTTCAATTAAATTTCATGATATCTCATTCTTATCTAAAATGTCATTAGGAAGGTCTCTCTGATCCTACTTTGTTTGAATTTTGCCCAAAATTAATTTTGAAAGATTTTCGAAAAGTAACAAATTTTTTAAAAATTAATTTTGAGTCAATATTTTAACAAACTCGAGTCAGAGTGTCTTATATTTTAAGACACTATTGTTAAAAATAAAATACAAATTTATTATTTAATTTAAATTTTCAATTCCGGAGAACTAATAAGTAAATAGGTAAAATTAGAAATCATATATAAAAATACTTTTTTTCAAAAGTTATTGACTTAAAAGAAAAAAAAACATCTGTAGGTGTAAATTAATTTTGATTTATTAAAGTTTGTTACAAATTACTAAATAAAAAGAAATTTTAAGAAATAAATCTGATTTTCTTTCCCAGTTAAAAATAAAAAATTTTATGGTATGTTACAAAAAGTAAGAATATTTATTTTTCAATAGTTTTTTAAACAAAATATATTTAATCTTATATGCAAACTTAATTTATTCTAAACATCTTTTGATAATAAAAATTTCTATACGAAATTCAATTAATAACAAACCATTCTTCCAAATTTCTATCAATATTTTTCATTTTTCCAAATTAAAAAACTCCCAACTTCTATCGATTAAAATTAAAATTAATTTAAACTTGAATTAATCAAAATTTAAATCTAACAAATGTTTTAAGATTTATAACTCATTTATATTTTAATCCCTAATGGTGAAAACAATTTTTCCAATCTTTTACCTTCACAAATTAAATTAAATTAAAAATTTTAAACATGATTTTATTAATACGAATTTAAATTGCTTCAAACCTTAATTAGTATATGAATTATTTATTTATATGAATTATTCTAATTTTAATAATAATATCGATTGTCAATTCTTTTATTAATTCAAACTTTTATTAATAGTTTTTTTTTAATTTTATTTAATTATTTTAAATATTTGATTTTTGTGATTAGTGTTTTTTTTGTGTGAAATTTTTGGGTTCCTTTATCTTAATTTTAATGAATTTTTAGCCCGAGGGGCTTGTCAAATCTGTAATACAGTACCGTCGGGAATTGTCAGTCCACTTCCAAAATTTGCATTAAAAATTTGTCCGCAGTTTTTTGTTGATATTTCAGTTAAAAATAAAGCTATAGAAATTTCTAAAAAAGGGTTGGAAAGCTTATTAAATTTAGCGTAAAATGGCCTATATCGTTACTTTGTACAAGAAACAGAAACCGAGTAAACTTGTTGTAAAGTTTGATTAATTTTTTGGTTTTTGCAAATTTTCGTTACCCAACTTCAGGTCTCTGCATGCTCTAGACTAGCATATGAAAAAATTTGAATCTTACGTATATTAAAGCTTAGAACCTGCTCTTTAAAATGAGACAAAGAAACTTTAAAAATATCATGTCATTCTCAAGATATCATAAAATTTATTAAGTTATAGAGTTAAATTTTTCGAACCAAAATTTATGTAAAACAATAGCATCGCGCCTTGCCGGCAGGGCCGAATAGGTGTTTGGAGCAACTTGTGGTGCCTGGTATTTCGAGTGTTTGTTTCTTTTAATAAATCATTATCAGATGTTTATTAAACTGATAATTAATGACTAATTAATTAATTAATAATAGGTTAATTATTAATTAGCACGTTAATTCACCACGGAATAATTAAATTAAAAATAAAATAGACCGCAAATCAAAAATTTATGCTGAAAAAGCTGCCGTTAATGAAAAATAAATTTTCATTTTAGTTATTAATACTATTTTAATTTTTAAATATTTAATAACTTGTCGAGTTTAACTGAGCTTTTTTAGACCTGAATATAAAATTATTAAAAGTTGGAATTTAAGCTTAATTAATAAAAAATAATAATTTATTGAATATATGTTATTATCTTAAAATAATTATAAATTTATCTGCTTTTAAAATAAAATAAATAACAATTTTTGTTAGAGAATTTTTATTTTAATTGCAATAAACTGATGTTATTATAATTTTTTAATTTGTATATAAATCAAATAAGTCTTTAATTCATAGCATAAAATTAAAAATTAAAATATTTGTAGAAGCTATTTTTTGAAAATAAGAGTATTAATATTAAACTATTTTAAACATTTTTTTTGTAAAGTTATGAGTAATTTTTTTTTTTTTTATTATACACTCGTTTTAACGACCTTACTGGCCCATTGAGTGTCCCCCGTAGGGAGTTCCTAGAATTGTACCCTTTGTATATATTCTTTTAAGTGTTTTTGCGTCTACAGAACGGCTTGAAATTAGGAGTACTCGCATTTGCCTGGACCACCCGGTATATTGGGTTTTCTCGCCAGTGGAGAGGGAAAACTGTAGAAAAACCTTTCCATAGTACAACCGGTTTATCGACAGTCGAGTTCTAGTGATCTGCACTAGTCGATTACCGACAGTGCATTTCATTATTCCTCGACGTCAAACCTTCCACTGAAGTTATCTCACGAGTTAGAAAAATCCCAGACTCATCGGGGCGCGAACCCAGCAAGCTGGACTTGGCGCGACCGCAGAGTCTAGTATTCAACCAACTGAGCTAACTCCGTGGTTATAAAGTTATGAGTAATTTACTTAACTGATACACATTTTTTTCAAGTTTAATTATTAAATATCATACAATTTTCCATTTAATCTGTACACTAAAAATTTATTTATTTACCTTCTTTACTTTTATTACTGTAATTTTTTATTTGGATTCATAAATATTATCTAATTAATATGTTTAATTCAACTTACCGTTTTAATTTTATATTGTAAAATAATAAAAAGTGACCTTTCTTGCATTCAAATTTTTAATACAAATTCAATTATTAATCAAGCAACTGTTAACTGATGTTATGAAATAAAAAGTAGTTTAAAAATTATTTATAAACTCAATAATCAAGTCAATAATTAGAATCATCGTGTTTGAAACATAGAATAAAATTTTAATTAATAATTAATAATTCATAAATTTATGAATCCAAATAAAAAATAAAAGTAATAAAAATAAAGAAGGTAAATAAATAAATTTTTAGTGTAAAGAAGTTTTTTCAGCAAAGTTACAATTTTTCAATTTACTGCTTATTTTAGTTTAAAAACAATAATTAAATAAAAATTTAGATTTGTATTAAAAATTTGAATGCAAGGAAGGTCACTTTTTATTATTTTACAATATAAAATTAAAACGGTAAGTTGAATTAAACATATTAATTAAATAATATTTATGAATCCAAATAAAAAATAACAGTAATAAAAATAAAGAAGGTAAATAAATAAATTTTTAGTGTACAGATTTAATGGAAAATTGTATGATATTTAATAATTAAACTTGAAAAAAATGTGTATCAGTTAAGTAAATTACTCATAACTTTACATAAAAAATGTTTAAAATAGTTTAATATTAATACTCTTATTTTCAAAAAATAGCTTCTACAAATATTTTAATTTTTAATTTTATGCTATGAATTAAAGACTTATTTGATTTATATACAAATTGTGACGAACCTCACAAGCACTAGACATATTTAATTTATTAATTTAAATATTTAATTTTAACATAAATTTATTAACTAAACTTTGAGGTTAAGTTACACTTTTCTCTATTTAGAAACTGTCAAAACGTGGTCTAGCAGAAATAGCTGCTAGACGGCCGCGCAACCTGACACGCGCATCGCCGGAAGATGGCGCGGAACGCCAGACACAGCGCAGATGGCGCAAAGTAAAATGACCGAGTAGCCCCTTCCAGAAGCTACGTCTATATATCGATCTGCACGCCTGTAGATCGGGGAGTCGGCCCTCAGGGGCAGACCGAGAAACATCTCGGATAAGTTGCTCTGACTCCTCCAGATATCATAGTCTTGGTCCTTCAGGAAATGATATCTGGAAACCGTTCCGAAGATTTTAGCATTGGTCCTCCAATGAAAAATCTAAGGAAAACTTTGCTTTCCTCTAGTCAGGATCGTCCTGAGATTTGTCACGGTTCACCGTGGAGTCTCAGACACGATAAAATTCTGGACATCTACCTCGTAGACTAAGGAATCCTGGTTTGAGTAAAGAATACTCCGTGACGAGTTCCTGATCATTGTCGTGGTCCTTCACGAATGATCAGAGAATTCGAGAAAATTGTTAGAACACTTATACGTAGGAAAGTGTTCGAAGCAATTTTAAAATCTCCCGCGCCGGATCATTGACGTAGGTTGTCACATGGGCTTTTCCCAGTGCTATGTCATTGGAGAATAGACTTTGCTAGGTGAACACCCGCGTTGTTTAACTGTTCTCCAAATAAATTCACCTCGCTCCTGAAATTACGCGTTCAGATTTATTTGATTTTTACCGGACTGACGCGCGTAATTAACATGGAAATAAATTAATTAATTTCTTTCTTACCTGATAATTAATTTCATTTTTACGTAACCGCGAATTGACCATACGTGTCCAGATGGTCAATTTTATTTAACATCACGGTGAATGACGGCGGCAATATTTTTTAGCGGTTCGTCCGTAATTTATATTGAGCGGAGACGGAGTTTACCGATTAGATCCGCGACCGAATATACCGAAAAATTCTAGTAGAATAAAATATATATTATTTTATTATTTTGTAATCTACATTATTTTCTTTTGCTTGTTTATAGATTCCGAATTTACCGAATGTTAGAGAGTTCTGGCAGGACATTGTCCTAGAGTAAGAAGGAAACAACTGGATTTCTGATTTATTTTGTTTCTTTTATATACAACGGCTCTTCAAGCATTTTATTGTATTTTTTATATAGTATATTTTTAAATTTATCATTTGTTATATTTTTCTTATTTAAATCCATATTATATTATATTATTATTTTTGTACTTTTCTTAATTTTGTTTACAATATATTATTTGTTATTTCTTACTAATAGAAATCCTGTGAGTTTTACTGACTATACCTAACCTCAAAGCGACAGTAGAAAATTAAGTAAGAATATTTATGGTCAAAATCTAGTTTATCAGCATAAGTGAATATAATCCGAGAACCTTGGCTCCGGCGAGCAAATTCGGAGCATATCAAAATTTCACTTCGTTACAAAATTAAAAAATTATAATAACATCAGTTTACTGCAATTAAAATAAAAATTCTCTAACAAAAATTGTTATTTATTTTATTTTAAAAGCAAATAAATTTATAATTATTTTAAGATAATAACATATATTTAATAAATTATTATTTTTTATTAATTAAGCTTAAATTCCAACTTTTAATAATTTTATATTCAGGTCTAAAAAAGCTCAGTTGAACTCGACAAGTTATTAAATATTTATAAATTAAAATAGTATTAAAAAAAAAAAAACACTCGAAATACCAGGCACCACAAGTTGCGCCAAACACCTATTCGGCCCTGCCGGCAAGGCGCGATGCTATTGTTTTACATAAATTTTGGTTCGAAAAATTTAACTCTATAACTTAATAAATTTAATGATATCTTGAGAATAAATAATTGAGAATTGAAATTGAGAATAAATAAAATCTTAATCCTTACTTTTGACGGAAGCATCCTAATTTTAGACGTGTTCTATAGACTGCGTTACAAAATTTTAGCGGAAGGGTGTCGTTCTCTCAACTAAAATTTGTAACTCAAGGGATGAGAGACTGTTGTCAAAGTCACGACACATACATATGTGAAGAATTCTTGGTAAAATAATGGTGAAATTTTCTACCAAAGACTATGTTACTTTCTATAGGTAAAGGGAAAGAAAGTTGACGGTTATCAACGAGCGAGGGGCGAAGGGGTTTAGATAATTGAATAATTAATACCGTCATTTAAGGACGACTCCTTGATGTGAGTGTTTTAATCCATTAATTCTGGGGTCAAAACTGTAGGGGAGAGGGCCCCAAGTTGGATACCATTTCGATTTATTGCTGTAGAATCCGAACCAAATAAAATATATTAAAATGTTTTATACCGGATGAAAGTACAATTTATAATGTAACTTATGGCTACAGAGATTAAATTTTATTTTAAACATAAACATATTTTTTAAAGCATTTTTTCTAATTGTTAAAATTTTCTGTCTAAAAAAAAGTGTCCCCAAGATGAACACCTTCTTAAAGTCTCTGCAAATTGTAGTAAATAAAAAATGAATATCGTGTAACAATTCTTAAACTAATTTTTAATGATTTTACGGAATTTATTAAGAAATAACATTTCTAAAAATTTCAATTTAATAGCTTAACAGTGAAAAGTAGTCAAATATCGAAAAAATATCGATATCTAATTTTTTCTAAAGATAACATCACATTTTATGGTGGAAAATAAAAAATTTTAATTAATTGGCCCAAAAAGTTATTGAAAAAAGTGTAAAATCAAAAATATACAAATAAATACATTGAGATTTGAGGGATATCCATCTTAGGGTAGATGACACCATTTTTTTAATCCCCAGTAAAAATATATATACGAACACTGAATTAGTAAAATCATTTTAGGATATTATTATACGATAAATAAAGAATATTATAATGTTAAGTACTCATTATAAATCATAAATTTAAATAACTTTACCAACTTGAGAAAAAACTGTTACAAAACTTTTTTTCGACACAAAATTACGTGGTATGTGTAGAAAAAAAACCAACTGGTTTTTTTTCTTGAAATGTGTCTCAAAATCTTCGTCTATACAAACAACAAAAATCGGGAAAGTTCGAGTTACATTCTCACTAAAACCGAGGCTTCCGTGCACAAAACAAAATAATTTTTAATATATTTAATACTATTAAATATATAGTATATAAATATATTATGCATATTATATATAATATATAATATAATATATAAAATATAATATACAATGCATTTTTTATAAAAATTGGACCACTCACCCTCTTTTCCCTATCTTCCAAAATATTTTACTTAAAGAGTTTAAATTTTGTACAGGAATGTATTGTCAGGGGTAAATTACATAAAAATTATAGAGAACGTGATGATGATAGCGCTGTTAACGAAAAATCCAGAGATTTTGGCCAATATCCATAAAAAATACTCAAAAGTCATTTTATTTCCTTAACAACGCTATAATCAACTTCTACAATAATGTTCTCTATAATTTTCCTGCTTTCTACACCCAAAAGTACATTTGTCTCCCAAATTTTAGCTCTCTAAGTCAAATTGTTTGGAAGTTATGGGGGGGGGGGATACGGTCATTTTTTAGATTTTTTTTTAAATCGTTGGTTTTTGCTTAAAAACACTATGATAACGATCTGCAACAAAGATCTCTATAGTTTTTCTGTAATATATACGGCAAACTACATATGTATACCAAATTTCAGCACTCTAAGTACAATAGTTTGGCAGATATGGAGCTGGAATTGTACACTTTTAATGCATTTTTGCTAAAAAAAAGACCATATCCCCCCCCCCCCCCCCCTATCTTTCAAAATATTTGACTTAGAGAGCTAAAATTTGGGAGACAAATGTACTTTTGGGTGTAGAAAGCAGGAAAATTATAGAGAAAGTGATGATTATAGCGCTGTCAAAATAATAACTCTCGATTTAGGCCAATATATTCTAAAAATGCTCAAAAATCTTTTTATTTTCTTGACAACGCTATGTTAAACCTATTTAATAATGTTCTCTATAATTTTCCTGTAATCTACACGTGAAAATTTATTTGTGTATCAAATTTAAACTCTCTAAGTCCATTAGTTTGGAAGTTCAAGGGGGGGGGGATACGTCCATTTTTTAGCATTTTTTTTGTATAAAATCTTTTTTTTTTGCTCGAAAACACTATGATAACAGCCTGCAACAAGGTTCTCTATAGTTTTTTTTTAATTTAGATATAAAGCTACATACGTGTTCCAAATTTCAGCACTCTAAGTATAATAGTTTGGCAGATAGGGGGCAGGAATGGTACAAATTAAACGCATTTTTGCTAAAAAATGACTTTATCCCCCCTTTATCTGCCAAACTATTTGACTTATAGAGTTCAAATTTGGTACAAAAATGTAGTATCATATATAGATTACAGAAAAATTATAGAGATCGTTATGATGATAGCGCTGTCAAAGAAATTGCAAAAGTTTTCAACCAAAAAAATAAAAAATGATTAAAAAACCTGTTCTTTTTTGACAACGCTATGACCAACTCCTAGAATCATATTCTCTATATTTCTAAGTCAAATAGTTTGGCGGCTAGGAGGGGGGATACGATTTTTGACAAAGTCTTTCCAATAGGGTTCCGTGCGTACACTTGTAGTGTACGGAACCCTAAAAATGACAGAAAGCATAAGGCGCTGTTACCACTCTTTTTTTTTAAAGATCGGAAGTATAAAAAATCGAAAAAATCGATTAATCGGAACGAAAAGATCAATTCTCTGAAGATCGAATCGAGATCGCCTATCCCTAGCTCAAGTTGCCAAAAACACACTTGTACTAACGCCATCTGTTAAAAAATTTTCTCAACATTTTTTTCATGCAACCATAAACTTATATTTTCTATGTAATAATAGCCATAAGATGAATTGAAAAACATTTGTTTCATTCGAAATAATGAAAAAAAACGACATATTTGTGGATGTGTGGTCAAGTTATTGACCAAAAATGGTAGAAAATTGTAGAAGAATGGTTAAAAAATGGTCATTTTTGCGATTTTCAGGCACCACATGCAATTTTTTCTGGTAAGTTTGTTGTGCATTTTTTTTCTCCCATTCGATACCTACAACTTTGCTTCAGACACAAAAAAAATATTTCTCTCGGCTTACGAGATATAGTAGTATCAAAATATCGAAAAAATTGTCAAAATCCAGTTTGAGCAAAAAAATGCATGATAGCATAAAATCCAAACCCGAACCAATTTGCAAAAGTAATGATGCGGAATTTCTAGTTTTTGCAACTACTTTCAGCGGCGATTCTCAAAAAACGGTTCAGAATTTTAATGTTGCACAGTGTAAATGTTTGCACAATAGGGTGGTCCAAAAATAAAAAGTTTAAATGGTTATACTCTCACCCCCTAATTTCGTTTAATTACATGCAAATTAATTACCAACAATTGTTGCATGTGTTTTTTAATTTGTTTCAACAAATTAATATTGTTTATTTGCAATTTTACATCTAACAGTGCTGGAGAGCTGTAACTTTTTCCTAATTTTGCAACTATTTAAGCCTAGTAAAGCCCAATATTATTAAAAAAAATAAAATATACAATTATAAAAATTGTATAAACAAATTAATATTGTTTATTTGCAACTTTTCTTCTAATAGAGCTAGAAAATTTCAAATTTCGCGCTCAGTGGTGCCAACAAAAATTTCAATCGATAATTTTCCTTTTCGAGGTGTCATGTTTTTCAACGCCAATACGATATGTCATGTTCTCCAAAACAAATACGAGGTGTCATCTTGTTGCACCCAACCAGCGGTTTGTTCTGCACTTTTTTTCCCCAATTTGATACCCACAACTTTGCTGAAGACACAAAAAAAATATTTCTCTCGGTTAACGAGATATAGCAGTATCAAAATATCGAAAAAATTGTCAAAATCCAGTTTGGGCAAAAAAATGGATGATAGCATAAAATCCAAACCCAAACCAATTTGGCAAAACTAATGATGCAGAATTTCTAGTTTTTGCAAGTACTTTCAGCTGCGATTCTCGAAAATCGGTTCAGAATCGATGACCTTAAAAATGTTGCACTGTGTTATAGACAAATTTCCAAATAGCAACAATTATTTGTTTAAACAATTGTTAAAATTGTTTTTCATATTTAATTCTTTTTTACAGTTCCTAAACGACAACTGGCAAAATTAAGGAAAAATTGCAACTCCGTAGATATATTTACAGACTAATTTTCAAGTTGCAACAATAAATTGTTTAAACAATTATTTTTATATTTTTTAAAATTTAATCATTATTTTTTGTAATAAATATGAAAATTAGTGGTACAATAATACAAAAAACCATACTTTTTTACATATATTTAAGAATAATTTAATAATAACAACAACACATTGTTTAAACAAATTGGGATCTATCTGAAAATATTATTAATAATATTGGTTTTAGTTGTTAATAAAAATTTTAGCCATAAATACTAGAAATAATATTAATAAATAGTAATTTTGCAATTTATACGGTATTTTTACGGACCTGTAAAAAATAGTTAATAATGAAAACTCCATAAATAAATTATTGGATGTCATTGTTCGAACATTTTCCAAGAGAAGCAGAGTAATCCGGTAAAAAAATGTCGATTTTTCATGATTTTATTGCAAATCTACGAAAAATTGTTTTTTTTCCCATGAAAAATACGTGGGGAATTTCATGATCGATGAGACACTATTAAATATTAAAATAAAAAATGAAAAAATACGTATCTTTTCTTTTTAAATGAGTATCAAAATGAAGGAGTGAAAGCTTTAAAATTCACAAATTTTCATTATAAGAAACACCCTAATCTATCTATATTAATAAAATCAGAGGTTTGTCTGTACATTGCTTAGAACTTTCAATTTCATGCATAATTTTTCGTTTTAAGCATCAAAAAATTCTAATATACCAATAAAAAATTTCATGTCTGTATGTATGTATGTATGTATGTCACAGAACCTTCGTTCGCATATCACATTGAAACGGCATAACCGTTTGAAACCAAATTTGGCAGAGTGTTGGGTCCTGACCCAAGTTAGGTTTATAAATTTACATATTTGAAAAATATTAATAAGAACGGGAGATAGATCAATTTTCACATGTTATTTCGTCATATTTTAGAATAATTTTGCCAAAAATATCGTCTAACTGAACCGATTTAAATAAAGTTTGGTGATATATTAGGTATTGACTCAAGTTAGGTTTATAAGTTTGGAAAGTTTAAAAATTTTAATTAGAACGGAATATATGATAATTTTTTTAAAAAAATTGAAAACCCCATATATTTTTAGATTACTGACTTTATGTTAGATAGTTTCTAATCTTTTTGCATTTATTTTTCTATGTTCCTTACAATATATTTTGCTATAAGGAGTTCTATTCGAATCTTCGTAGAGAATCGGTATATACAAAAACGGCAAGTTTCGAATCGACTCGTTTTCTTTGACAATTTTCTTTCTTAACATATGAAATATGTATGAAGAATTAAAAGGTGTCATATCCCAGTTGTCCAAGGATATTCGATCTTTAACGGATTCACATGACAAACTTAAGGAGGAAGTGGAAACCTCATGTAAAACATTTTCAGAGATTGCAGTAAGTTTTTTCTCTCTAGCTAATAAAGTTGTAAGGATTGAAAAGGAAATACAGAACTTTGACCGTTGGAAAAAAGCAAAAAACATAGTTATTATTAATCTTGCTGATGAAGAGGAAAATAATAGTAATCTGCTATGTACAATAGTGAAAATGTTTGAAAGAGTTAGTTTAATCGTTCCTGATATTGCTATAACCAATGTGTTTAGACTTGGAAAGAACAAAGGCAAGCGTTCAGTCATGGTCAAATTTATTGGTGTGTGGTGGGTTAAGTTGATATTCACTAGAATAACAGAGTTTCGTAAATACGATATTGTAATTGCTAATTATAGATCCCCGCAAGAGAGAGAAAGAAGAAAAGAACTGACGAATTATGTCAAACTTTTAAAAGATAATGGAATTCAGGCTTCAATTAAGAAATTATCTCTCTTTGTTAATGAGGAAGAAATAAAAATTGATGAAGTGGATGCTCTTCTGATGAAAAAAAAAATCGCAAATAACCCAGATAAATTTAGACAACTAAACAAGAGAAATCCTGATCCAACTACTCTGAGTAAAAACAACAAAATAACCCGCTCTCCAAAATGCGATAGACAAGAGAATCACCGAAGACATCAGCCAGTGGGGTCGGACCAGGCACCTCAACGGATCAGCAGGAACACACATCCCTTCCAGATGTTTCAAAGTGTCCTTTCTTCAGTTCTTACCCAGTGAATAAATTACGTCAATTAAATACCAGAATTATTATCTGGAATATTCATGAAATTAAGAATCTGAGTGATATTCTAGATTCATTGCATAAAAGTGACATTTTGTGTATTTGCGAAACCTGGTTGGAGTGCATGAGTTATAGTTCTACAATATTTAACAATTATAGTGTTTTCTTCTCGACGGCTATTAGGGATGCAGTTAAAAGCAGAACCAAAGGGGGAATTGTAATAGCGCTTAATAAGGATTATTTTACTGCTCAATTGCTATATTCTGCTCCTGAGTTTCTTATAATTAAGGTAAACTCACAATCATTCTTGTTTATCCTATGTGTAATCTACGTTTCCCCAAATGTGGATGTTAATAAATTTCTAAATGATTTTAGTATCACTGTTGATTCAATACGTATGTCTTTTGTAAGCGTTCCTATTTTTATTGGAGGAGACTTCAATTGCAGAATTGCAAATTTTAATAATCTCGACGAGCATATGTTTATTGAGAATGACTTTTTCTCGGCCGAAAGAAAATCTTTAGATACCTTTGTTGATAGTAGAAGAAAATTGTTGGTTGATTTTATGGAAAGTAATGAGTTTTTTGTTTGTAATGGTAGATCAATCAATGATACTCCGGCGCAATTTACTTTCAAAGGATCAATGGGAAAAAGTATATATGATTTAGTTTGGTGCTCATTCATTAGTCTGGATTATTTAAAAGATTTTAAAGTATTAAATTTGCACACATTATCAGATCATCTCCCGGTCGCATTGTATTTATATGACATAGATCTTGTCTTGCTAAATAATCATGAACAAAGACTAAACAATAAATTTGTTTTTGATAAATTCTTGTCGAATGAATTCACAAATTTGTTAAGATGGAGAGATGAAATTGCGCTTGTAGAAGACGATATAGATAACATGAATTTTAATATGATCTCTGCAATAAAGAATGTCGCCGTGGAATTAAAAATGAAAAAAATATGTATAAATTCATCGAGAATTATTATTAAAAATAAACCTTGGTTTGATAGGGAGTGTCAGGAGGCAAGGGAGAAGGTTATCAATAGTTACCATAATTGTAAATTAGATCAGTTTAGTGCTGATAGTTGCTGTCGTTATACATCTGCCAAATCCTTTTATAAAAGTCTAACAGAAAGTAAAAAATGGATCTACGAAAAACAAATAACAGAAAAACTAGCTGAAGCGCGTAACTCGTCAGACTTTTGGGCTATAGTCAAATCAACTCGCATTAAAACACCTAATACAAATATTGTTGCTATAGAAAAGTGGTACGATTATCTTGTTGAATCCTTTCCATGTACTGTATCATTTGACTACCGTATTGCGAACGTATCAGAACCCTTGCTTGATAAAGAAATAACATATGAAGAGATCATAGCTAGCTTGAAAAAGTGTAAAGATGCAAAGGCTTCTGGCGATGACGGCATTAATTATAGTTTTTATAAGAGCTTTCCAGAAAACTGGATAGCATTTCTGGAATTTTTTTTTAATAAAATTTTGGAAGAGGAAAAAATACCGAAGGATTGGGAGAAATTAACAATGGCTATGATACATAAAAAGGGTGATCCGAGTGTAACGAATAATTATAGACCGATATTCCTAGTAAACTGTATTGCAAAAATATTTACAAAAATCTTATATACTAGACTATGCAATTGGGTAACTATGAAAAAAATCATCCCCGAATTCCAATCTGGTTTCAGAAATGGTAGGGGATGTTTTGGTAATTTATTTATTCTTCTTGCTTCCATTCAAATTCACTTGAGACATTCGAAGGCAGTTGTTTATGCTGACTTAATTGATTTTAAAAGTGCTGTTCTCTCAATATCACACGGGTTACTTTGGTTGAAGTTACAAAAAATTGGAATAAGCTCTAAAATGATAAATATAATAAAATACTTTTATGAAAATTCTTATGCTAGAATTAAAAGTAATAATAAATTTACAAAATTTGTTAAAGTAACCCGAAAGGTATTACAAGGGGAAGTTTTAAGGTCTTTAATGTTTTCAATATTTATTAGTGACTTAGAACAATTTTCAATAAAAAATTGTTGTAGAGGTATATCGGTCACTAATATTATCGAAATTCTCGTTTTAGCATATGCTGATGATTTGGTGCTGCTCTCGGATAAGGTAAAAGTCCCAGTTATTACCCATGTACCATAACGTAGCCACTAACGTGAATTTTATTTTTTATTAAGCTGTACAAGTTAGATCAAGCTAATATAATTATAAATTTTTATAACTTTAGTAATGAACATTCAATATTAAATTTATTTCATGAATATGTTAAAGTTTTAAAAGTTAAAATACTGTTTGAGTCAGTGTCGTAAAAATCACTTTGGGTCGGTAAGCATTTCTTAGCTTACAGGCAAGAAATTCCTATTCAGTGTAAAGATGATAACTGTCAAAATACTGGGTCTTTAGGTATAAGTAAAGCAGCTTTATAATCCTTAGAATATTTTTAATGAATATAAAACGAAAAATGCAATTTTTAATAATTTTTATATTCTAAATTTACGCGGCTACGTATTGGTACGTAAAATTTCCACTTGACCAGAAGCGAGCCTGTCAGCAGTTCATTTACATTTTATTATTATATTAGCAAGTTTTAGTTGCAATCATTGTAAATAATTATTAAATATGTCATTTTAAACTTATCTGATATATACACTGTTCAATATATTTCATAATTATTTAGGATGTAGTCAATATTTTTAGAAGTGCATTCATAACCTCAAACCATGGACTTAAGTCCATGCGGCATGCCTCAGACTAGTAATACTTGAAAAGTAATCAAACAAATCAAACAAAAAATTGGAGAAAATTTAGTTCAAACGTAAAATAATATTACAATCACGAGTTACAATTTTTTTTTAACCTGACTCGGAGAGATTAATAGTACGGAGTGTCTATTCCTACGCTAACGTAAACCGTTTTTCCAAAACTATACCTACGCGAAGTGGAATTAGTTTTGAAAAGCGACACTCGTGGCGCTAGTGTCATCACAATCATCTTGATTTTACTTTACAAATTTATTGTCAATGTAAAATAAAATACGTTGAATACGGAATACCAAATATTTATTATCTTTTTCTACCGTATTTTCCTTCGATTGATTGAAATTAAGTTAACATTTCGATATAAATAATAAATTTATCCAATATTAATTAATTATAATCAGTTTAATAAATTATAAATCCTTTAAAATTATTATCTATCCTTTATAAATGAGCGGCTTATTTATTTCTAATAATTATATTTAACACAGATAGGGTATTGTTTATATTTTGTCAAATTTTGAAAATAATACAGATTTTTTTAGAACATGTATTTTTAATTTTTGTTTAAGTTTAAAAGTAATGAACGTTAAATTAACGTTTTTATTAAAAACGAGGCTCGGATTGAACGAATTTTTAAAACTATCTCCGACTTTTTTTCAGAAAATATGTCTTTTCGACTTTTGTATTGTAAAATTTGACTGATCAACTTTTCTTCTTTCAGATTTTTTAAATATTTTAAAAATTGTAAGACTGGTTTTAAAAATTTTTACATGACCATAGTGGGGCTCGACGAAGTTCAACCCAAAGGTCTTATCACTAAAAGTTTTTTTACAAAAATTTGTTCAGTGATGAAATTAGAAGATTTCAAGCCTATAATGAAAATAATCTGTCGAGGGTTTTTAAAATTAAATCGATTTTTGTCGATTTTTTTATGGTTAACCGCTCTTATTTCAATAAAAATTGAGGTATTTAAATTTTCTTTTTTTAGATCTCTTCTTCCACGTCCCGTGAGCAATTTTCTTTAATTAAAGACTTTTGTTTGTTTTTAATCGGCGTTAAATTTAAGAACAATCACAACACAAAAATCACCAAAAAAACACGTTTTTTGGTGATTTTTGTGTTGTTTCTTAAAACAAATGAAGAAAAATGGTTTTCTAATCAAAATTGTTTTAAAGCACGTACTTTTCACTTCAAAAGAAAAAAAAGTTATTAAATTTGCTGCAACTGTTCTAAAGTTACAGCATTTTTAAGCAGCAAAAACAAGGAGTCAAAGGTGTTTTGAGGAGAACAAGTACATGTAGGTACTTAAATACGCTACGGGGTGTAAATATTTTGATATATTGGAAAAGTTCATTACATAAAAAGTAAAATAAAAAAAAAATTCTTTCAGAAATCTGTTACTGTCTCAGAGATATTCTCAAATGTATGTAAGTCTCCGCAAGTTTCTATTTACGAAATAATCTTTTGATTGTTTTTATAATCTGTAAGTTATATTTATTGAAAGAGCAAACTTTTTTATATTTAAATTAAACAGGCATCAGAATCTGTACATTCTGACTTCCAAAATACCTAGAAAAAATACAATGTCCAGAAAAACCACCCCGATTATCCACAAAGACCTCTACGAGCTCTTTGTGAGTTCAACGGTTTGCATTCGTTTTAATGTCTATGAAAAAATAAAATTTCCGTTCTAAATGTTATATGTTTTGTTACAATTTGATTTAAATATAAAAAAGTTTGCTCTTTCAATAAATATAATTTACAGATTATAAAAACAATCAAAAGATTATTTCGTAAATAGAAACTTGCGGAAACTTACATACCTTTGAGAATATCTCTGAGACAGTAACAGATTTCTGAAAGAATTTTTTTTATTTTACTTTATTTGTAATGAACTTTTCCATTATATCAAAATATTTACATCCCGTAGCGTATTTAAGTACCTACATGTACTTGTTCTCCTCGAAACACCTTTGATTCCTTATTTTTGCTGCTTAAAAATGCTGTAACTTTAGAACAGTTGCAGCAAATTTAATAATTTTTTTTTATTTTGAAGGTAAAAGTACGTGCTTTAAAACACTTTTGATTAGAAAACCATTTTTCTTCATTTGTTTTAAGAAAAAACACAAAAATCACCAAAAAAACACGTTTTCTGGTGATTTTTCTTAAATTTAACGCCGATTAAAAACAAACAAAAGTCTTGAACTAAAGAAAATTGCTCACGGGACGTGGAAGAAGAGATCTAAAAAAAGAAAATTTAAATACCTCAATTTTTATTGTAATAAGAGCGGTTAACCTTTAAAAAATCGACAAAAATCGGTTTAATTTTAAAAACCCTCGTCAGATTATTTTCATTATAGGCTTGAAATCTTCTAATTTCATCACTGAACAAATTTTTGTAAAAAAACTTTTAGTGATAAGACCTTTAGGTTGAACTTCGTCGAGCCCCACCGTGTAACGTCTGTATTTCTTGGTTTGGACTTTTTGTCCTGCAATCATCATTTTTTAAAGTATTACTTTTTTCAAAATTTTAGTATTTTTTCAAATCTTTAGTAAAATTTTTGATTTAAAATCCTTAACAATTTTAAATCACTTTCTAATAGAATTTTCAATTGTTTTTAAACATATTTTTTATTTCATTCTTATAAAATTATTGAGTTATACAACCAAAAAAAAAATGGATTGTAGGACAAAAAGTCCAAACCAAGAAATCCAGATCGAAAAAGGTACTAAATTTTTAAAATTTTGAAAAAAATAAGACTTTAAAAAATGAGTTTTGTATAACTTAAAAAAATATTATTTTTAGAGTATTTTTTATCATTTTCAAATTAAACAATATAATAAATTGTTTAATTATTTTAAATAAGTAAATACATTTTTTTTTAAATTATTTGACACTACAATATTCCAAGAATTAACCTTTGATAATAGCTGTTTACTCAGTGGCAGTGATATCAAAAGTTTTTCCCAATTTAAATTAAAAAATTTTATTAAACAATCATAGAATAAATTTTATAAATCTAACTTTAAAAATTAATGATAAATGAATTAAACTTAGAATGATTTAAATAAATTAGACTTTAATCATTTTTAAAAGAATATATTTAAAATTCATTTGTAGTTAAAAACTTGAAAAATTTTCAAAATCAAAGACTGAAAGATTCTAAATAAATTTTTTAAAAATATTTCTATAAGTTATTCTGATTATAAAAAATTAATGTTTACTTAATATCCAATAGTAATAATCAATTTAAAAAAGATAGATTTCTTACTCCAATTTTAATGTCTAGTAAAAGAATATTTATTATTAAAAAAAAATTATTTAGATTTTAAAACAAGTCAGTTAAAAATGATTTTTTTATTCAGAAAAAATTTATCTTTATATTCTTATTTTTGAATTTCGCGCTACTTTTTATAACATAATTTTGATTGCAGTAGTCTGACGTTTGGTAATAGATTTAGGACTTAAATATTTTCCAAATATTTCTTGTTCAATAAATAATTGAACATATATATTTTTAATTATCATTCCAACGAATGTACGTCAAATGAAGTGAAGCATTCGTTTTAAAGAGTACTTCACTTCCACTTCGCGTAGGTATAGTTTTGAAGAACCAATTCACGTTAGCGTAGCTTTAGCATCAGCGTTAATAGTATCATCACTTCACTGTTAAATACTTTCAAGTGACAAATTCAAATTAATATAAATTAAAGTTAGTTTAATTTCTCATTTCAAAACTTGTATTTATTATTTAAAAAAGTTTAATTTACAATTTAAAAAATTATCTTTGAAATAAATTGTTCAAACTTTAGATAAAAGTACAGTATTTTCATAACCTCATTTATTCATTTGTTTCATATATTAATGTTTTCATTACGCACCTTCTTTTATATTAAAATTAACAATTTGATTTAATTTTATATTGCAACAATTTCAATATTCCATCACTTTAATAATAAATAAGTGTTCGTAAGTACTTAAATACTTTTTATGGCAATTTTAAAGCAATTGACAATTATTGGGACTTTTAAAATTTGCCAGACAAATAACTTTTTTTTTCATTGACAGCTATTGGTACATGCAAAAGGCTGATATTATTGTTAAATTAATCCTTAAAATTGCAAAAAATATTAGTATTTTTTAATAAACAAGTAGAATATGAGTATATCTTTCAGAATAAAAAAACTTTCTTAATGAAAAACCTACTTGACATAATATATTTTAACAGTTAAATTCTTAAGACCCTTAAGCGTCCCGTAACTGGGACATTTACCTCTATTGCACTTTCAAAAAAGCTAGAAGCCATGCCTCTATTGTCTTGAAAATAACACAGCCCCACAAAAAATAAAAGTGTTGTGCGCGGTGGACTAGACTAGTCATTCCCTATGTATTTTGACGCGCTGAACACGAATCCGACATCAGAATTGGCCTAGCGCGTCTAGGTTTGACCCTAACCTCAAAATCAATAAAATGACAATTAGAATCTGAACCCGACTTAACTTTAATACATGCCCAGAGCCAAGAGAAAGCTTGATTTATGACCTTTAAAACGCTTTTTTAAAAATTGTTCTACGATGATTTTTAACGAAGTTATGGTGTTTTACTTAAAATATGACTTTTTTTTCAAATGTTAAAAACACATCAATTATTGATAAGGTTATGGTGTAATGGAAAAAAATGATTTTAAGTAAAACATCATAACTTCGTTAAAAATCATCGTAGAACAATTTTTAAAAAAGCGTTTTAAAGGTCATAAATCAAGCTTTCTCTTGGCTCTGGGCATGTATTAAAGTTAAGTCGGGTTCAGATTCTAATTGTCATTTTATTGATTTTGAGGTTAGGGTCAAACCTAGACGCGCTAGGCCAATTCTGATGTCGGATTCGTGTTCAGCGCGTCAAAATACATAGGGAATGACTAGTCTAGTCCACCGCGCACAACACTTTTATTTTTTGTGGGGCTGTGTAATTTAAATATAAATACTGATAAAATGAAAATAGTTGTGTTCTGCAAAGGTAACAATAACAACGCTAAAAAGTTTAAGTCGTTTAAAATTGACACGGAATCAATAGAAGTAGTAGATGAATATGTATACTTAGGAGTAAACATTGATTCTAATTTAACCTTCTCAGCGGCAACGAGGAAATTTGTCAGCTCAGCGAAATCTGCGATAGGAGCGTCAATGCGTATAATTTATAGTACGAAGGCCGACTCATGGGTGACGTATGAAAAGTTATTTAATGTTTTAGTGAAAAGTAATCTTTCTTATGCTATCCAAATTTGGGTTTTAAATCATGTCGAGGATATTGAGAAAATTCAACTATTATTTTTTAAGCAGCTGCTATTTTTACCTCGAAACACACCAAATTACGCTGTTCCCTTAGAAACGAGTAAAATGCCATTGTCGTGTGATGTAATGAGGAGAGCATTAGCATGGGTTAACAAAATATGTGAAATGGATAATTCTCGGTACCCCAGGCAGTGTCTCCTCCGCCTCATGGAATTGACCCAATCTGAACAAAAAGAACGCTCTCTCAAATTAGATTAAATAATAAATATTATAAGTATATCTCAATAAATATAGAAAATTATAATTTACCATCGGCCGAGCAATGCCTCTTCTGTGGCGAACTTAGTGATGGCTTTTACCATTTTCTTGTCGAATGCCCTAAGTATATTATGAAAATAAATTATATCATTTTCCTGAGTTTCGAGAATGCGACACCCATGCGTCTTTCTGGATGACTGTTCTATCTTCAGATGATGTTGGGACAATAAAGAAATTTGTTGAAATGATAACAATTATGCTGTCTATGAGCGATTAAAGTTTCATTTTTTCTTTTTTTCTTTGTAATTTTTAATTTATGAAACACTGAGCTATGTTTGGAATGATAAAGGTGGGAATGTTATGTGTAATATATATGAGTTACTTTTCTTGTAAATTGGACTGTACTTGGTCTGCAATAAATAAATAAATAATAATAATAATAATAATAATATTTTGCTATAAATTTTAAGAAATACATTAATAAAATTATTTTAGGTGACACAATGCAAAATATCAATTTCTGAATGTGAATTTTTTTTTGGGTAAAAAAAGAAAATCAGAAATATTTGAAAAATATTTATGACAAAAGTTGTAGATATTATAAAAATACACATTTTATGTTTTATATATATTTTTTACAAAAAGACAATAGTTTTCTAAAGAAAAATAGAAAAACATGTTAACATTAATAAAAATCCTTATAAGTAAAGTCAGAATTTTGTCTGTACCTTGTTTCAAATCTCAAATTTTTTACATAAACTTTTGTTTTGAGCATCATGGAATCCAAAAATGACAATGAAAAACTTCATGTCTGTCTGTCTGTCACAAAATTTTGTACGCCAATCACATTTAAACAACTTTACCCATTTAAACGAAATTTGGTGGTATTTTAGGTGTTGGCCCAAGTAAGGTTTATAAACTTAGAGACACGAAGTAGTATAAGGAAACGTATCGGACATGTATTTTTGAAATACAACGTGGTCCCCAATCGGACAAAGCATATCACCTTTTTTTCAGGCTAGCGATCGCAGCACCGTAACGGAAAATAAGTTAACTAAAAATATCGTCTGCTGTTTTTGTTTTGTCTGAATAAAATTTACCGAATAACACAATACAATACCAAATAATAGTTATTTACGATACAAGGCCTCTAAACGGCACTTTACGGTACGAGTGTAATTTAACAGAACGGAGAGCTACAACTCGCATCATGATGTATGACTT
Source organism: Ganaspis brasiliensis (assembly GCA_037103525.1). Taxonomy (NCBI): domain Eukaryota; kingdom Metazoa; phylum Arthropoda; class Insecta; order Hymenoptera; family Figitidae; genus Ganaspis; species Ganaspis brasiliensis. Next base: position 411,382 of record JAZKLR010000396.1, on the reverse strand, counting down.
ATGAGAACGAGGTTATGGATAATCAGTGATGCTTACATTGTAAAATATGAAAAAAAGTTAAAGTATAAAATCGTAAAATAACATGTAAAAATATGTGTAATTTTACTGCTTTCAGTGTGGTGAGAACACACTTTTTGAGGTTAGAAGTACAAGTGGACATGTAATTTTACAAGTTTCAGAGTGGTAAATCTACGCGGCGTAGTAGTAGTACAGAATGAAACTGTCACAATATTGCTTTCGAAGTAGGTAATTTTCGGACCTACTTTGAAAGAGCCAAGTTTAAAGTATAATGTAAATGTACACATGAAGTTGTAAAGTTAATATTTGCTAGTGTAAAGGGGCATTTCTAAAAGATAAAAAAGCCACTTTAATTCAATATACTTCTACAATTCCTACATTGTAAACTTACATAGTTTAAAGAAGCATAATTCACTAACACTCCATTTATACTACTTTAATAGTAGGTAACATTCGGACCCACGTAGAAAGTGGTAAAATTATGTACAGTCAAAATCATATATGGCTTATATCGTCAACGCTTGTCTTATACACATGAACCTATGCATAAGACAAGCGTAGACGAGAGAAGGCATATATGACTTCTACTGTACCAGGCTAGGCCAACTCAATGTCCCGGACAAAAAATTTTGTTCTTTTTTTTTTGTTGTTTTTGAGAAGTTTTTTGATATTATCAAAAATGCATATGGCCTGCATATGTACTGCCGACCCTGTTTTGCTTACTGCCGTGGGACACCATAGGACACTAAGTAATCAGAACTGCATTCTAACCAGTTCTGATTGGCCCGATAAGTACATTGACTCTTATTATTTGTAATTAAATATCTAATTGTCATCTTACAATCAGTTTGTGTTTAACAACGAAAATGATAATACACGTTTATTTCTTAAGTTTTGACAAAATTAATTTTAAACTATTGAGGTGTTATTTAATATAACAATCTACACAAAATTTTTATGTGACTAATCGTAGGTAGTGATGCATTCAAGCGAGAAAACCAAGAAACAATCGAGTTCAATAATGTATCTCAAAAGTCAATAGTGAGAAGTTAACCGCTTCTTGAGAATTGAGTCAATAAAATCAATATTCAAGCGAGATCAAGCAATATTCTTAATTATTGGTTTCTTTTTTTGACACATGAAGTGAAACATGTAATTTTTATATACTTAAAAGTAATGTATTAAATATAATTTCTAAGTATAGTTTTGCTCTGTTTTTAAGTTATATTTAATTATTAAAAAGATTAATAAAAAGAGTTCTTCTTTGTTTTTGGCCTAATAATCGACTTTATTTAATAATATTTGTGTTCGTTTTTAAAAAAATGTCAAAATTTTTTTATTGAGCTCCCTAATTTATATTAAATATAATCATATGATTATTAAATTAATTAAATATTAATTTACATAATTATTATTATTATTATTATAAATAATAATAGAATTCATTGGTTTCATTGGTTTATCAAAAATAAATAACTTTAAATCTAGGAATTCGACCTTAATTTTTAATATTTTAAGAGACATTAATTTTTGACATTTACTAATTTCTGTGACATTTATTTATTGAGAATATTGTTTTACGGATAAACAACATTAATTACTTCGATCAGAAAGATGTTGATAGATGTATAAAAAATGCACAATTACATTCTAAAATATTGTTGTGAAAAAAGAATAATATGTCTTACTGATTTTGAGTCATTCAACTTTTTGTTGAGAAGAGGTGTTTTTATATTCTAAAATTAAAGCAATGAATATACTGATACTAATAAAAAAGACTTATTTAACATATTATGCTTAATATCACATAAAATTTTAATAAAAAGGTGTAGAATGTCAAATTTTTAAAAATAAATATTCTTGTAAAATAATGAAACTTACAATTAGATTTGACTCTTAAGTTAAAGTTATTTATTTTTTAATAACTATTTTAAAAGAAAAATTTCATTTGTATCGGTTGTCTAACCTTAAAGCTCTACCCTTGTTAATCAACAATTTAAAAAGTACACGATAATAATAAAATAGTAAAAAAAAACTACATAACGTTAAGAAAATATTGATATAAAATGTAGAATTACTCAAAGAAATAAAACAAAGTTAAGATACAAATATTTTCATTTATTTATCAAAGACTAAACATTTAAAAATTGCATTCTTTGATTGAAAACCTTAAAATATTAGTACATAAAAACTAAAAATTTGTTACAATTAGTTAAGCTTTTGTTAAAATTAAAGAAAAATAAATATTTTACAATTTTTAAAAGAGGTTATAAAAATTAAAGAATTTAAGATTTTTCTCAACATTTTTTTAAAAAACATATTTCGTAAGTTGAAATTTTTAAGAGCATATTAACAAATTTTTCAAAATGAAAGTAACTTTTAAAATATGCAATTTAATCCAATTTTCCATTTAAAATCAGTTTAAAATTTTTAAGATATTACTTATAAATTCGAAAAAAAAAGTTTCAATAAATACTCTTAGAAATAAACTGAACTTATATTAATTCAAATATAATGGTTTTAAGAATTAAAAAATCTTTATTTAAGGTAATAGAACCTACAGTCCATAAGTGGTGATTTAATTGGATGAAGTTAATTAGTATTTTAATAATATTCATACCAAATACTACTTTAAATATTTCAATCTTCATTTTTATCAATGCGATAAAACTATTAATTAATTTTATCCAATTAAATTATCACTGATCGACTACAAGTTCGGATCGAATATTGGCTTCGTTACCTTGAATACAGAATTTTTAAATTAGTTCATTTAAAATTTTTGCATTAACCTTAGTTAATCTTAACAAAATTTAAAGCATATTGCCAAATTCATTTTCTTAATGACCGACCAAGATTCAATATTATTGCTTGTATTGAAAAGGTAAATGAGACAAGACTGCGTTTATTGATAAACAAATGAAACTTCAATATTTTGATTGCAAGATAACTTCAATATCAATCGAGAACTGTCAATAATCAAGAAATTATTGTCTTGCCGTGCATCACTAATCGTAGGTGAAAAAAAATAATTTACATGTGTTCAGTGATGATTTTTTTTATTTTGATATTCATTTTTGGTTTTTAATAAATAGTCACTGATTAGGTCGGCGAACCCATGTAGTCGAAACGTCACACCCTTGACGTAGTTTTTTGAAGTTCTTTTTATTTCTGCGACCTTTTCTTGATCGTTTTGGATTTCTTAATTATTAATAATAATGGAAGGGAACAACTGCTTCGAGACAAAAAATAATGTCCCCCATAGCACCTAAACTTGCCTCAACTTTGCCAACCTTTCCTCAAGTTTCAAACTTGCATCAAAGTTTCTGAAAGTTGACGACACTTGAGGAAAGGTTGGCAAACTTGAGGCAAGTTTAGGTGCTGTGGGGGGTATTACATACAATACAGGGAGAGAACGGACAATTGATGAAAAGGGTGGTGTTTTTGGCACGAGTAGAGCACAGAGATGAGTGAATCCGCAATCCCTATAGGCTGATATTAATTAACTGGATATACAAAGTTCACTGTTTTACTCTATAGCAGCGCTAGTGTTGCTATGTACGTGAATGGCGGATTGATTGTGTGCGTTAACACACACAAGCATCTCTTATTCACATACATAGCGACACTAGCGCTGCGATAGAGTAAAACAGTCAACTTTATTTCCATACAACTCGGTGACACCAAAGTATAATAATCAATTAGGTGACACTAATGTATTAAAATAAACGCATATGTTGAAAGTTTTATTAACATTGCAAATTATTATTAAATAATTAATTATAAATTGTGAAAAATAATTTTAAAAAATTTATTTTAAATTTCTCGCCAAGAAAAAAATCGGGCAAGTTCGAGTTACACTCGCACTAAAATCGAGGGTTCCGTACACAAAACAAAATAATTTTTAATATATTTGATACTATTAAATATATAATATATAAATATATTATACATATTATATATAATATAATATATAAAATATAATATATAAAATATAATATATAATGAATTTTTTTATAATAAATGGACCACCCCCTCCTCTATCTTCCAAAATATTTTACTTAGAGAGTTCAAATTTTGTACAGGAATGTATTGTCAGGTGTAAATTACATAAAAATTATAGAGAACGTGATGGTGATTGCGCTGTCAACGAAAAATCCAAAGATTTTAGCAAATACCCATAAAAAATACTGAAAAATCATTTTATTTCCTTAACAACGCTATGATCAACTTCTACCATCATGTTCTCTACAATTTTTTTGTAATCTACACGTAAAAATACATTTGTGTACCAAATTTGAACTCTCTAAGTCAAATTGTTTGGAAATTATGACAGGGGAGATACGATCATTTTTTAGTATTTTTTTTAAATCGTTGGTTTTTGCTTAAAAACACTATGATAACAATCTGCAACAAAGTTCTCTACAGTTTTTCTGTAATCTATATGGCAAACTACATATGTATACCAAATTTGAGCACTCTAAGTATAAAAGTTTGGCAGAAATGGAGGTGGCATTGTACACTTTTAATGCATTTTTGCTAAAAAAAATGACCGTTCTCCCCCCCCCCCCTTATCTTCCAAACTATTTGACTTAGGATGCTGAAATTTGGTACACATATGTAGATTTACGTGTAGATTACAGGAAAATTATAGAGAAAGTGATGATTATAGCGCTGTCAAAGTTATAACACTAAATTATGGCCCATATGTTAAAAAAATGCTCAAAAATATTGTTATTTCCTTGACAACGCTATGTTCAACACATACAATCATGTTCTCTATAATTTTCCTGTAATCTATACGTGAAAATACATTTGTGTACCAAATTTGGACTCTCTAAGTCCAATAGTTTAGAAGTTCAGGGGGGTGGGGATACGACCATTTTTTAGCATTTTTTAGAAAGAATCGTTTTTTTTGCTTAAAAACGCTATGATAACAGCCTGCAACAAGGTTTTCTATAGTTTTTCTGTAGTCTACACTTCAAACTTCATATGTGTACCAAATTTCAACATTCTAAGTACAATAATTTGGCAGATAAAGGGCAGGAATGGTACAAATTAAACGCATTTTTTCTAAAAAATGACCATATTCCCCTCTTATCTGCCAAAATATTTGATTTAGAGAGTTCAAATTTGGTACACAAATGTATTGTTATGTGTAGATTACAAAAAAAAAATATAGAGATCGTGATGGTAATAGTGCTGCAAAAGAAAAGGCAAGAGTTTTCAGCCAAAAAATATCAAAATTTCTCAAAAATCTTGTTATTTTCTTGACAACTCTATGATCAACCCCTAGAATCATGTTCTCTATAATTTTCCTTTCATCTACACGTGAAAATACATATGTGGGCCAAATTTGAACTTTCTAAGTCAAATAGTTTGGCGGCTAGGGGGGGGGGGGGATACGATTTTCGACAAAGTCTTTCCAATAGGGTTCCGTGCGTACACTTGTGGTGTACGGAACCCTAAAAACATACATAATTTCACAACAAAAGTAATAAACAATATAAATAGAAATTTTATACACTTTAATTACTATTTGTACAATGTAGTTCTGTAATATTCATTTACTAAATTTAAAATTCCGGCCTTTGTAGATAGTCAAGAGTCGTATGTAAAATACGTACACTGCGATTCATATATGCTGTCCTTCCGGTTTAGTGTTGGAACAATAAACGAACAATAAACCGGAAGGACAGCATATATGAATCGCATTGTACATACCTACACATACTTTTTGTAGAAAACTCAGGACGTAAAATACGTAGTAATATACATGTAAAAAACCATGAATAATACGTCATGTATTATACTTACCCACCACTGCCGATAGTAAATCAATTTTTCCCGATGTTATGCAAGATATTCTTTATCCTGCATGCACAATTTAGCTAGTTCACACTGCCCGCCAACTGATTTTCCATATTTTCAATTTTGACGTCAGAATGGCGTAAATTTTTACGTACGAAAATACGTAAAAAAGTATGTAATTTTTTTAGTAAAATATGACGTCAAAAATTACGTCCGGAATTGGGATATCAGAGGACGTCATTTTTTACTTCTTTTTGTACGTCTTTTTTAACGTAATTTTTAACGTAATTTTTATGACATCCCAGATAGCACCGATATTTCCATGAATTTCCCTGGAAGTTACCCATGAAAACTTTCTGGAAACTTCTCGTGGTAATTTCCACGGGCCTGAAGTTTCCAAAAATTATTTAATTTTTTTGCGAATAAAATTATAGTTTAAAAAGGTTCAAAAAATAAAGGGAACTTTATATTTTGCTTTGTCGTGAAATAAAAAATTAAATATAAAAAAGAAAAAATATCGGTCCCTTGAAGGTCAGCGGACTCAAACCCCTGTCCGCCCAGCGGTAGGGTAAACTCGAGGTCTCGAGCAGCTGCTGGGATGTGCGCCTTAACGCGTTCGACCAAATCGCCACTGGCAACATTTTACATGATATGAATTGACATCCAGAATCAAGAAAACCAATTTTCTGAGCGGCATATTACAAAAGATAAATATGCGAGGTTTAATGATTCGTATAATATGTAATTCCTTATACGGAATAAATACACAATCACATGAGTCGTTGCAGATGAACGGGATAATAATCTCTCGTATACGTATGAGTTTTGTAGGGATTTTAACAAACTAATACTACTCTAATTAACAAAGAAACGAATAATAATTCATTTCTCAAGTAAAACAAATGGTTTTTCATAAAAAAAATTCATATTTACAGGAAAAAAACAATGATTTTTACCTAAAGTTTGGAAGTAGTGAAAAATATTTTGCCCTACTTTACCTACATTGCATATTGATTGAATCCGGTAAATTTCAATATCGTTTTTCAATATATATTAATATTTCCTAATTAATGAGTAATATTAATTATTATTAATGCAAATAATAATTTTACTCTTAATTTTCTAATAAAAAATTATAAAAATTAACCCTTTACAATTCTTGATATCGAAATAAATGCGAATAGCTTAAAAACAGGAGAAAAATTGTATATTTAATTTAAAAAAAAGTTTAACAATAAATTAAATGGAATTGAATTTATTTCAAATTTTAATTATTAAATCAAAATAAATAAATTTAAAATTCAAAAATTTATAGTTAAACTTAACTAAATTGAGAATTAAAAAATAAAAGGATAAACAAAATTAATTAAACACTATATAATATTTAAACACAAACAAAACTAAATATAGAATTGTAGAATGTTAAAATGTTAAAATGAAAAAAATCAAATTTCAAAGTAAAATAATTAAATACAAAAAAAAAAGAAATAAATAAGAAATCTTTAATATAAGGTGAACTTACAAATATTTTAATTTAGAGATAAAAACAAAAGTAAAATGAATGAATCTTGCGGATTATTATTATAGATTTTAAATTTTAAATTTATTTATTTTGATTTAATAATTAAAATTTGAAATAAATTCAATTCCATTTAATTTATTGTTAAACTTTTTTTTAAATTAAATATACAATTTTCTCCTGTTTTTAAGCTATTCGCATTTATTTCGATATCAAGAATTGTAAAGGGTTAATTTTTATAATTTTTTATTAGAAAATTAAGAGTAAAATTATTATTTGCATTAATAATAATTAATATTACTCATTAATTAGGAAATATTAATATATATTGAAAAACGATATTGAAATTTACCGGATTCAATCAATATGCAATGTAGGTAAAGTAGGGCAAAATATTTTTCACTACTTCCAAACTTTAGGTAAAAATCATTGTTTTTTTCCTGTAAATATGAATTTTTTTTATGAAAAACCATTTGTTTTACTTGAGAAATTAATTATTATTCGTTTCTTTGTTAATTAGAGCAGTATTAGTTTGTTAAAATCCCTGCAAAACTCATACGTATACGAGAGATTATTATCCCGTTCATCTGCAACGACTCATGTGATTGTGTATTTATTCCTTATAAGGAATTACATATTATACGAATCATTAAACCTCGTATATTTATCTTTTGTAATATGCCGCTCAGAAAATTGGTTTTCTTGATTCTGTATGTCAATTCATATCATGTAAAACGTTGCCAGTGGCGATTTGGTCGAACGCGTTAAGGCGCACATCCCAGCAGCTGCTCGAGACCTCGAGTTTACCCTACCGCTGGGTGGACAGGGGTTTGAGTCCGCTGACCTTCAAGGGACCGATATTTTTTCTTTTTTATATTTAATTTTTTATTTCACGACAAAGCAAAATATAAAGTTCCCTTTATTTTTTGAACTTTTTTAAACTATAATTTTTTTCGCAAAAAATTAAATAATTTTTGGAAACTTCAGGCCCGTGGAAATTATCACGAGAAGTTTCCAGAAAGTTTCCATGGGTAACTTCCAGGGAAATTTTTGGAAATATCGGTGCTATCTGGGATGTCATAAAAATTACGTTAAAGAAGACGTACAAAAAGACGTTAAAAAAAACGTACAAAAAGAAGTAAAAAATGACGTCCTCTGATATCCTAATTCCGTACGTAATTTTTGACGTCATATTTTACTAAAAAAATTACATACTTTTTTACGTATTTTCGTACGTAAAAATTTACGTCATTCTGACGTCAAAATTGATGTATTATTTGACGTCGGATTTTTCAAGTGGGTAAGAGAGGGTTGATATTTTAAGTTTAAAAAAAATCAAATAGGGAGTCTATTCCTATGTTTTTTGGAGCGTTGAAACCGAAAAAGACCCAGAAACAAATGTCTCCCCTCCTTCGCCCCCTATCACCCTCCTAAGAGGTGGATATTTCAAGGTTCAAAAAAAATCGAACAGGTTGTCTATTCCTATGTTTTTTGGGGCGTTGAAACCGAGAAAGACCACCAAAATCAAATCCCCCTCCTACCCCCTATTATCCCCTTAGAGGTGGTTGGAATTTGGAATTTCACGAAAAGATGAGTTCTGTGTCTATTCCTATGTTTTTTGGGGCCCTGAAACCGAAGAATCCCCCAAAAACAAATTTCTTTCCTTTTTTTACCCCCTATTATCACCTAAGAGAGGGTTGATGTCTCAAATTTGAAAAAAAATCAAATAGGGTGTCTATTCCTATGTTTTTTGAGACGTTGATACCGAGAAAGATCACCAAAAACAAATCACACCTCCCTCACCCCCTATTACCCCCTAAGAGGGGATTGATAATTCAAATTTAAAAAAAAATCGAATAGGGTGTCTATTTCTATGTTTTTTGGAGCGCTGAAACCAAAAAAGACCACCATTCGAAATTTCAACCTCCTCCCAGGAGAAAAGAGAGGGTAAAGGAGGGGAGAATTTGTTTTTGGTGGTTTTTTAGGTTTCAGCGCCCTAAAAAACAGGGGAATAGACAACGAACTCATCTTTTCGTGAAATTCGAAAGAGAACGTTCAAAAAATACGAAACGCTTACAGGGGGGAGGGGTCAGAAAAAACGAACTTTTGCATGTAACATACCATTACGAAGGGGAGAGGGTGTGGTCAAAATAAATCCAAAAAAGCGTTACGTATTTTTTGAACGGCCTCAAATACCAACCCCCTCTTTGGGGGTAACAGGGTTTGAAGAAGGGGGGATTTGTTTTTGGTGGTCATTCTCGGTTTCAACGCCCCAAAAAACATAGGAATAGACACCCTATTTGATTTTTTGTAAACTTGATTTATCAACCCCCTCTTAGGGGAAAGTAGGGGGTGAAGGAGGGGAGAGATTTGTTTCTGGGGGTCTTTTTCGGTTTTAGCGCCCCAAAAAACATAGCAATGGATACTGAACTCAACTTTCTGTAAAATTCGAAATTCCAACCCTCTCTTAGGGGGTAATAGAAGGTAAATAACAATTAAATGATCGCTTTTAAAATTTTTGTTTATTCTATTTCGTTACTTCTATAAAATCAAGATATTGGCAGGCATTAAAAAAATTCTTTGTAAAAATAAAAAATAAAAAAAATGTTTTCAGCTGTTTGCATTAACATTAAAAAAAATAAAACAAAAAACTAAAATCTATTTTCACAGATCTCTTCAGAATTTATTTATGAATTTAAAAAAAAAAATGAATTAAAAATCCATGCAGCCGTTTTCTCTAAAAGTTGACTTGAACATCAATTTTTGATTTCAAACCACTGTGCGTCCTGGGGAACACGTTTGGTACAACAGTTGTACCAAAATAGCGCAGGAGCGACACCAAGGTGGCGCAAATGTTATTTTAAGGTTGTTTCTCCCTGGAGTGTATATTGCAAATTTAAACGCACATGTGAACGTCACGTCGCTCGAAAAGCTGACGTTTAGGCTCACTCGAAGCATGAAACGGGCTAAATCATGCATATGTGATAAAAAAATATTTATTTTTTGAAATTTCCAAAGTGGTACAATCCCTCAAAAATTAAAATTAAATTAATTTTTTAAATGAATAATTAAAAAGTTGAAGTTTTGCAAACAAGAAAATTTTGTTTAATAAAATTCATTGTTTTTTAAAGAAAAACCATATTAAACATTGTCATGTATTTTTAATAGGAAAAAGTTATGATTAATTGAAAAAGAAAGTTACACTAATTTGGTATTGCTCATATCTAAAAAATGTAAACAAAACACTACGGGATAAAATTGAAAGACGGCTTACAAAAATTGGATTAAAAGCATGTCTGTCTTTAGTCACTGATAACTATGTTGGAAATAAGTGAAATGAAAATTTCTATAGACCATTGGAAAGCTTATAAAATTTTCCCGCTAAATTATTTTATTTTAAAGCTTTTTTGACTAACAGAAACGGAGATCGAATTTGATAAAGACAGGCGAATTTTTCGCTTCTAGTGAATTTTCATTGTTCAAGTTTAGTAAACTACATTTTCTAGAAAAGTAATAGAACAATTTTGAAATCAAGAGAAATAAAACCTGGAATTTTTAACTTTAAAATAAGCCAAAGAAAATTTAAAGATCTAGCTGGTTCTAAAGTTACAACTTAATATATGTAGGGTAGTGTCAGAGGTAGTGGGCCACCATTTTTCAAGTTCATATTAAAACTTCAATTTCACTAATTTTTTATAATTTTTTTGCATTAGTAGAAAACTTATGATGCTTACTATGTAATTATCACGTCATGTACAGTACTTATCTTATTAAATATAAAAAAAATAAGATTTTTGTAACATAGTACAATACTCGATTATTTACTCTGTGTTAGGATCGTGGAACACTGCTATTAAAACACCTTATGAATATATCAATGGTGATATTTTTATTTGCACATTGTTAATAAACTCATTATGCAGTAGAAAATATTTTGAAATGTTGTAAAAAACCCACTAATTATTAAATATTTTACATTAATATATTCTGATATTCGATTATCATGAAAAAAGAAAGTGAAATTAGAACCTTTAAGAACCAAACTTCCACACCTACAAATATTTGGTGCGAAATTTAATACTGTTTTACTCTACTAACTGCAAGCAATCTATATAACTTTGGAAATTTTTGTTTTAAATACTTATTTTTAAAAATAATAGTTTTGAAATTTATTTCAATAATAATATTATATAATTTGTAGATGTGTATTAAATGAATTTTATACAATATTGTAACCTTACAACAGAAATGGGCTCAACTGCGGCACTGCTCAAGCTTTTTTCAAGAAGTTGTCTTATTGGTAAAAAGATTTTATGATCAAAGTTGCCAATTTCACAAGTCATAAAATAAAATATTTTGCCCTGTACCAGCCATAGAGATCTATGGTACTAGCGCACAAACTGGTACACTAAAACACGTTATACACAACAAAATTGTTTATTCTAATATAATAATAATATTTTTGAAAACTTTCTATCATCGGAATATTTGAGTGAAGACCCTAAACAAAATAAATCACAATATACTTATGATTAAAAGTGTTCTATTTCTATAAAAATCAATGTTGTATGTCAAGCAAATTTTTTCTCTACTACGTCAAAAACAGTTTTTTTCTATTTTCTTTGTAATTAATGAATTAATATGGCTCAAACTTTTGGACGTAGTGTGTTTTCGCATACCTCGATCATATCTACAATTTGGAACTTTTCTTTTGGTAGTTTGTCAGAAAATTACAAGGTACCACCACTCAATCTGGCCCACTACCCCTGACACTACCCTATGATACAAGAAATCTCATAGACTCCACTGTTTTTTCTTCTCTCGGACTATTTTCCATGTATTAGACAGCCTAGAGTTAAGCGAGCACTGTAATTGTTGCGTTTTCTAGTATTGTATATTTACTTATAACTTTAGAACCAGTCACAATATTTAAGTTTTCTTTGGCTTATTTTAAAGTTAAAAGTTCAAGGTGATGGAACCAATTATACATAGTCGGCACCAGTTGTCGAGTCGCAACGACTGTTTTGCCTCATGAATAGTGAGCTTAATTAAAATTTTCATATCATATTAAGTAACAAGAAAATTTGTTTACGTTGATGTTTGCAGTACGAGTGGGAGTCGAGGGCGAAGATCGAGACGTACACGAGTACTTAAACATCAATGTAAACAAATTGGGCTGTTTTTATTTTCATGTTGCTAACGATACTTTTTATTCCAAAGGAACAAAGAAGACGCTTTTAGATACCTGATGACAGGAATTGAATGTCGTTCATTTGTTTGATCATATGAAAATGGCGTCTATTTTTGTCCTAGGAAAAAAATAATGCATGGGCTAGATCTTCATTTTTATAATTATATACATTTAAGAGAGTATATTTTTTTTGACTACCAAAAAAATCAGCATTAGTTTACAGCTAACGAATTTTGAGTTATTATTTTTTTTCTGAAAACGTTGCAAAAATTTGTTAGTACAAAAAAAATATATAAATAATTAAAATATCAAAAAACTGTTGAAAGTGTTTTTTCGTATCGTTGTGAACTATTGATTTTCATAGCTGTTTTTACATTTCCAAAAATCTGCGTAAATTTTCAGTCACAGTTGATATGGTCTAACTCCCTTTTACTTCTCTAGAAAATGCAGTCCACCAAACTTCAACAATAAAAATCCACTAAAAGCAAAAATTTTACCTGTCTTTATCACATCCAATCTCCGCTTCTATTAATCAAAAAAGCTTCAAAATACAACAATTTAACAACAAATTTTATAAGTTTTCCAATGGTCTATAAAAAATTTTATTTTGCTTATTTCCAACAGAGTATACTTATGTATACATTAAGGGATATTCAGTTTGTTTTATATTTCTTCTTGAAACTAATGTATTTTTATGTACAGACAACAGAACCTCAAACAGAAGAAGATGAAGATTTTGTGCTCCTTGAAGATATTGAGCCCTTTCTTCAAGAAACACCTCTCTTTACTGACAATACTGCCAATGGAATTGCCTTGCTTTGGGCGCCTAGACCATTTAACACGCGATCTGGAAGAACACGTCGAGCAATTGATGTTCCTTTAGTAAAGTCTTGGTATCGTGAACACTGCCCACCTGGTCAGCCAGTAAAAGTTCGTGTCAGTTACCAAAAGCTGTTAAAATACTTAGTTTTGAATGCTTTAAAGCACAGACACCCTAAGCCGCAAAAGAAACGATATCTTTTTCGGTCTTTCAAAGCAACAAAGTTTTTCCAAACAACAACTGTCGATTGGGTTGAAGCTGGTCTCCAAGTTTGCCGACAAGGATACAATATGTTAAATCTGTTGATACATCGTAAGAATCTCAATTACCTTCATTTGGATTACAACTTTAACTTGAAGCCCGTCAAAACTCTGACAACTAAGGAGAGGAAAAAGTCTCGTTTTGGAAATGGTAAAGCTAATAAAATTTGTTTTGAAGTAGTTTTTAATTTAATGAATAGTTGTTTCTAATTTAGATATAATTACTTGGGCTTATTAGTAGAGAATGAATGACCCGGTAAGAAGCGAAGAATTGAAAAAAATTAAAAATATTTTATTCTTCCAACTCTTTTTTTTAATTAATAGAAGGTAAAACAGATGCGAACTCAATTTCTTTGAACGTAAGATACGTATAAGGGAATTAAAAGAATTATAGAAAATTTGTGGAATTGAAAAGTTTATGAAAATTTATATACTAGGGTTCATTGGAATATAGATTATGTTACACTTCGCTAAATTAAATAAGCTTTTCAATTAAATTTGATGAAAATTCTGATCAATAAATATTTTAACTTATTAGTATACTTTAAAATGATTTAATTATATATTTTTGTTATTAAATATGTCATTAACTATACTTTGGATTGATTGATATTTACATTACAACCATAAATTTATTATATTCAAATCAACTAAATATTATTATTATAATGAAAAAAAAATCTGACATCGCGCTTCGCGCTCTGTCATATTCTTATCGCCTCGCCTCGGGGCGCGGAATATGAACCAGTTTAATCTTTGGCACTGTTTAGCGCTATTCTAAATTGGGTTTACACCTAAAAGATGAAACTTTTTTTGTCTTAAAGTTCTACATGTTTAAGGAATACATTCTCATCACGACACTCTCGCTTCGCGCCCAATACTAATACTTTCCGGAATATGCGATATACTGGAGCGAAAAGAAAAATTTCAGTTACTAAAATTCTCAAAGCAAAGGATTGTTGCACTTAAATGTAATTAAAAAACACTAAAATTTCTGTTTGAACTTATTGATATTAGTTGACTCCTGCCTCGATACAATTCCATGATTGAGTAAGACTACACTGCAAAAACAGGTGTCTTATTGTAAGACATTTATGTGGCCATTTTTAAGACATTTTCGAGTGTCTTAATTTCAACCAATGAGCGTACGTTTTACAAAATTATTAACCAATGAAATAACTTGAAATTACTGTAAGATGCTTTATAAACGTCTTATGTCTTAAAATAAGACACCCGCAAGACGCCTGTTTTTACAGTGTAGTCTTCAAATCAATATAGTATTAAACTCAAACTTAGAATACAGTTAAGAGCGATGCCTAACAAACAGAAGTTACACGTTAGCACGATACATCAGTAAGTATTGATACTTTAAACACGCTTTTTTTTCTCAAAGTATTACTATGTATTTTTTTTATTTTTAAAATAATAGACACTTTATTTGCGTGCAATATAAGTTTACAAAGGCACATAAAAAAAAGTGTCATGACTGAGACACTACACTAATGTATTCCTATGTAATTTTTCGCGTTGAATCCGAATCTGGAGTAAAAATTGTCAAATTGGCTTGGTTTGTTGAGATTACCTAAAAAAAACTACTCAAAAACACGAATTAGAGCCAATATAGAAAAAAAAAATTTCACCGAGAGATTACTCTAGTGAACAAATTGACTAGTGGGCCTTTTCAAGTCAGAAATATTAGAGTTGTCAAAGGGTTCATCGATTTTCTTGAAACTTCGTGGTATTATACTGCTATATGGGCGATTCTTACGTAACTGCCCTACTTGGCGGCGTTGAAAAAATACACCTAAATTAAAAATATATTCTGAAGTGTATTAGTGAATTTTAAAGGTATATATGAGAGTAACTGAAAACCAAATATACATAAATATATATATTATAACTTCTATTATATTGCACTATAACTGCTGAAATTTCAGCTCCGTGGCGTGTCCCTTTTGCAAAATGTTAACTATAATTTAATAATTTTCGGTGAAAATATCATTATTATAACTCAGCCTTTTTCAAGCATAAAGTGTCTATATTTATGAACAATTTAGGTTTATATTGCACTTCATAATACCTTTTTCATACTTAAAAATCTGTAAAAATATTTTGTCCCTCAATTTTTCCAATTTTTGAACACAATCTGTAGACTTATAATTAAGGTGTCATGTGTTTAGTTATTACGCCTTCTAATAAGTTAAATTTTAATTTTGATCCATTAGCACTAAATCACATGTGAAAAAGGTTTAAAAAAGAAAAATTTTTGCTTAAAAAAAATTATTTTTGTGAAAATCGCATGGGTACAAAAAAAGCGTTCAGTTCCATGTCATTACTATTATATTACTGTAACCATTTTCTTTAAGTTTTCATGTGAAAAAAGCGATCTGCAGAAGGAATAGATTTATTTTGCAATATTGTAGAAGTGAGGTTAGAATAAATGTCAAATTTCAGCTCCATGGTATCACGTAAAATTTCAGCTCCATGGCCTATATGAAGTGTTCAGTGTGCTTCATGTAGAGAAACCTTTTTATCTGTGGTGGTTATTTTAAAATATTATTCTATAAAGTAGTTTAGCAATGCCGGATTACACTGCTCAATCTCGATTTCAAATTATCCAAAAAATAAAACGAAATATTCATTATTAAATATTGTATTTGCTGTTCTTTTATAAAATTTTATATATGTTAACTAATATCTAAAATACTGTTAGAATATAATATAATTTATGAATTTATTATTTATTTTCGTTTTAGCAAAATATCAAAAAGAAAGTTTTATTTTGTACAATATATTTGCAATAAAAGGATGCAATTCAGCTCCACATGGCAGCCAATTTTCAAAAATTTGCTATTATTTTCGTATAAATATAGTTGTAGTAAAATCGTTTCAAATATACTTATATTACACCCTATAATAAGAAAAATAAGTGCAGAGAAACATTGAATAACAAATTTTTTTTTTACCAAAACTTATCTTGAAATCGGGCATTTACGGAAGAATCGACCATATAAGAAACTTTTTCCCACGAAATGATTTTTAAAAAAATTCAAAATTTTAGAAGATACGCCATTTTGAATATAAACATTAATTTAACAAAATTGTTAATATCTCAAAATATAATAAAGATATTTTGATAAAACTTACATATGTTTTAGTTAAAAATATGTACTTTTAAATGAAAATAAAGTCAATGAAAGAAAAAATTTTTTCATGTAAAAAAATTAAAAAACAATTTTTAATTCAATTTTGTATTTACTTACTCCTTTTTGACAGAAATTTCATTAATATTTTTAAATTCCTTATGAATTTACCTTTAATTTAAAAAAAAAAAATTGATGAAGACTTTATTAGGTCCCGAGATATTAGACTTTTTGTACTACCGCGCGTAGTTGCGACAGCAAAACGCGGCGTGGCTCGCTGCATTGCTAAGCTTCTACGCTGTCGCTAGGCCTGTGCAGTATTGAAATTCCATAACCGGTTTTCGGTTTTTGAGAAAACCGGTTTACAAGTCGGTTTTTGGTTTTAAAACCGAAACCGGGTTTTCTTTAAAAAATCGGTTTTTTTAAATACTGATATTTTTAAAAAAAACAGTTTTTTTTAAATACCGGTATTTTTTAAAAAAAACCTGTTTTTTTTAAATACCAGATTTTTAAAGAAATATCGGTTTTTTAAAATACCATTTTATTTAAAAAGAAAACTGGTTCAACACTCTTAAAACATGTGTCTTATTTTGTCCTCACTTTTAAGGCATTTTAGGGTGTCCAAATTTTAAACCATTGAGAAAGTGTCTTAATAACTGTAAGACGCTTTCTAAATGTCTTATGTCTTAAAATAAGATACTTGTAAGACACCTGTTTTTAAGTGAAGAACCGCCAACATCTTGGCAAAATTTACGCGGTAAAACTGCTTTAAACCAATGGCTTTTCCTGCATACCTACATCATCGTAAGTAGGTTTGATCCGATATTGCGTTCGAATAACCGGTATTTACCAAAAAAACCGGTTTATAAAAGAAAACCGGTTTAAAAACTAAAACCGGTTTTTAAAAAAAAACCGGAAACCGGTTTCCAGAAATACCGACAAAAAACCGGTTTACCGCACAGGCCTAGCTGTCGCATCGCATTGCCTGGCATTGCCACGGCCGCTGCAACTACGCGCGGTTGTACAAAAAGTCTAATATCTCGGGACCTAATAAAGTCTCCATCAACTTTTTTTTTAAATTAAAGGTAAATTCATAAGGAATTTAAAAATATTAATAAAATTTCTGTCAGAGAGGAGTAAGTAAATAAAAAATTGAATTAAAAATTGTTTTTTAATTTTTTTACATGAAAAAATTGTACAAAAAGTCTAATATCTCGGGACCTAATAAAGTCTCCATCAATTTTCTTTTTTAAATTAAAGGTGAATTCATAAGAAATTTAAAAATATTAATAAAATTTCTGTCAGAGAGGAGTAAGTAAATAAAAAATTGAATTAAAAATTGTTTTTTAATTTTTTTACGGGAAAAAATTGTACAAAAAGTCTAATATCTCGGGACCTAATAAAGTCTCCATCAATTTTTTTTTTTAAATTAAAGGTAAATTCATAAGGAATTTAAAAATATTAATAAAAATTTCTGTCAGAGAGGAGTAAGTAAATAAAAAATTGAATTAAAAAATTTTTTTTTATTGACTTTATTTTCATTTAAAAGTACATATTTTTAACTAAAACATGTGTAAGTTTCATCAAAATATCTTTATAATATTTTGAGATATTAACAATTTTGTTGAATTAATGTTGATATTCAAAAGGGCGTATCTTCTAAAATTTTGAATTTTTTTAAAAATCATTTGGAGGGAAAAAGTTTCTTATATAGCAGTATAATACCACGAAGTTTCAAGAAAATCGATGAACCCTTTGACAACTCTGATATTTCTGACGTGAAAAGGCCCTAGTGTTAACAACTTGAGCCAATCTGACAATTCTCACTTTACATTTAGATTCAGAGGGAAAAAATACATAGGAATATACTAGCGTAGTGTCTCGGCGAAATCTTTTTTGTATTTTAGCTTCAATTCGTGATTTTGAGCAGTTTTTGAGGTCGCTGATTACGAATCCAGTGTTAGTTTTCAAAAATTCAAAATGGCGAATCCAATATGCAGGACGAATTTTTTAAGCATTTTAGATCCGAATAAAATGTGTTACTCGGGGGTTTTTGGGGTCGCTGATTACGAATCCGGTGTTAGTTTTTAAAAATACAAAATGGCGGATCCAATATGGCGGACAAAAAATTGAAAAATTCTTTAGATTCGCCAAAAATTGATTACTCGGGGGTTTTTGGGGTTACTGAGTACGAATCCAGTATTAGTTTTTGCAAATTCAAAATGGCGGATCCAATATGACGTACAAATTTTAAATAAGTTTTACAATTGATTACTCGGAGGTTCTTGGGGTCACTGATTATGAATCTAATATTTTTCTTAAATTCAAAATGACAGATCCAATTTAGAAAAAGAGGTTTTCAAAAACTGCTTAGATTCGCTTGAAATTTGTTAGTCGGGGGTTTTTAGAATCGCTGATTACGAATCCGGTGTTAGCTCTTGAAAATTCATATGTTTAACTGACAACGGATTCGTAATCAGCGACACCAAAAGCTGTAAGAACCACTTTACTTTTGTTTTTTTAATTGCTTAATTTTGCTTAGGTGTGAAAGGGTTAAACAGTTTTTTGAAGTAATCTCAAAAATTTTTGCCAATTTTTACACTTCTTACTTCAGATTCAGATTCACCGCTAAAAATTACATAGTAATACACTAGTGTCATGTCTAGGCGAAATTTTTTTTTAATTTGGTTCTAATTCGTGTTTTTGAGCAGTTTTTGAGTTTATCTCAAAAACTCTAGCCAATCTGACACTTCTGACTTCAGATTCGGATTCATCGCAAAAATTACATAGTAATACACTAGCGTAGTGTCTCGGCCATGGCATTTTTTTTGGTTTACCTGTGTTATTATTCATTTTATGCCAAAATTGATAATTTCACATATTCATTAGATAAAATTTCTTCTAATTATATTACTAATAATGACATAATAATATAATAATCTTCATGGTAAGTTTTAAGTCAAAATCATACCTAATCCTAAAGTAAAGTGTGTTAAGGTAGTTCTCTTGAAAAAAAATTTTCTTTTAATATTTTTTAAATTGAAATATCATATAATAGAACTTTTAACAAATACAATTAAATTTATTTAAAGGTAGAAAGCGGTGTTACTTATTAAGATATTTGAGAATAAAATTCAACCTTTTAACATGGAAGAATGTAGAAGTCGTGGTTCAAAAATACAATTTTGCTAACCACGCAATGAATTTTCTTTAGGTTTAAAAATAAAAACTACTAAATTATATTTTAAAGTATAAGGAATAAGATCTCTTTTTGAAAAATGTTGCTTGCTGTACTAAATTGAAAAAAAATAGTAATTTGCAATCCACGTTTTGACGTTTTATTCATTTTTTAAAATAAATATAAAAGAAAGAGACTCTACACCTTGAAGTTGGCGCTATTCATTAAACATCACAAAATAAGTAAAAAATGACAAAGTTTGAGTTAAGAACCACTGATTCAAGAGAACTACCTTAACTGACATTCAATGATATCTTCGGTTATTTTTTTTACCTTTTTGATACCTTTGTACTCTCTAAATCTGAATTAGTCAAAAATGACTAATTCTCAGTCATTAATGACTAATTCAAATAGGGGGGGATTCGTTGACTGTGAATTAGTCAGCAGGTACTAATTCAATCACTAAAAAATGTGTAACTAAATGAATTTGTAGCTTTAAGTACTAAATTTATTTGTAGACTGTAACTATTAATCGTTTAAGACATCGTCGTGGAATTGCATCAAACTAATGTTAATAAACTATTCCCAAACTGTAATTAAATAAAAAAAGTAAAAAACTAAATTTGGAAGCCTACAAACAGTACTAGTATTACACTCCTTAAATTCTTATAACTAATAATCGCCTATACCTAACAGAAAAATCCCACTTCGCTGGGGATTGATCGCACGACCCTAACACTAACAGTCCGCAGCCTTAACCAACTACCTACGCAACGCACGCTGTAGAGTTTCATAAGAAATTTGAAGACATTCTTACTACAGACCACATATAAAGTAACACAGTCAATTATAGATAATTAGTTTACAATGTGTTTTACTAATAAATTGCAATTAGTAAAATAATCCAGTCTTTCATTTTTTAATTTTAAAATCGCTAATTTACTAATTAATGCAAATGTAAGATTAACAACAGAAGATACAAATTAGGTAAGCTGGTATGTTTATACTAAATTATGTGTACATGCAAATCAATATTCTGTTATTTACCAAGTTTTTATAAAATATAGCTAAAAATAATAAGCTGTACAACCAGATGCAATTATGTAAAATAACAAATTTCAATTTCGTAATAAAAAAATAGAATATTTTAAATTAAATTTCTATAAATTTTAAAGAAAGTTAATTTAAAAATTTTATCTTGAATTTATTATTGATTTTTATTCTCAGAAAAACATTCTTTCATTACTAGATTTTGCGTCACAGTAAAAAAATGTTAAAATAAACTTTAATTTATAACTGAATAATTTAATTTAATTCATTTATTCTACATGTAAAAGATTGTTTTATCTTAAATAATAATTAAATACTTTATTATCACATAAAGAAAAGTATTGTGTTTCAAGATTACTTTAAAAAAGTAATCTCTATTATGTATTATGTATAACGTAAGGTTATGTTTTATTATTCTGACTAATTCAATTTGTAATACATGACGACAAAATAAATTAGTAGAATATCGCTACTAATTCATTTAGCAAAGGAATATGACTATTTTTTTTCGTAGAAAGAGATGAAATAACTAATTTAGCAGTCAAAACTGACGCTACTAATTCCATTAGACAAATTTTGACTAATTCAAATTTAGAGAGTAGTGTGTGGCAGCACGCAGGCCAAGAAACAACAATCCCAAACACCCACCTTTCCTGCGTATGCTCCTGATGTTGAGTCAGTATCATTTTGACACAAAACTTACCATGAAGATTGTTATATTGTACAAACCTTCCTTGGTAAATTGTATTTTGCACAACAGCTAAAATTCAAAGATTTTCGATTTCCAAGTGTTAAATAATTTATTTTTATGAATTAGTTGGAGTGTTTATTACTTGTTTAATTTATTTATTTAATTGGTTAACGTTAAAACCTTTAATTCCAGATGTTGTAGAGAATTACATTTACCTATGTTTGTACAAAATAGCAATTTCCAAAGTAAATTTTGTGTCAAAATGATACTTACTCCTGATGTTCACAACCATTGAATAGAAGTAAAATTCAATAAATTTTCATAAATTTTATAAATCTAGTTTTTTTTGGAGTTTTTCTATGTTTTTAGCAATTTTTTCAGAGAGTGGCAACCTGCAAGCCAAAAATTCATGAGGTCAATTTTAGGTAGTTTTAAAAATTTAATGTAGCCCGGCAAGAAGGCTTGAATAGAATGTAATTGAAAATTTTAATCCGACTGAATTCCTGATTTGAATCCAAAGCTTAATTTCTAAATCAGCAAAGAAAAACAAGAGTATCCTATTCGTTTTAATTCCAGCTACTCAACATTTAAAAATTATTCCTTTTTTCAATGTTTAAATAATTTATATTTAGTATTTTAATATTATACTTGTTTTTCAAGATTTATAAATTCGGTTTATATACTTATTACCCAAACTCAAAATTGATGTCAGATTTGTAATATCTGTGACTGTTTACGAGATAAGCTGCTATTTCTTTAATTCTAAGTCTTTTTCAAAAATTTTTGGATATCCATAATTGTTAGAACTTTTAGATTTAGAATTTTAAAAAATCAAAATTTTAGCTTGAAAAACAAACAATATTTAATTTTCTTAATTTTAATTAGCACCGTACTGCATTTTTCTATTAAAAGAATTGGATGTAATTGGAGAAGATTTTTACCTATTGCTGTCAGTGGAATAGAACCAACGCATTCCAAGAAGTTCTAGCCAGAATTGAACGTAATTAAAAATGATAATTTGTCATTTCTCTCTACAGAATTCAACTTCAATTTAAATGCGCTATGCGAATAGAGTATAATTCATATTTTCAACAAATTTATTTTCCTGGATGAATTGAGCTTCGGATTCAAATCAGGAATTAAATAAAATACAAAAACGATCACATTTTCATTATAACTCTGAAATATTTAATTATATCTAATTCAAGCCTTCTTACTGGGAGGGTAACGGAACCAGTAAAAAAACATTTAAGGAAGTGTATACTTTTATCATCAATTCTTTTTGAATGCAAATATCGAAAATGATCTTGTAAATTTTTTCTCAATAATTTCTTAGGAATAGAATATGAGGGTCAAATTTACATTATAAAGGGTAGAGTCAGGGGTTGCGGGACAGTTCGGGTGGTGGTACATTGTAATTTTCTGACAAACTACTGAAAAAAATGTTCTAAATTGTATATATAATCGAGGTATGCGAAAACACATGACGTCCAAAAGTTTGATTCATTAATTACAAAGAAAATAAAAAAAAACTGTTTTTGACGTCGCGGAAAAAAAATTTGCTTGTCATACAACATTGATTTTTATAGAAATGGAACACTTTTCAACATAAGTATATTGTGATTTA
The DNA here is from genome assembly GCA_037103525.1 of Ganaspis brasiliensis. Lineage (NCBI taxonomy): Eukaryota > Metazoa > Arthropoda > Insecta > Hymenoptera > Figitidae > Ganaspis > Ganaspis brasiliensis. The sequence continues at coordinate 388,074 of JAZKLR010000396.1, read as the reverse complement.
CTTTGTTTAGGGTCTTCACTAAAATATTACGATGAATTAAAGTTTTCAAAAATATTAATATATTATAATAAACAATTTTGTTGAGTATGACGTGTTTGGTGTACCAGTTTGTGTGGTGGTAAAAGGAAAAATATTTTATTTTATGACTTGTGAAATTGGCAACCCTGATCATAAAATCCTTCTACCAATCAGACAACTTCTTTAAGAACGCATGCGCAGTGTCGCAGTTGGGCGCATTTCTTTTTTAAGATAACAATATTTCATAAAGTTCGTTTAATTCACATCTACAAATTATACAATATTATTATTATAACAAATTTCAAAATTATTATTCTTGAAAATAAGTATTCAAAACAAAAATTTCCGAAGTCATATAGATTGCTTTTAAATTTCGCTGCCGAATATTTGTAGGTTAGGAAATTTGGTTCTTAAAGATACCAATTTTACTTACTTTTTTCACCTTTTTTATGAAAACCGAACGTTAGAGTATATGGGTCAAAATAAGTGAACTGGGCCACTTGAGAAATTTTTGTTTCCGATTTGCAAGTTATCTATGTTATTTGATATATATATGAACATATTTTTTCCCCCTAAAATATTTTTCAAAAATTTCATTTATTTTGGAATTAAACGGGGGTTGAACTTTTGGGTAATGAATTTTTCTTTTAATCATAACTCGAGAATGGATAAAGATAATTGAGCTTTCTTTTTTTTAAATTAAAGGTTAAAAGTTGTACTTTAAACTGCAATTAAAATTATTGTTGTAAAAATAAAATTTATGATTGTTATTAACAATTTTTTTAAACAATTGTAATTTAAAACATGTTCTCAACGTCATCCAAACACTAAACTATGCTCATTCGACGCGCAATATTCTAACGAGTAAATTAAAAAAAAAAAGTTTGGCAACCTCCAAAATTACAGAAGTTATGCATATTTTTCTGCCGACGCGCAGCGAGCAAGCAACATCTAACTTGCGAATGCGCGGGAATACGTTTGCCACTGACTGTCGCGCTTCGAATATTTACTTAATATTTAATAATAAGAAGAAATATGAACAATAATTATAATAATTTAAGTATTAATTTAAGGAAGTTCTACCGTAAATCGATTAATCAAACAGATTTTGATAAAACTTAGTGTACTGCTAGATAAAGTTTCTACAATTTTGTAGTTAAATTTTTGAGACCTGTAGGTTCTTGGGAAAAAAGTTATGATCGATTTATTTTTTCACTGTTTAACCTGTTTAACATTGATTCTTATGAGAATTCATTACTCTGTCACATATATTTTCGTACTAAAAATTATTAATTGACGAGATAGTGATCAAAGTTTGTATAGTTAAACACAGATATGTAATGAACCGATATTGTATTTAAAAAAGAACAATAGGTTCCTGTGAGAGTTGTAATAAATTTATTTGTAAAAATATTTCACGTTTTACACGATACAGTTCAGACGTTCTGATATTTTAAAATGTTGATTTTGATCGCACATGAAAAATAGTCATATTTAAAAAGTAAATAAAGTTAATAAAGTTAATAAATACAATTGTTTAATTGTATATCAGTAAAATTAAATTGAAACCTAACCACAAAATAATGGTCTCTGTTTTGACTAGTATCGTCATACAGTAGAACCTCCTTAAAGCTTACTAATTTATTAGGATTTTTACCACTGAAGTAACCAGTGGCGGATCTAGACAAGGGTTTTGAAGGGGGTACTATATGAGACAGTAAGAGATGACACTATAGTGTTAACTCTTCCTCTCTCACATAAATATAAAACTTTGAGAGGGGGCAAGCAACTGTACCCCCCCCCCCCCCTGGATCCGCCAATGGAAGTAACTTTATACAATTTTTAAATTAAAATATAATTGTAGAGAATGTCGAAAAAAAGTTTCGTCGAAAAAAATATCAATTCCTTCAACATTAAATTTTTTCAACGATTTTATTCAACGAGAGAGCCACAAAATACATAAGTAAAATGTTACTTATTCAGATTAAAAAAATGTATTTTTAATTATTGTTGATTTTTATTCTAGTTTTTAATATTTAACAAAAAGTAAGACTGAAATTGGTTTATACATGTAGAATAAGACCCAATGATGTACAATATGTTTTTTAATTTTTAAAAAAGGACGTAAATTAGAATTTAATATTGAAAAAATTGATATTTTTTTCGGCGAAACTTTTTTTTCACATTCTCTACAATTATATTTTAATTTAAAAATTGTATAAAGTTACTTCCATGGGCGGATCCAGGGGTGGGGGGGTACAGTTGCTTGCCCCCTCCCAAAGTTTTATATTTATGTGAGAGAGAAAGAGTTAACACTATAGTGTCATCTCTTACTGTCTCATATAGTACCCCCTTCAAAACCCCTGTCTAGATCCGCCACTGGTTACTTCAGTGGTAAAAATCCTAATAAATTAGTAAGCTTTAAATTAATACTTAAATTATTATAATTATTGTTCATATTTCTTCTTATTATTAAATATTAAATAAATATTCGAAGCGCGACAGTCAGTGGCAAACGTATTCCCGCGCATTCGCAAGTTAGATGTTGCTTGCTCGCTGCGCGTCGGCAGAAAAATATGCATAACTTCTGTAATTTTGGAGGTTGCCAAACTTTTTTTTTTTAATTTACTCGTTAGAATATTGCGCGTCGAATGAGCATAGTTTAGTGTTTGGATGACGTTGAGAACATGTTTTAAATTACAATTGTTTAAAAAAATTGTTAATAACAATCATAAATTTTATTTTTACAACAATAATTTTAATTGCAGTTTAAAGTACAACTTTTAACCTTTAATTTAAAAAAAAGAAAGCTCAATTATCTTTATCCATTCTCGAGTTATGATTAAAAGAAAAATTCATTACCCAAAAGTTCAACCCCCGTTTAATTCCAAAATAAATGAAATTTTTGAAAAATATTTTAGGGGGAAAAAATATGTTCATATATATATCAAATAACATAGATAACTTGCAAATCGGAAACAAAAATTTCTCAAGTGGCCCAGTTCACTTATTTTGACCCATATTAATGTGAATTATTCAATAATTAGTGGGTTCTTTACAACATTTTAAAATGTTCTTAAAGACAAGATTAAACGATCTTGGGAAGGTTAGATAAAAATAAAAAACTTCAAGAAATTTTTTTTTTCTTGCACACTGCAACATTTTGTTGGCTCGGGTTTGCCAACCTCGTCAGGCTGTAAAATTTATTTAAAAAACACTTTGTTAACACAACACTGTTCACAAGAATATAGTTAAAATAAATTAAATAACAATTATGGTAAAAGACAAATAAATACAAACAAAAATTAAACAGAAATATACAATTATTTACCTAAATTTGTTAAAACATAAATATTTTAATACGTCAAACAATAAAATAAATATTTAAAATCAATAGTATATTACGACCCAAGGCCAGAAAGTTGGATTTCCTGATGTGCGTGATATAAAAGCCGAGGCTTTTTATCACGCACAACAGGGTATCCAACTTTCTTGCCGTGTGTCGTATACGATTTTTCTTCGACCCCAACCGAAAGTACGTTCAAAAAGTACAGAAAATATTCAGTGGATTACGGCTGCTAGCTTGCTGTCAACCATATTTGTTTACTATTCTTACTTTTGTTGCCTACTTCAGCGCGTTCTACTGTCCACCTTGCATATAGCGTCTCGCAAAATGTTCCTCGATCAGCTGAATGGTTGTATGGGAATTCGGACTGCCCGCCCGACCTTTGCAAAACCGAGGCGAAGCCGAAGTTTTTGCTGGTCGGTGCGGGCATCAACAAAAGTAAAAACATAAAATAAGGTAAGTATCATGTCAGTCGTTTACAATTTTTATTTATTTTTTTTTAATAGGCACAACCCAAAGCACAACCTTTCCAGTATATAATTTGTCAAAACATCAGAGACAATTCGTTATTGTTTTGTTTCTTTTGGACAGATGATTTACAATATATTTTTAGTTATTTTAAGTTATATGTGACTGATATGATATTTATCTGAGAAGTTATGATTAAGAATAAACAATTTTTTTAATCCTTTTTTTGTGAATATTGCTCGATTAATAAGCTGCACATAGTTCCTGTCAAAAATCGCAACATTTGCGCCATGATGAAGTTTGCAATGATACCGATCTTTCAAAAGTAAACTGTAAGTTGTGATTATATGAATTAAAAACATCAAGAACAACATCAACGAATTCTTTTTTTATGCAAATTATAGTGTCCTCAACATAACGAGCATAAATTCGCGGTACACAGTCATATTTCTCTTTCAACGTCCTTAAGCAATCAACCTCTAAATCCTCCATCACTAAATCCGCAAAAAAGGTGATATTCGAGAACTCATAGGTGTTCCATGGATTTGTTGATAAAATTTACCATTGAAAGAAAAATATGTGTTATTGAACAGAAATTCTGTAGATTCCACTACTTCATGAAATGAAATCGTGCATTTTTGTCTAATTTGGTTAAATCGTCGATCTAAACTTTGTAACACAAGATCATATGGAATACTAGTAAACAATGACTTAACATCCAAAGAAAGCAAAACATCGTCTTCATCTAAAATTATATTATTTAATTTATTTTTGAAATTGAAACTATTGTTGATGTAAGTTTCAGACAAAAGAAAGGTATTTTTTAATTTTGAATACAAAAATTTAGACAAAAAATAAGTTGGTGTATTAACTAAAGAAATAACACAGCCACACAAAAAAATAAAGTTCCATGGCCTGCGTATGAGACCCATATTTTCCTATGTATTTTGATGCGCTGAATCTGAACCCGTCATCAGAATTGGCCTAGCACGTCTAAGTTTGACCGTAACCTCAAAATAAAAAAAATGACACTTTTTGTTAATTAGAATCTGAACCCGACTTAACTTTAATATATGCCTAGGGTCAATAGAAAGCTTGATTTATGACCTTTAAAACGCCTTTTAGAAATTGTTCTACGATGATTTTTCACGAAGTTATGATGTTTTATTTAAAATCATTTTTTTCCATTACACCATAACACATCAATAACACTGTGTTACAAAATAAAAAAAAGTAAAAGAACTTCTTATCGTACATAGTGGAGGTTATAGGTCATAAAAAACTAAAAAGAATGGTATATGGTCGATTCTTGCGTAACTGCCCGATTTCAAGATAAGTTTTGGTAAAAAAAAAATTTTTTTTATTCAATGTTTCTCTGCACTTATTTTTCTTATTAGGGTGTTATATAAGTTTATTTTAAACGATTTTACTACAACTATATTTATACGAAAATAATAGCAAATTTTTGAAAATTGGCTGCCATGTGGAGCTGAATTGCATCCTTTTATTGCAAATATATTGTACAAAATAAAAATTTCTTTTTGATATTTTGCTAAAACGAAAATAAATAATAAATTCATAAATTATATTATATTCTAACAGTATTTTAGATATTAGTTAACATATATAAAATTTTATAAAAGAACAGCAAATACAATATTTAATAATGAATATTTCGTTTTATTTTTTGGATAATTTGAAATCGAGATCGAGCAGTGTCATCCGGCATTGCTAAACTACTTTATAGAATAATATTTTAAAATAACCACCACAGACAAAAAAGTTTCTCTGCATGAAGCACACTGAACACTTCATATAGGCCATGGAGCTGAAATTTTACGTGATACCATGGAGCTGAAATTTGACATTTATTCTAACCTCACTTCTACAATATTGCAAAATAAATCTATTCCTTCTGCAGATCGCTTTTTTCACATGAAAACTTAAAGAAAATGGTAACAATACTATCAAATAGTTGTTACAGTAATATAACAGTAATGACATGGAACTGAACGCTATTTTTGTACACATGCGATTTTCACAAAAATAATTTTTTAAGCAAAAATTTTTCTTTTTTAAAACTTTTTTCACATGTGATTTAGTGCTAATGGATCAAAATTGAGATTTAACTTATTAGAAGGCGTAATAACTAAACACATGACACCTTAATTATAAGTCTACAGATTGCGTTCAAAAATTGGAAAAATTGAGGGACAAAATATTTTTACAGATTTTTAAGTATGAAAAAGGTATTATGAAGTGTAATATAAACCTAAATTGTTCATAAATATAGACACTTTATGGTTGAAAAAGGCTGAGTTATAATAATGATATTTTCACCGAAAATTATTAAATTATAGTTAACATTTTGCAAAAGGGACACGCCACGGAGCTGAAATTTCAGCAGTTATAGTGCAATATAATAGAAGTTATAATATATATATTTATGTATATTTGGTTTTCAGTTACTCTCATATATACCTTTAAAATTCACTAATACACTTCAGAATATATTTTTAATTTAGGTGTATTTTTTCAACGCCGCCAAGTAGGTCAGTTACGTAAGAATCGCCCATATATTAAATCTTTGATACACCCTGAAAATCTTGTTTTAGAGCCAAAAAATCATTTTTAGGTAAATTCATGTACACTGATCGCCAGATATGCTTTAACATATTTCCATTGGACCTACGTATTAAAATGTTAAAGCATATCTGGCGATAGCTGTACATAATACTTTGAAACTTCGTTATTTTTTACCCAAATCAAAAAGTTTTCTTTTTAATTTAAAGCTTAAAATATACCCTTTGAAGCTGCATAAGACTTTTCTTATTATCATTTAAATTCATGAAGATATAGACCAAAAATCATCAAAAATTTTCATTTTTTGATTGATTTTTCAACTTTGAAGCTAATTTAAATGTCTTATCTTATTAAAAATATTTTTTTTCTTGATGTACATCAAAAACTTAACAATTGCAGTTTCAAATGACCCCAGATTGAATAAAATTCAAATAAAATTATCAAAATTATACCACTTTTAACTTTATAGTAATATCACTAAATTTTGACTCTATGAACAGTTTTTTATTATTTCCTTCCTGGGATTCATAATTTTGACTAATTTTCAATTTTTATGTATTTTTGCAATATAAGAAACACTCTTTAAAGGTTAAGAATTACCTGATAGTACCTAATATTAATTTTATTAAACATTGTTACCAGTATTTATTAAATGATTCTTAAACTCTAAAAATTGTATCTAAGCATTGCAAAAATACATCAAAATTGAAAATTACTCAAAATTATGATTCCGAGGAAGGAAATAATGAAAAACTGTTCATAGGGTCAAAATTTAATGATGTTACTATAAAGTTAAAAGTGGAATAACTTAGATAAGTTTAATTGAATTTTATTCAATCTGGGGTCATTTGAAACTGCAATTGTTAAGCTTTTGATATGCATCAAGAAAAAATATAATTTTAATAAGATAAGACATTAAAATTAGCTTCAAAGTTGAAAAATCAATCAAAAAATGAAAATTTTTGATCATTTTTGGTCTATATCTTCATGAATTTAAATGATAATAAAAAAATTCTTATGCAGCTTCAAAGGGTATATTTTAAGCTTTAAACTAAAAAAAAAACTTTTTGATTCGGGTAAAAAATGGCGAAGTTTCAAAGTATTATGTACATGAATTTACCTCAAAATGGTTTTTTGGCTCTAAAACAAGATTTTGAGGGTGTATGAAAGATTTAATATATACCATTCTTTTTAGTTTTTTATGACCTACAACCTCCACTAGGTCCGATAAGAAGTTTTTTTTCACTGTCACAAAGTGTAATTGATGTGTTTTTAACACTTGGAAAAAAGTCATATTTTAAGTAAAACATCATAACTTCGTTAAAAACCATCGTAGAACAATTTCTAAAAGGCGTTTTAAAGGTCATAAATCAAGCTTTCTATTGTCCCTAGGCATATATTAAAGTTAAGTCGGGTTCAGATTCTAATTAACAAAAAGTGTCATTTTTTTTATTTTGAGGTTACGGTCAAACTTAGACGTGCTAGGCCAATTCTGATAACGGATTCGGATTCAGCGCATCAAATTACATAGGAAAATATCGGTCTCATACCCAGGCCAGGGAACTTTATTTTTTTTTGTGTGGCTGTGTAACTGGGTGGTCCAAAAATGCATGGGAAAACACAATTTTTTTATTTTTACTGCTCTCATCCCCTAGCATTGTTCTATATGAAAAAAATACCCCTATTTTTATTTTTTTATTTTTTAATATTTAGATAGGGCTCAAAGCGCTTAAAGTTTCCCATGCAAAATGCATGGGGACAAAATACTTTTTCGTAGAAATGGTATAGAACCCTTGAAAATCAATATATTTTAATCAACCAACTCTGTTTCTCTTCAGGAGACTTCAAACAACAATGCCAAATTGTTTATTTAAAAATTTTGTAATATTAACTATTTTTTATAGGGCCCCAAAAAAACCCCATAAATTACAAAATTATGAAAAAATCGATCAAAATAATTTTTAACTATTTTTATGATAGTTTTTCCCTATATTTTAAATAAATAACATAAATATTAATTTTTAATCATTATTCCATGTAATTGCTAATTTGTTTAAACAAATTATTATTATTCATTTACAACTTTTTATCAAATTGAGCTAGAGAGTTGCAACTTTTTCTTAATTTTGCAACTTATCGAGGCCATTGGAGCCAAACACGAACAAAAAAGTTAAAATAATAATTTTAACAATTGTTTAAACAAATTATATTGTTTATTTTCAGGATTTGCGCAAATTGAGCTACGGAGTAGCAACTTTTTCTTAATTTTGCAACTTATCGAGGCCATTGGAGTCAAATACGAACAAAAAATTTAAAATAATAATTTTAACGATTGTTTAAACAAATTATATTGTTTATTTTCAAGATTTGCACAAATTGAGCTGCAGAGTTGCAATTTTTTTCTGAATTTTGCAATTTTTTTGATTAATGTGAATCCATGCACTAACAACAAACGATAAATAATAATCCTTACGATTGTTTAAACAAACTATGTTGTTTATTATTAACTTTTCATTAAATAGAGATACAGAGATGCAACTTTTTCTTAATTTTTCAACTTTTCGAGTTCAGTGAAGCCAACAACAAAACTTAAAAATAATTTTCGCAATTGTTTAAACAAATTATATTGTATTTTTGCGGATTTAAAACCTCGGTAACAGGGCAGGTTGAAGTTATAAAATAAAAAAGACTTCGTTTCTGCTGCTGCACTGTCGATCACTCAATGAGATCGTTAACTTTATTTTTTAATGTAAAAATATAAAATTTTAAAAACTTTGCGTCTAATCTATTCGAAGGTTGCTTTGCAAAGGAGAGCGATTTAAGGGGAAATTCTATCACGTGTATATAAGAAAAATGCGCAAGAAGCTAATCAAATTACATATGATTTGCGCACTGATAGAATCTCAAGAGCTATTGTGGCATTTTCGAGAATCACAATATTATCTGCGCGGCTATTCAAAATACATTTAATTAATAAGCGAAGTAGTCATATTTGAGGTCAATAAATTAAACATACCGGCCACTTTGATAGCTCTTAGTATCAAAAGAAAAAACTTAGAAAAATAAAAATTAACAGTTTTCCTTTAAAACGTGCAAAGCAGTAAGTGCAGTCAAATTTTTCAAATTAAAATACAAAATATAAATATACCGATACATAAAAAATTTTTTTTTTAAAAATCGTCAGTGATCTCCTCGTTACAAGGAAAAGGACAAATTTTCGTCAATGCACGCCTGACAGTCCCAGTAGCGGTGCGTATAGAAAAAACTCTGGCAATTCCATCCTTTCCAGGGTGGGCCTCGATAACACGTCCTATTTTCCACTGAGCCGGGGCCGTATTGTCCTCCTTCAGAATTATTAGAGAGTCCAATTTAATTGCCTTATCATCCTTCTTTTCCCACTTGCATCGAGCTTGTAATCCCGACAGATATTCGCTACTCCATCTTTTCCAAAAGTGCTGAACGAGTTGCTGCATCCTTTGAAATCTAGAAAGACGATTTTCATTTATTTGCAGCAAATCTGGATCAGGCACTGTTGATAGAGGCTCGCCTATCAGGAAATGTGCTGGGGTAAGAGGCTGAAGGTCGTTTGGATCAGAGGACAAAGGACATAAAGGACGGGAATTCAGGCAGCCTTCTATCTGAATGAGAATCGTATTAAATTCCTCGTAGGTTATTTTCGAATTCATTAAAACTCTTTTCAAGTGTGTCTTCGCCGATTTCACTCCCGCCTCCCACAATCCACCAAAATGTGGTGCTCGAGGCGGGATGAAGTGCCATTGAATACCTTCATCATTGGCTTTTTTATCAATTACTGACTTATTAGATTCTATAAAAGAAAAAAGTTCCGAGAGCTCCCCTTCTGCGCCGACAAAGTTAGTCCCGTTGTCGGAATAAATATTCGCGGGTTTACCACGTCTTGAAGCAAATCGTCTCAACGCCGCTATAAAAGAGTCCGACGTCAAATCGCCGACAAGCTCAAGATGAATTGCCTTTGTCACGAAGCACACGAACAGGCATATGTATGATTTTACTAATTTTGCTCCGCGTAATTTATGATCCTTTATCAGGAAAGGTCCCGCGTAATCAACCCCACATTGCAGGAAAGGACGAGCAGGAGTGATACGAGAAATCGGCAATTCACCCATATGCGTTGTAATTGACTTTGGTTCCGCACGAAAACATCTAAAACATCTGCCAATTATCCGCCTAACCTGAGATCTGCCACTTATTGGCCAGTATGTTTCGCGAATAGACGCCAGAACTGCCTGAGGACCAGCGTGCATTAAGCGTTCATGCTCATGTTTTATAATAAGATCTGTGAATTTGTGGTTTTTCGGTAACAATATTGGGTGTTTTTTATTAAATTCATAATTAGAATTTTTAAGGCGACCACCCACCCTCAATATACCATCACTCAAAAAAGGACTCATAGGCAATAATTTACTTTTTCTGTGCAATTCGCGCCCCTGACTCAAAGCCGATATTTCACGTAAAAAGCTCTGTTCCTGAACTAGCTTTATCAAAACGCAAGTAGACATACTTATCTCTTTAAGCGTTAAAAAACCTATCGTTTTACATTCTTTGGATTTTCTAGTATTTTTTATAAATCGTAAACAATATGCGATCACGCGACTTAGTTTAGAAAAATCTGAAAATTTACCAAAAAAATCCTCTTTGGATTCCGCAACCGCTACCAAGGTCACCGTTTTTTGCTCAGGAACAGAAACATCCGAAACATTTACGCTATTTAGGGGCCAATTTTCATTTGGCAAAATCAACCAACTTGGACCCTGCCACCACAATTTATTATTTATCAAATCGCTTGGCTCTGCACCTCGCGACAAAATATCAGCTGGGTTTTCTACTCCACTTACGTGATACCAATTCGAAATATCAGTATTTTCCTGAATTTCAGTGACTCTATTAGAAACAAATGTTTTCCATCTGCTTGGACAACCCTTGATCCAAGCTAAGGTCACTGTGCTATCGGACCAACAAAATTCAGCGTCAAAGATCACATTTAACGATTCGCGTACTTTTACTATTAGTTGGCTCAACACTAATGCTCCACACAGTTCGAGTCTCGGAATTAACAACCTCTTAAGGGGGGCAACATGGCCCTTCGATGCGAGTAGACGAACTGTGGTATTTGAAAATGCATCGCACGAGCGAATATAGGCGCAAGCACCGTACGCTGACTCTGACGCATCACAAAATCCGTGTAACTCCAGGCGAATGGGATTTTTGCACATTACATGCCTGGGAACTCGAATTTCGACAAGTTGGCTAAAACTGTCTTTTATTAATAACCACTTAGATCGCAAATCCAAAGGTATTCCTTTATCCCACGATACCCCTAACTGCCATAAGCGTTGCAGGATTACTTTAACATTTGTTGTGATCGGTGTGATCAAACCCAACGGATCAAAAATTTGAGCTATACAGGAGAGAATCTGACGCTTGGTCACTTGTGATCCCTTCACTTTAAGATCTACACAAAATGATAAATTATCCGTGTCCTGGTTCCAGGCTAGACCAAGAGCCTTAAAACCTTCAGATGAAGAAATAACAAAATTTTTATCATTAATACGAGCATCGCAAATTTTATTTAAAAATTCTTTATTATTTGATGACCACTTACGGAGTTCAAAACCCCCTGAAGCTAATATGCGCGTCAGTTCGCGCTGAATATAAATTAATTCTGCAAGGTTATCAGCCCCAGATAGTACATCATCGACAGAAAAACAATTAAAAATTATGTCACTAATTAGTGGATAATTTTCTTTATTTAATTGAGCCAATTCAAAAAGACAGCGTATTGCCAGAAAAGAAGCTGAAGCCGTGCCATAGGTCACGGTGTTTAATTCATAACAGCTGAGGGGCAGCGAGAGGTCAGAACGCCAAAATATGCGCTGAAATGATTTATGTTCATCATTAATCAGTACCATACGATACATTTTGGTTATATCGGCAGAAAAAGCGAAAGAGTATTTTCTAAATGATAAAAGAATAGCGAAAATATCCCTTTGTATTGTCGGACCCACAACTTGTACGTCATTTAAAGATTTTCCGTTTGTCGTCTTTGCAGAAGCGTCAAAGACGACACGGAGTTTAGTGGTACAAGACATTGGCTTCAAAACGGGATGATGCGGAATATAATATGCTGGAACATTATTGTCAATTTTATCAATTTTTGTCATATGACCCAAATCTATGTATTCCTTCATAAATTCCACATATTGCCTTTTTAATGAGCTATCCTTAAGAAGCTTTCTTTCCATTGCATGAAATCTACTAATTGCCGTTTGCCTAGAATCCCCCAAAATATTATCTCCCTCTGTCGCAAATGGAATAGAGACAACAAATCGACCATCTGGAATGCGGTAAGAATTTTCTTTAAAATGGGTTTCGCAAAAATCATCTGTCAGCGATAAAGATTTAGGATTTAAAAATCTTTCCTCAATTTCCCAAAATTCGCGTAATTGACGATCAATACAATTATCCAAACTAAGATGGCACAAAACATTTTGAGAATCACTTTTAGGAAGAAGCATCGGTCCAGCGACAATCCAACCCAAGTGGGTTTTTTGCATCAAGGGTTGACCAAATCCGAGACGAATTTGACCCTGACACAAGAGGTCCCAAAATAATGATCCACCTATCAGCAGATCGATTTGAGCAGATTCATTAAAATCGGGATCTGCCAGAGGTAAATCATCGGGAATATTCATGCCTCCACTATCAAAAGACATTCCGGGAATATTTTGAGTAATACTTGTTAATACTAAACATGATAAATTCGCCTTAAATGAATTTAATCTCGAATGTACATTCATATTTACGCGTTTGTTTACTTTCGTCGTGCCTGAGCCTATTCCCGAAACGCTAATGTGTATCGTTCTCGGAGTCAGCTGTAATCTGTCACATAGTCGCTGAGTCACAAAGTTGGATTGAGAGCCGGGGTCTAGTAGCGCTCGTACCTCGTAGGTATTCCCTTTCTTATCAATGACTTTAACCAGGGCCGTAGCCAATAATACTTTCTTTCTCGATTCATTTAAGTTACATGCAGTGATAATATTAGAAGCAGATATTTCACTATTTGAATCTGCACTTTTATTAACAGTATTTTCTAAATGCAAAATCGAATTATGACGTTTATGACACAAATCACAGGTTAATTTATTCAGACAATCGCGAGTTTTATGCCCTTTTTTTAAACAATTGAGACATAAGCGCAATTTTCTCGCTTCTTGAATCCGAACATTTGGCGAAAATTTTAAAAATTCTGAACATGATTTGAGAAAATGAGATCCCTTACAAAAAACGCAGCCCACACTATCAGTAGTTAAAAGACTTTTTGTAGATTGACGCGTATATCTTGTATTTGTGGTAGAACATTTATTTATTTTAAAATCTTCATTATTTAAACTTTGTAACACTTGACACCGATCATTAAGAAATTTAAACATTTCCTTTAGTGTGGGGAGATCATCGTCATATTTTACCCCCTTCCAATCTCTAAGGGTGACAGAATCCAACTTTGATGTAACTATGTGCATAATTATTGTGTCCCACTTATCCACAGGCAGCTCTAACGCTTTTAAAGAACGCAAATGTTTCTCAACAGTGGCGTACAATTGGCGAAGGCCCGAATATGATTCTTGTTTTAAAGGCAAAATATCAAAAATCGCGTTAAGATGACTAGCTACTATCAAACCTTTATTCTCGTATCTTTCCTGCAATAATTCCCAGGCCACGTCATAATTGGCATCCGTGGTTTCCAAAGATTGAATTTGATCCGCGGCCTCCCCCACAAGGGCTGAGCGCAGATAATGAAACTTTTCAATCTTTGAGAGCGTCACGTGTTTATGAATTAACGATCTATACGTATCACGAAAATTTAGCCATTATTCGTATGCCCCGGAAAACGTCGGAATATTAATGGTAGGCAATTTAACTTGATTCTGAAAGGATAAATAATTCGGCAACTGTGCACGATGTTCCGCGTTAGCGTTATTCGTCGAACTCCCGGAAGCTAAACCCTGAGAAGAACTGCTTATTATTTTTTTATTAATGATACCAGTAGTCAGGCCGACGGCGGCATAGAAGGAATCCTCAAAAGTTTTTATTTCTAAATTATACTCTTCCTCATTATTTTCAGTAATAAATATATCATTTTCAACTCGCGTAAAATCGTCTAAAAGCTCATTAGTTTTAGCTAATCTAGCTCTTAAATCCTCTATCTCATCTCTTTCAACTTCGAAGGCACTCAAATAAGTTTTAAATCGCGTAAGATTGCTTTTTAAAATCTTTCTTTTTAGCTTAAGTGATTCTAGAGACTGCATAGCCATTTTATTTTCATTTAAAAAGTTCAGAATTAATTTTCACACTTTTAGCAAAATTATTTAGAAAGAATAAAAAACCTTGATAAAAATAACACGAAAATACAAAACAAACAGTATTTTACCCGAAAGATGATAAGATAAAAAACGGACAGAATAGAAAGGAAAAAGCACATAACCTGATTTCTCCAGGACGGCGATGATGCTCTGCTTCTCCGGTGGCCCAGACGTAGAAAATGCTGAGTTTTCAAAACGCAAATGCGTTTTAATTTCCAATAATAGAAAAAATGCTCCTTGCAGGCTGCAAACCCTGAAGATCGTCGCTTTATTGTATCCACGTGGCTGCGATGAGGAAAAGATCCAGCATGGCGAAGTTCCAAGAACGTGGTGAATTTCCGAGAAATCCGGCTCGAAGGACCATGTATTTTTGCGGATTTAAAACCTCGGTAACAGGGCAGGTTGAAGTTATAAAATAAAAAAGACTTCGTTTCTGCTGCTGCACTTTCGATCACTCAATGAGATCGTTAACTTTATTTTTTAATGTAAAAATATAAAATTTTAAAAACTTTGCGTCTAATCTATTCGAAGGTTGCTTTGCAAAGGAGAGCGATTTAAGGGGAAATTCTATCACGTGTATATAAGAAAAATGCGCAAGAAGCTAATCAAATTACATATGATTTGCGCACTGATAGAATCTCAAGAGCTATTGTGGCATTTTCGAGAATCACAATATTATCTGCGCGGCTATTCAAAATACATTTAATTAATAAGCGAAGTAGTCATATTTGAGGTCAATAAATTAAACATATATTGTTTATTATCAACTTTTTATTAAATGGAGCTATAGAGATGCAACTTTTTTCAATTTTGCAACTTTTATAGGTGTATAAAAGCAAGTATTAGCAACAAAATGAGAAATAAATAAAAACAATTGTTTAAACAAATTTTATAGTTTGTAATCAACTTTTTATAAAATAGGGCTAGAGAGTTGCAACTTTCTCTAAGATTTGCATGTTTACTTATGTTGAGAGGTTGGAATGACTGTAAGACATAATTATAATTAAGTAAAAAACTTTAGAACATTTATTTGTTTAATATGATAAATACATGTGTTGGTTATCACATCATTTTTTCGGATAACGTTTTTTTGTTACAGTTTGTAAACTGTTTTCGGTATTTTGCTTTTGGTCCTTATCTCTTGTTATTAGTTTGTTAAAATCAGATAATAATTTAACGTTTCGCTCTACATTGTCATTAATTAATTTTAGCCAATTTACAATTTTTATACAAGCGTAATAATCGACATTCTGATGACATAGTGAGGGATGTTCCTCAAGAAAACAAGTTTACATTTTAAAACGTGAAAAGAAGTTCATTGAATCATCGTTTATAAATTGATTGACACATTTTGGCCTTTCTAGCTTTACTCAATGAAAAGATAAAAATAAACATTATTAAATTGTTTAAACAATTGTTAACATTTATTTTCTTATTTTGTTGCTAATACTTGCTTTATACACCTATAAAAGTTGCAAAATTGAAAAAAAGTTGCATCTCTATAGCTTCATTTAATAAAAAGTTGATAATAAACAATATAATTTGTTTAAACAATTGCGAAAATTATTTTTAAGTTTTGTTGTTGGCTTCACTGAACTCGAAAAGTTGAAAAATTAAGAAAAAGTTGCATCTCTGTATCTCTATTTAATGAAAAGTTAATAATAAACAACATAATTTGTTTAAACAATCGTAAGGATTATTATTTATCGTTTGTTGTTAGTACAAGGCTTCACAGTCATCAAAAAATTGCAAAATTCAGAAAAAATTGCAACTCTGTAGCTCAATTTGTGCAAATCTTGAAAATAAACAATATAATTTGTTTAAACAATCGTTAAAATTATTATTTTAAATTTTTTGTTCGTATTTGACTCCAATGGCCTCGATAAGTTGCAAAATTAGAAAAAAGTTGTAACTCCGTAACTCAATTTGCGCAAATCCTGAAAATAAACAATATAATTTGTTTAAACAATTGTTAAAATTATTGTTTTAACTTTTTTGTTCGTGTTTGGCTCCAATGGCCTCGATAAGTTGCAAAATTAAAAAAAAGTTGCAACTCCGTAACTCAATTTGCGCAAATCCTGAAAATAAACAATATAATTTGTTTAAACAATTGTTAAAATTATTGTTTTAACTTTTTTGTTCGTGTTTGGCTCCAATGGCCTCGATAAGTTGCAAAATTAAGAAAAAGTTGCAACTCTCTAGCTCAATTTGATAAAAAGTTGTAAATGAATAATAATAATTTGTTTAAACAAATTAGCAATTACATGGAATAATGATTAAAAATTAATATTTATGTTATTTATTTAAAATATAGGGAAAAACTATCATAAAAATAGTTAAAAATTATTTTGATCGATTTTTTCATAATTTTGTAATTTATGGGGTTTTTTTGGGGCCCTATAAAAAATAGTTAATATTACAAAATTTTTAAATAAACAATTTGGCATTGTTGTTTGAAGTCTCCTGAAGAGAAACAGAGTTGGTTGATTGAAAAATATTGATTTTCAAGGGTTCTATACCATTTCTACGAAAAAGTATTTTGTCCCCATGCATTTTGCATGGGAAACTTTGAGCGCTTTGTGCCCTATCTAAATTTTAAAAAATAAAAAAATAGGGGTATTTTTTTTCATATAGAACAATCCTATGGGGTGAGAGCATTAAAAATAAAATATTTTTGTTTTGGACCACCCTACTGTGTAATCAGTCTGAGCGGAACATCAACTTTATGAATTTTTGGAAGACCGTAAGCTTTTTCAAGATTAGTATCAGTCAAAGTGAGATCATTATGATGATACTCTCTATCTAGTAATCCATTATTATGTAGAATTACTGAAGTATTGTCTTGTAATTTTTTTAACGGATTTGTTTTTATAACTTTATATGTGGAAGTTTCTGAGAGTTAAGATGACATTTTTGTTAAATAATATTCAGCTTTCAAACATACAGTTACGTTACCCTTATCTGCATTAGTGAACAAAATAGCTGGATTTTCTTTTAAAAAAGTTTTATTAAAATTTAATTTTTTGTTAAACACTTTATCTTGTTTTAAGCAATGTCTATTTTTATTTAAATTATCAACCATAATGTTTGAAAACTGTGTTCTTATTTCATTTCTTACTTCTGTCGAAACATCTAAATTCCAGATCGAAGATTCAACGTTTTTAACTGAATTAATTACTTCTTGTTTTTTAATTTTTTCTTTAACACTAAAATTAGGTCCTGATGAGACAATATTAATAACATCGCTTGGAATATCTTTATCAATTAGATTCTTAAACCAATTAGTTTTTGTAGACTACCTGATTTTTTCAGAACACTGTTTTTTGACCAAAAAATTAAATTTATTTATGTTTTTTATTTTCAGTGTTCAGAATCCGAAAATATTTTTTTTTGTAAAAAAGTAGAGAAGTTATTTAAAATATTTTTGTCAATTTCGGAATCAATAATACAAGTTTTTATTTTTTCAAGTTATTTTTTTAAAAACTTAACATGGATATGTATGTCATCTATTTTTAAATTTAATAATTTTGTCAAAAATGTAAAATTTAACTTTTGAATATTATTTTTTATCAACTTACTATAAAAAGAATTATTAGTGAACTGTTTGTTTTTGTCAACAATGTGTTGTGGAAAAACATCACCGAGACAACAAAACGTTGCTGTGTGCAAGAAAAATAAAAAAATTTCTTGAAGTTTTTTATTTTTATCTAACCTTCCCAAGATCGATTAATCTTGTCTTTAAGAATACAATTTGGAAGGAAATACTACTACAATACTATTTGAAAATTTTTTCTACTGCAGAATAAGTTTATTAACAATTTGCAAATAAAAATATTACTATTAAAATATTTATTAGGTGTTTTAATAGTAGTGTACCACTACCTGAACACAGAGTAAATAGCAGGTAATTGCACTATGAAACGAAAACTTTAATTTTTTTAAATTTAATAAGATATATTCTGTATATGACGTGTGAATTATATAGTAAACATAATAAGTTTTCTACCAACCCAAAAAAATTCTGAAAATTAGTGAAATTTAAGTTTTAATATGAACTTGAAAAAAGGTGTCCCACTACCCCTGACTCTACCCTAAATGTGAATCATAATTAAAAATTTTAATTAATAAGTAAAACATACCTATTTCACCTGTAAAAAAACACGTTCACCAGTAAAAGAATTTGGATCCCTCTAGTGAAAGAACAAATATTATTTTTGTTAAATTCATGCATAAAATAACAGATTGTGGTAGGAAAAAATTCACAAATGTTGTAAAATTAAGTTCAAAACTTACTATTATGAATATTTTTTGGACTAAGTACCCTAAAATAACGTCTTAAGTGTTTAACCACTTCTAACCAATTTGTTTATTTATGTTTTGATTACTTGCAATGTTAAATATTATATCATTTGTCAGTTACTTTGGACTGTTCTTTTGCATGCAAATAGATGAAATTATTTCACTGGAAAGTGATCAAATGCAAATCCAGTAAAGGAATTTGCATTTAATAATAATATTTGATAAATAATTGAGTTTTTTTACCAAAGAAAATAATTAAGAGACATACTTAAGTTAATTAAGAAAAAAATACATCAATTAAAGCAGTTTGTACAAAAGAAATGTAAAAATGAAAATGACGTGTTCAGAGCGATGTTCTTTTAGTAAGAGGTATACGTAACCTACTAAATTTTTAAATAATTATTTTTGAAAGTAATTTGCATTTTAAACCTGATGTTATGTCATATACAAGGTTTAGAAGTAATTAAGTTCCTAAAAACATATTAATTAACAGAATAAAAAATATCATTTTTAAATTATTATGGAAAATGTTCAATTTGTTCTTTCACTGATGGCAGTTCTTTCACTGGTGCCACTACCCTAAGATTTTTATTTTTTGAGAATTCAAATGATTTTTGGTTCAGAGTTGTGGCTTTGTAGTTCCTTTTACCAGTGTTATGTTGACATTAACAATATGTTACTTTTATGACGAGTTTTTAGCAAAATGCTAAGGGGTGTCAACTTGCAAGCCTTTCCCCTATACGGAAAGAAGGCATCTTAAATATGTTGTTTACTACTTTGTCTTAAATTTTAAATATATTTTAGTATTTGTGTTAAAATGTTGTACGAAAGTGACAATTTGTAGTATTTATATGATTTCCTGAAGTTTCTTTCAAGATATCTTCGCAATTCTATTTTGCGTTCGATATATTGTTTGAGACTTATTAAGAATTTTGAGAAATAAGAAGTACACTCTTCCATTGTCAATATTAGCAGAAGATATAAACAATCTTTGGAAAAAAATTTAAATGGAACTTCAAATTTAAGTTTCGTCAAAAAATACGACGTTTCATCGGCAAAGATTTGCCGATCTCATCAGGCATAAATTGGTTAACACATAACGAAGTTAACAAGTCAAGAGTATAAAAACATATTTTTTGTTTTTTGAATTTAAAAATTTTATTACAATCACGCGCCAGACGGACCTTAAACCGACTCGACATCATAATCGAAACTCGATTATGATTTTCGATTATGATGTCGAGTCTAGCTAAACTTGCACGAATACTAAAAAACCAGAAAGTGCATTTATCAGACACACGGAAGGTAGAGGTCCTAAAAGAGCTCGCTGATTGGCCGGTAATATTTCCGGAAAGAGGACCAGCCAATCAAAGTTTAGCTACTTCATATCACACACACCATGAACGCTTTATACAAACACCAAATTACGTTTCACATTTTCGTATAGCATCTTAATGAAAAATTTTAGTCAACTTAAATTGTCTTTGGCATATTTCTTCTACATTTAATTCTTTAATTTTGACACTACAAAAAAGTTTTTTGTTGAGCGCATAACACGGACTCGCTTAATACGTCTATATAGTTCGCACAATTCACTGCAACCCATGTGAAAAATTTGCTGGCATTGCTAACAAGTACTTACACACAAAAACATATGGATCTACTGTGATAAAACAAAATAACCACTGTCCAACTCTGATTACTCTCCCCTACAATTCTGTGGCTGAAAGGTAAAAGAGCACAACTCCATTTTTATGGTTTCGAGATAAACGAGTTTTAATTTTTTCTTAGTTCTGTGAAATCGAAAAATCAACAAATGTTTTTGGTGTTTTGCATTAAGTCTTATTATTTATTGGATTTTTTAAATACGTTTATCAAATTTAATAAAACGCTTCGATTTTAAAGAAATTTAATATTTTTTCACCGTAACATTATATTTTGTTGGAGTTGTGTCGTTTTAACTTTAAATTGTAATATCTAACTAACTTCAATTTGTTTTTAAATGTCATTTTCAAAAAATGGTTATGATTTTCTTTCTCTTAAACTCTTGCTTAAATAAGCCATTTTTAGGTTTATATATATTTTTATTATATATTATAATTATTGTATATTATATAAAGACATAGTGATAAGTCAATTTAATCAATAACTTAAAAAACATTTTGTAAAATCAGTGATTTTTTTAAAGCGTCAATTGTTTTTATCAGCCTGAATGGAGCTGTGTCGTTATACTATTCTATCGACGACAAAAATGGACTTGTGTTATTATATTATTCATTATTTTCTCTGTAAATAAATGTTTTACTCATTTTACAAGTATCAAACTTTAAAAAGCATGTCTAAATGTATATGAATCTGATGATATCTCAAATTTGATAAAATAACGCTTGTGCTGTTTTACCTTTCAGCCACAGAATTTTTGCCAATGTATTTTCGGAAAGATGAATATTCTGACAAATAGAGTTTTGTTTTTTAAATATTCAGACAAAAAGTAAGTTTGATAAATACAATTCTGGAAAATACAAATTTAGGAAGTTAAATATTCCAACAAATAAAGTTTCGGGAAATTAAATGTTCTGACAAATGCAGTTTTGGGAATTTGAATAGTCGGATAAATAAATTTCGGTCTATTGCACGTTCTGTCAATTAAGGTTTGATCAAAATATCGGCTTCCCTTACCTAGTTAGGGATATTAAGTCTGGGTTAAGTACCATGGAGGAAACGTATTCATAATTATTATCATCAGATAATAATATAATTAAGGCATGTTTAGTCCAACGCAGAATCACATGCTTATATTCCATTCCCGTCACAAAATATTAAAATCTAAATTTTTGCTAACTGAGATCTTTGGTCACTAATTTACCTTAAACAATGAAAAAGAATAGATTCTTATTTTTTAGATATGAGAAAATTTAATACTTCCTGAATGAGCGATGCTGGCTCTACAGCATTTTGGAGCATCTCCTCAGGGATGCAAAAATGTAACAAACTAAAGTCGGGGACAAAAGTATAGAGATCTGGCTTTTTTTTGTATTTATCTTATTGAAAAAAATCTTTGAACATTCCAGTAAAAAATTATAATATCTTGAAATATTGTGCATTAAGGGGTTACATGGGTTTTAAAACTTCATTAGCAAGTATCAATTGATTATTTTCATGGATAACAAAAATTCCGCAAATATCCTGAAAAATCCGACTTTGAACCTCCAACTTTAATTGCTTTTTTCTCAAAACTCGATTTTTTAAGACGGTGGATACAATTGCTGAAAACTAATTCACCGACCTTCTTGAAATTTGGTATACTTTTTGTCAATAATACTGACTTGTGCCTGAACGAAGGATTTTTTTTTAATTACAACAAATTTTATAAACATATACCCCAACATCACCTAAATTTGCTTCAACTTTGCCAACCTTTTCTCAAGTTTTTAAACTTACAGCAAACTTTCTGAAAGTAAGAGATACTTGAGGAAAGATTGGCAAAATTAAGGCAAGTTAAGGTACTATGGGACTATATATATATGGAAGATTTCTTATTACACCGTTATTCTCTAAATAGTGGTAAGATTTGTGACCTTTGGCAACCGCTGATATAGCTCAGGTCGCGAAGCGCCTGGCTTTGCGGTCATGGAAGTTGAGCAAGCTTGAGTACGGTTAGTACTTAGATGGGTGACCGGCTTCTGTAACCTGCAAGCCTGGTGTTTTTCTCTGCGGTTGATACATATCAAGCGGGAGATTAGACATCGAGGACTGATTGTGAACCATTCGAGAATTGGAAGGTATACATCCCGACTCGATTGTCAATTAATCGGCTGTAGTCAGTAGAGTGTTTTCCGTAATTCTCCTCTACTCTGATCAGAGAGGGTCAGGCAAATGCGAGTATTTCTAATCAAAGACGTCTACGGAACGCAAGGGCTAACGCTAATTAAGTACAAAAAAATGCCAAAAATTTAAATCGTATAATTACACTGAGAGAAATCTACTGTAATTATTATATGAAACATAACCTCGATTAACCATATAGAAGGTGTCGTAACCATTTTCGCTTAATTCTATATAAAAATCATAAGAAACCCAACTTATAATAGCACTCAGTTCTCTTTATAAAAATTGCTTAAACGCTGCCTAATATTCAGGCCAAGTTTATACAACACAAGCTAACCCGTGTGTTGTATAAACTCGGCCTGAATATTAGGCAGCGTTCAAGCAAATTTTATAAAGAAAACTGAGTGCTATTATAAGTTGGGTTCCTTATGATTTTTATATAGAATTAAGCGAAAATGGTTACAACACCTTCTATATGATTAATCGAGGTTATGTTTTATACAATAATTACAGTAGCTTTCTCTCAGTGTAGTGAGAAAAATATTTTTCAAAATTATAATGAAAAAGATGTATAAAAGATTTTTGCCAAAACTTTGATAAAATTATTGTAATATTATGAATTTATTTCCATAATATTATGAATTTATCACTCAGTTAATAATTATTGAAAAGATATTATCGATTTCACTGAGTCAAATAAAACGAAAAAATCTTCACTTTTTTAACGTTTCAACAGCTATGCTGCCCTCATCAGAAACGTAAAAAATTAACAATAAATAAATTAAATATAAAGACGATGACAAATTTTTGACAACAAGTGTCTCGTCCGTTTACTAAAATTAAATTAAAATTAAACATTATTAAAATTTTAAAACATATTCTCACTAATTTTTCTCACTAATTATAATATTTAAATATTTTGCATCTTTTTGCACTCAATTTAGCCTCAGGAAAAATCTAAGAAAAATATTGTGCAACAATATTGTTGTATTTTTTAAATTATATAGAAAATTATCTTTAAAACCACACCTAGAACAAAAAGTGATCTTTATTGTTTTAAAAGTTATTAAAAATTGAAAAAAATGCTGTAATTTACACTTTTTTTTCTAATAAATTTTTTTAGAGTAGGGAAGAGTGGTCATCAATGTACCGGGGTTTTTTCAAGTTCAAAGTATTTAGGGGCCATCCATAAATTACGTAACACGTTTTTTTTAAATTTCAGACCCCCCCCCCCCCCCCACCACCATGTAACACGTCATTACATACATTAGCGCCATTTTTTCTGCTGGTCGTAACAAACTGCTTGACCCCCCCCCCCCCCCCTAAGAAACGTTACGTAATTTATGGATGGACCCTTATTCAATTTCACCAATTTCAAGCACTTCTTTCCATCAATATAAAACTACAACACTTCTCTAGGTAATGCACACATATTATACCCGATTTATTTTGATTAAATAATAAAATTTAAGATTTCTCTAAACTAACACGCTATTTTCATTTTCAACAACTAGAGAAAAAAAATTGTTTTACCGGTCGAATAGTTTGACTTGTTTAATTTTATTCCTGCTTACTTTTGCAAATTATATGTTAAATAAAATAAGTGAATGTGCTATTGGTCGGTTGAAATAACTGTTATTGGGATTATCAGTGTTGTGTCATAGAAACATTTGTTTAAACTCTTTTGAATTGTTTTTTTTTCGGTTGGCTTGGTTATTATAACCTCTTTGCCATGCCGGACTGTTCAGTGTGTGAAATCAAAGTTATGAAGCAGATATGGGATGCAATGTGTTGCTCGAAATGCAACAATTTTATTCATCATGTATGTGCAAAAGATAAATATAACAAAAAAGAAATTGAACAAATTAAAAAAGGAATTATTCCTTTTGTTTGTACAAAATGCAAAAAGAATGACATGTGCCGTTCCAATGAGACATTGTCTGATGAAGTTTCTAATATGACTTTATCTGCTGTCTCCGATGCTCCTTCAGATAAATTAATTGAAGCAATGCGGGTAGTGGTTGATCAGGGGCAGCGTAAAGTGTTAGATGAATATACCAAAAATATGACGGTGATGTTCGATGATTTCAAATTGACGCAGACTGAATTTAATAATAAACTTTCTGAATCAATCTCTAACATGAAAGTAGAAATTAAACAAAACTCCAACAACATCAGTGTATTACAAGTAACTTCAGCGACTTAATCTAATGAAATTAAAAAATTGAAGGAGGAAACGGCGTATTTAACATTGAAAACATTCAGAAACTTTTCTACTTTGGATTTTGGATGGTGTGATAAAGATAGGTCGAATATCTATATCAAGAAATCTCTTACCCCTCTCAATCGCAATATCTATGCAGCGGCCCTTAATATAAGAAGAAATGACAAATTAAAATATTTGTGGATTTCTGGTGGTAAAATTTTTGGCCGCAAGGAGGATGGATCACGCAGATTTCAATTGAGATGCATTGAAGACGTGAAGATGTTGGATAAGCAACTAGCGGACGTTTGGTTCTATTATGTACCTTTCATTTGTTTATCATGTCATATCAAAATTTTAACTTTTTTAGTTTTTATACATTTTTATTACGGTAGATTTTTATCATACCAAGTTTGTGTTAAATTTTTGGCTAATGTTATTTCAGAAGATAATGTAATTAGTTATGCAATAAATAATGTCATGGAATTACTTGTTCTTTTAATTGCTGAGTTTGTATTACATATTTCGTTCACAATATCTTATAATATAATAGAGTGCTTAAGGTCTATTTATTTGGATAATTTATTAGATAATGAATTGGTTTCATTGGTATTTATTTGAATAATTTATTTAGAGATTATATTTTTGAAAATTTTATACGAAAAAATTTCTAATGGAAAGTATAACTATCTGCCGCGTTAATGCACAATCTATTAGTGCACATTTCACAGAATTTAAAAAAAAAATTTTATATAAATACTATGACCTAATAGCGGTGTCTGAGACTTGGTTAACACTAAAGATAACGTCAAATTTAGTAAGTCTTGATAATTATGTCTTGTTTCGTAATGATAGAGATTTGCGCAGGGATGGAGGAGTTTGTCTATACGTACATAAGAAACAGTGCCAGCTTTAGGGTAGTGCGCGCCTGTGCGGCCGCACAAGGGCGTTTAAGTTGTAGGGGGCGCCATGGTTTTCAAAGGGATGGTTCACAAAAATTCGATAACTAAAAAAAAAGGATTAAAACTGATAAGAAGAAGAAAAAAAACCACTAAAAAGGGCGCCATACTAATTCTCGCACAGGGGCGCGAAGGTAGCTAAGGCCGGCACTGATAAGAAATTAAAATGCTCCTTGGTATTTCTGAGCGAGGAGAGTCCTTATCCGACAACTGAATTTTTATTTATAATAATTTAGTCTGAAAGTGATAATGCATTGCTGGGTGTGGTCTATAAACCACCTAATGCTTCATTTGGGAATGAGCTTGAGAGTAAAACTTTTTCTAACTTGCAATATTTTAATAAAATTATTATTTTAGGCGATTTTTACAGCAATCTAAATCAAACTTCTCCTTCTACTAACTATTTAATTTCTATGATGTATTCGGCGGGATTATCTGTTGTGCCCCATAACTCTACCCACCATGCTAATACATCCAGCACTCGAATCGATGCTATTCTTGTTGATAATTATTTAGAAAAGGTGCTAAACTATGGACAACACCCAATTTCATTTCTATCTAACCATGATTTGTTAAATATTAAATTTGAATTCAATGTTAATGATAATCGGTCTATTTGTCAATCCAATGTCATCCGCAATTTAAAAAATATTTCGGAGAACGATTTTCTCTCACACTTAGCAACATACGATTGGCCCAGTATTTACTTAGAGTGTGATATAAATATTAAGGTGCATAAATTAACTTATTTTTTAACCTCCGCTTTTGATGTCTTTGCACCCCAACACTTGTCAAATACTAAAAAAAAGTACTCACCATGGATAAGTGATGAATTAAGAGCTCTTATTAAGGAGAGAAATAACTTGCGCAGTAAAGCAAGAAAACTAAGAATATTAATGACCAAGCGAATTTTAAAAGAATTCGTAATTTAGTTCAAACCAAGATTCTGGATGCTTTTAATAAATATAATTGTAATATAATTAGAAACAGTAATAATAGTACAAATACATGGAAAATCTTACAAAAATTAAATTTAATATAAAACAAAAAATTATCCAATGATCACAGTTTTTGTGCGTAGTTGTGTTTCCAGTTTGTGATTGGGTTGAATCTTAATTGAGTAATAGATTCCAATCAGTGGTTAAAAGCGATGGTGAAAGATCTGAGTGGAGTAGACTAAAATGTGGAATACCACAAGGTTATTCCTTATCGTCCATTATTTTTAACTTGTACGTCACGGATCTTGTCAAAAAACTTAAATTCTGTAAACACATTAAGTACGCTGATGATTTTAAGTTATATTTATCTGGATCAGTTTCATTATTATATAAGCTAATTGAAATGGTTCAATTTGATATAAATTACGTTGTAGAATGGGCAAGCGAAAGTGGTTTGTCACTCAATCCAAATAAGGTGAATACAATGATAATTGGCTCATCTTGTAAATCTTATTCCGAGCTTTTGACAACTCTGCCTCCCTTAATCGTAAATGGTGTTCCTATTATTTACAAAGGGACAATAAAGGATCTTGGATTAACTTTGTATGGAACATTATGTTGGAAGGAACATGTATTTGGTATTTCACGTAAAACGTCATGGTCTTAAGACAATTAAATAGAAACAAAAGTTTCTTTACAACTTCTACTCGTATGTTGTTGATAAAGTCCCTGATACTGCCTTACTTTGATTGTTGTAGCATAGTATACGATGACATAACTGATTAATTGAACGATAAGTTGTAAAGAACGTTGAATGCCTGTATTATATTTGTTTACAATTTACCCAATGCAACGCACATCTCTCAATATCGAATCAAATCCAATTTGTTAAATGTTGCAACTAGGAGACAGTTTTATATGGGAAATTTACTGTACTCTGTTTTCAATAATAAGACTCCATCATATTTTAATTTAAAATACCAAATACAATTAGAAGTATTTCAAAGCAACGGATGTTTAAAAAATTATTTTTTCAGTTTTTGTTTAAACAAGATAACAATTTCTTCGATATAACTTATTGGTGATATGTTGTTATTCGCACACTTTATTTTATTTAGTTTATTGAGTTTAAAATCATACTTATAAGTAAGTATCAATGATCATACTGTTTCTGTATATATGTGAAATTCATTTAACGAATTTACTATCATGCTGCCGTGTTTTCCAGAAACACAGTAACTACAAATTGAAAGAATTCGAGAAAATTGCGAAAATCTGTTTAAAGCTTTATTGCCTTGTTCCGTGAAGCCTAATTGAAATTTTAAAAAGCCGTTTTTACTCTTGATTCGAATAAATAATCTGCCTTGATTGATGTAAAAAAAATGTCCTATTTATTTAAACAATTAATTAATTAATAAAAATGTAGTTACTGTTGAGCGAACTCGAAGGTCGTCGCGCGAGCGACCAAGTAACTGGTAGTTGCTTTGTTTGTCGCGCGAAGAGCGGCCATTAGAGACCCTTCGTCGCGTAGAAAACCTAGTAACTGCAATAAAATATAAGAATTTAATTTTTAACAATCTAAAAATTGTAAAAATGTAATGAATAAAGATTCATAATTAATTAATATGGTGGAAGAAGGCTTTAAAAAATAAATTAAAAAATAATTATTGCTGCCGCAAATACATTTATTATGAAAATACGAAACTTTTATAAAAAATACATTACCAGAAAATAATAATGAGTTAAGAAACTTTTTACATTAATTTTTTTAAAACACAATATTAAACACATTTAAAACCATTTTGCGTTAATTATTTTTTTATTTCAAGTAGTTTTTTAAAATAGAGGCTATAGCTGAAAGTATACATAAAAACAAGTAAACATAATAAAAATCATCGAGTTTAGGGTCGAGAAACATTTTGCATATTTTTTTAAACATATTAATTTAAATCAACGAATCAAGCGACTCGGAAAATATTTTGCAAACATTTTTTTTAACATAGTATAAATAAACGAATTCATTAAAACATTTTGCACTAATTGTTTTAAAAATAATTCAAATAAAAAATTATCTTAAAAAATCTTTTAAAAAAATAAGAGGAATGAATCAAATGTAAATAAAAAAATTACTTATTCTTAATACTCTGAGTTGGATATTAAATCTTCATTAGAATCGTTAACAGTTAAATTTATTTAATGTCATAATAATAATATTGAACAATATTATTTAAATAATTTGCCATATAAAGAAGATAAGTAAAGAAAATCTTGACAGAAAAACGAATAAAAAAATACCTATCAAAAGCAGAAGAAAAAATTTATAAATTTTGAAAAAATAAGATACAAAATAGAAATGAAACAGTTAACGAAAAAGTGAAATCTGTTAGAAATTTCTTAAGAAATTAAAAAGATGGTATTATTATTATTAATATGTAAAATAATTAATATTAATTAATTTACATTTAAATTTGAATTATTTGAAAGTTTGAAGAAATCGAAATGTACGTTAATAAATTGATGTTTGGAATTTATTTAAATTATTATAATGACTTAGGATATAAACATTTCATACCAGACATTTTTTGCTATGTTTGTGCCAAAAATTTGTAGATAGAATTTTAAACTTTTTTATTTGTTTAATTATTCAAATTTCATAAGAATCTACTAATTTTTGAGATTTTTTAAATTTATGATTTCTTACATACTTTTTACATATTTACATATTTTTTTTTATTAAAATTATGATTTTAATGGAAATGACCCGGTGCTTTTAATCATGATTTGAATCAAACTGATTTAAATTAATTCCTACTCTGATAAATATATGAATATATAACTAATATATAATATATAAATATTATTAAACGTAAATACAAAACTATAAATTAATAATTAAAAACTATTAATTGTTTAAAATATGTTACAACTTTTTCAAGCTTTATAAAACTTTGCAGTTACTAGGTCCTTCAAAATAAGACCGTTCTTTTTCGAAGTCTCTTCGCGCGGAGAAACTCAAGTAACTACACTGCCTCGGAGGCTCATGCAGTTACTTGGTGCTTCGCGCGACGAAGGCTCGAAAAAGGAGGTCCGTGTTTTGAGGAACTAAGTTACTATGTAGTTACTAGGTCCTTCGAATTATGACCCTCATTTTTCGAGCCCTCGTCGCGTGAAGCACCAAGATACCTTCAGTTACTTGATTTTCTCGAATTAGGACTCGCCAATCTTTGTAGTTACGGTTAAAATGACGTAATTATACAAAAATTATTATTACCCTACTAAAAATAAGATCAGAATTAATCAAGAATGGTCAGCAGTTCTGAACAGTCCTGACAATTCTCACCACTTGTGACTGGTCTCACCATTCGTGACGGGTGTTACCATTTCTAACCATATCTGTAGATTACTCTCACCACTTGTGACGGGTCTCACCATTTCCAACCATACAGTTACTGAGCTCTTCCCATTCAACTCCCACTATTTTTAAGACTGCGACTATTTCTCAACGTATATATAACTTATATTTTATATTACGTTAATTTGTAATTATAAATAACAAATTTATATTACACTATACAAGTTTAGAATTATATTCTGCGTGTTAATCGTTTAATACTCATAATTTACTAATGATAAGTAATTAACTTACTCGCTTTATATAATAAAACAAACACTATTATTTTTTGAAATTACGAACTCAAAGTTCTAAATACATTTAAAAATATAATACTCTAATAGAAATTATAAGTATTTAAAGGTATATCTACTTTTGTATTTGTAATTTGTTATTTTCTCATAGTACATTTATAGGTTATGTGAGTCATATAAAATTATCAAATTCCAAATATTATACCGTTTTAGTCAACCAATGTGGTATCTTAGCATAATGATTAATTTATTATTGTGTTTTAAATTTTGTAACAATACCACATATATTTAGGTCATTCATTTTTTTTAAAACATATCTTACATATCAAATAAAATCTCGAAATTATTACATCAGCTAAAAGTTAAACAACATTTAAGTATATTTGAAAAGAAATGGAGTTACAAGTGGCTCTATGACACAGTGTTCAAGACGTTGGACTTTCAGGCTAAAGGTCCCGGGATCGATACCAGCTAGAAAGACTTTTTTTTGTATAATTTTTTCTATTTTCTTCAAGAGGGGCCCCAAACACCCTACTTCGTCCCTGGTAAAAGGGCGGAGCCAGCGGAAATATTGTGACCAGTTTTGAAAATTCCTCACCAGTCATACTATGTTTCTGACCAGATTCGACCAGAAACGTAACAAAACTGGATTAAAATGGTCAGACTTCCTGACCAGATTTCTGACCAATCCTGTCCTAATTTTCAGTAGGGTAATTACGTTAACACTTTTTAAAAATGCTTTGCATTAATAGATGCATCTCTTTTCCACGATTCCAACGATATAAAAAACTCATTTTTTGATTTTCCTGTAGTTACTGTGTTTCTAGAAAACACGGCAGCATGTTACTGCTTAGAACTTTTATTCTACCTAATTCGCCAAAGATTGTAATCATTCAGTACTAGGCGTCCAATAGTAATAAATCACTGCAGTTATCATTATTTTATTTTGTTATAATTCTTGATTTATATTATTAAATTTTTTTTTTCGACGGTATTACTTATGTGTATTTGTATACTTAATGTATATATCACTCTGTACTCAGATTCTTAGAGGGCTTCTTAGCCCTAGGAACAATCTTTTTTCTTAAATAAATAAATGAAATAAATAAATAAACTACCTGGGTACACAATGAACCACCTCTATAAAAACACTAAAAATTTTCAACAATAATAATATTGCTATTTTCACTTTGTGAAAAAACTTATTTTTTATCAAATACTATAGCAAATTATTACTTAACACTTTTTAATTGATAATGCATAACATAAATATACTTCAAATTTAAGTTAACTAGCAAAACTGGCATTTTAGTTTTGCTGTGTTGAGAAGAGTACTGATAACAATCGCTGTCACATGCTGTACGCATGCCTGGTACATTGAATCAACCTGATATTTGCAACAAAAATGGTTTTTATAACTTAATCCAATATTTCAAAATCTTTATCTCATTAGAATATTGTAGTTAAGGCCCCATACAAAACCCCATACGTAATTTCATTTATTTTTAAATTGCCTTATTTTAATTAAAAAACGTGTTTGTATTTTAGGTAAATTTTTTCTTTAGTGCATCAAAAACAGTTTTTTTCAGATTTCTCTGTAAAGAATAAAGAATAAAATATGAGCATTGATCCTTAGGGGCCATCCATAAATTACGTAACACGTTTTTGTAAAATTTCAGACCCCCCCCCTCACCCATGTAACACGTCGTTACATACATTAGCGCCATTTTTTCTGCTGGTCGTAACAAACTGCTTGACACCCCCCCCCCCCCCCCTAAGAAACGTTACGTAATTTATGGATGTACCCTTACTTATAAGTATGATTTTAAACTCAATAAACTAAATAAAATAAAGTGTGTGAATAACAACATATCACCAATAAGTTATATCGAAGAAATTGTTATCTTGTTTAAACAACTGAAAAAATAATTTTTTTAACATCCGTTGCTTTGAAATACTTCTAATTGTATTTGGTACTTTATTCCAAAGTCTTGAGCCTCTAACAATAAAAGATTTTTGCATTTTGCAAGTACGATGCAATGGAATTGAAAGTATGGATTCTCTACTGCGGAGTCTGTTATTCATTGTATCATTATTTTCTCGAAACTGAAAAAGATCAATTAATATATTATAAATAAAAATTCAGTTGTCGGATAAGGACTCTCCTCGCTCAGAAATACCAAAGAGCATTTTAATTTCTTATCAGTGCCGGCCTTAGCTACCTTCGCGCCCCTGTGCGAGAATTAGTATAGCGCCCTTTTTAGTGGTTTTTTTTCTTCTTATCAGTTTTAATCCTTTTTTTTTTAGTTATCGAATTTTTGTGAACCGCCCCTTTGAAAACCATGGCGCCCCCTACAACTTAAACGCCCTTGTGCGGCCGCACAGGCGCGCACTACCCTAAAGCCGGCACTGTTTCTTATGTACGTATAGACAAACTCCTCCATCCCTGCGCAAATCTCTATCATTACGAAACAAGACATAATTATCAAGACTTACTAAATTTGACGTTATGTTTGGTGTTAACCAAGTCTCAGACACCGTTATTAGGTCATAGTATTTATATTAAAATTTTTTTTTTAAATTCCGTGAAATGTGCACTAATAGATTGTGCATTAACGTGGCAGATAGTTATACTTTCCATTAGAAATTTTTTCGTATAAAATTTTCAAAAATACAATCTCTAAATAAATTATTCAAATAAATACCAATGAAACCAATTCATTATCTAATAAATTATCCAAATAAATAGACCTTAAGCACTCCATTATATTATAAGATATTGTGAACGAAATATGTAATACAAACTCAGCAATTAAAAGAACAAATAATTCCATTTGAAATCATCGAACATCACCGTCATATTTTTGGTATATTCATCTAACACTTTACGCTGCCCCTGATCAACCACTACCCGCATTGCTTCAATTAATTTATCTGAAGGAGCATCGGAGACAGCAGATAAAGTCATATTAGAAACTTCATCAGACAATGTCTCATTGGAACGGCACATGTCATTCTTTTTGCATTTTGTACAAACAAAAGGAATAATTCCTTTTTTAATATGTTCAATTTCTTTTTTGTTATATTTATCTTTTGCACATACATGATGAATAAAATTGTTGCATTTCGAGCAACACATTGCATCCCATATCTGCTTCATAACTTTTATTTCACACACTGAACAGTCCGGCATGGCAAAGAGGTTATAATAACCAAGCCAACCGAAAAAAAAACAATTCAAAAGAGTTTAAACAAATGTTTCTATGACACAACACTGATAATCCCAATAACAGTTATTTCAACCGACCAATAGCACATTCACTTATTTTATTTAACATATAATTTGCAAAAGTAAGCAGGAATAAAATTAAACAAGTCAAACTATTCGACCGGTAAAACAATTTTTTTTCTCTAGTTGTTGAAAATGAAAATAGCGTGTTAGTTTAGAGAAATCTTAAATTTTATTATTTAATCAAAATAAATCGGGTATAATATGTGTGCATTACCTAGAGAAGTGTTGTAGTTTTATATTGATGGAAAGAAGTGCTTGAAATTGGTGAAATTGAATAAGGGTCCATCCATAAATTACGTAACGTTTCTTAGGGGGGGGGGGGGGGTCAAGCAGTTTGTTACGACCAGCAGAAAAAATGGCGCTAATGTATGTAATGACGTGTTACATGGTGGTGGGGGGGGGGGGGGGTCTGAAATTTAAAAAAAACGTGTTACGTAATTTATGGATGGCCCCTAAATACTTTGAACTTGAAAAAACCCCGGTACATTGATGACCACTCTTCCCTACTCTAAAAAAATTTATTAGAAAAAAAAGTGTAAATTACAGCATTTTTTTCAATTTTTAATAACTTTTAAAACAATAAAGATCACTTTTTGTTCTAGGTGTGGTTTTAAAGATAATTTTCTATATAATTTAAAAAATACATCAATATTGTTGCACAATATTTTTCTTAGATTTTTCCTGAGGCTAAATTGAGTGCAAAAAGATGCAAAATATTTAAATATTATAATTAGTGAGAAAAATTAGTGAGAATATGTTTTAAAATTTTAATAATGTTTAATTTTAATTTAATTTTAGTAAACGGACGAGACACTTGTTGTCAAAAATTTGTCATCGTCTTTATATTTAATTTATTTATTGTTAATTTTTTACGTTTCTGATGAGGGCAGCATAGCTGTTGAAACGTTAAAAAAGTGAAGATTTTTTCGTTTTATTTGACTCGGTGAAATCGATAATATCTTTTCAATAATTATTAACTGAGTGATAAATTCATAATATTATGGAAATAAATTCATAATATTACAATAATTTTATCAAAGTTTTAGCAAAAATCTTTTATACATCTTTTTCATTATAATTTTGAAAAATATTTTTCTCACTACACTGAGAGAAAGCTACTGTAATTATTGTATGAAACATAACCTCGATTAATCATATAGAAGGTGTTGTAACCATTTTCGCTTAATTCTATATAAAAATCATAAGGAACCCAACTTATAATAGCACTCAGTTTTCTTTATAAAATTTGCTTGAACGCTGCCTAATATTCAGGCCGAGTTTATACAACACACGGGTTAGCTTGTGTTGTATAAACTTGGCCTGAATATTAGGCAGCGTTTAAGCAATTTTTATAAAGAGAACTGAGTGCTATTATAAGTTGGGTTTCTTATGATTTTTATATAGAATTAAGCGAAAATGGTTACGACACCTTCTATATGGTTAATCGAGGTTATGTTTTATATAATAATTACAGTAGATTTCTCTCAGTGTAATTATACGATTTAAATTTTTGGCATTTTTTTGTACTTAATTAGCGTTAGCCCTTGCGTTCCGTAGACGTCTTTGATTAGAAATACTCGCATTTGCCTGACCCTCTCTGATCAGAGTAGAGGAGAATTACGGAAAACACTCTACTGACTACAGCCGATTAATTGACAATCGAGTCGGGTTGTATACCTTCCAATTCTCGAATGGTTCACAATCAGTCCTCGATGTCTAATCTCCCGCTTGATATGTATCAACCGCAGAGAAAAACACCAGGCTTGCAGGTTACAGAAGCCGGTCACCCATCTAAGTACTAACCGTACTCAAGCTTGCTCAACTTCCATGACCGCAAAGCCAGGCGCTTCGCGACCTGAGCTATATCAGCGGTTGCCAAAGGTCACAAATCTTACCACTATTTAGAGAATAACGGTGTAATAAGAAATCTTCCATATATATATAGTCCCATAGTACCTTAACTTGCCTTAATTTTGCCAATCTTTCCTCAAGTATCTCTTACTTTCAGAAAGTTTGCTGTAAGTTTAAAAACTTGAGAAAAGGTTGGCAAAGTTGAAGCAAATTTAGGTGATGTTGGGGTATATGTTTATAAAATTTTTTGTAATTAAAAAAAAATCCTTCGTTCAGGCACAAGTCAGTATTATTGACAAAAAGTATACCAAATTTCAAGAAGGTCGGTGAATTAGTTTTCAGCAATTGTATCCACCGTCTTAAAAAATCGAGTTTTGAGAAAAAAGCAATTAAAGTTGGAGGTTCAAAGTCGGATTTTTCAGGATATTTGCGGAATTTTTGTTATCCATGAAAATAATCAATTGATACTTGCTAATGAAGTTTTAAAACCCATGTAACCCCTTAATGCACAATATTTCAAGATATTATAATTTTTTACTGGAATGTTCAAAGATTTTTTTCAATAAGATAAATACAAAAAAAAGCCAGATCGCTATACTTTTGTCCCCGACTTTAGTTTGTTACATTTTTGCATCCCTGAGGAGATGCTCCAAAATGCTGTAGAGCCAGCATCGCTCATTCAGGAAGTATTAAATTTTCTCATATCTAAAAAATAAGAATCTATTCTTTTTCATTGTTTAAGGTAAATTAGTGACCAAAGATCTCAGTTAGCAAAAATTTAGATTTTAATATTTTGTGACGGGAATGGAATATAAGCATGTGATTCTGCGTTGGACTAAACATGCCTTAATTATATTATTATCTGATGATAATAATTATGAATACGTTTCCTCCATGGTACTTAACCCAGACTTAATATCCCTAACTAGGTAAGGGAAGCCGATATTTTGACCAAACCTTAATTGACAGAACGTGCAATAGACCGAAACTTATTTATCCGACTATTCAAATTCCCAAAACTGCATCAAACTTACTTTTTGTCTGAATATTTAAAAAACAAAACTCTATTTGTCAGAATATTCATCTTTCCGAAAATACATTGGCAAAAATTCTGTGGCTGAAAGGTAAAACAGCACAAGCGTTATTTTATCAAATTTGAGATATCATCAGATTCATATACATTTAGACATGTTTTTTAAAGTTTGATACTTGTAAAATGAGTAAAACATTTATTTACAGAGAAAATAATGAATAATATAATAACACAAGTCCATTTTTGTCGTCGATAGAATAGTATAACGACACAGCTCCATTCAGGCTGATAAAAACAATTGACGCTTTAAAAAAATCACTGATTTTACAAAATGTTTTTTAAGTTATTGATTAAATTGACTTATCACTATGTCTTTATATAATATACAATAATTATAATATATAATAAAAATATATATAAACCTAAAAATGGCTTATTTAAGCAAGAGTTTAAGAGAAAGAAAATCATAACCATTTTTTGAAAATGACATTTAAAAACAAATTGAAGTTAGTTAGATATTACAATTTAAAGTTAAAACGACACAACTCCAACAAAATATAATGTTACGGTGAAAAAATATTAAATTTCTTTAAAATCGAAGCGTTTTATTAAATTTGATAAACGTATTTAAAAAATCCAATAAATAATAAGACTTAATGCAAAACACCAAAAACATTTGTTGATTTTTCGATTTCACAGAACTAAGAAAAAATTAAAACTCGTTTATCTCGAAACCATAAAAATGGAGTTGTGCTCTTTTACCTTTCAGCCACAGAATTGTAGGGGAGAGTAATCAGAGTTGGACAGTGGTTATTTTGTTTTATCACAGTAGATCCATATGTTTTTGTGTGTAAGTACTTGTTAGCAATGCCAGCAAATTTTTCACATGGGTTGCAGTGAATTGTGCGAACTATATAGACGTATTAAGCGAGTCCGTGTTATGCGCTCAACAAAAAACTTTTTTGTAGTGTCAAAATTAAAGAATTAAATGTAGAAGAAATATGCCAAAGACAATTTAAGTTGACTAAAATTTTTCATTAAGATGCTATACGAAAATGTGAAACGTAATTTGGTGTTTGTATAAAGCGTTCATGGTGTGTGTGATATGAAGTAGCTAAACTTTGATTGGCTGGTCCTCTTTCCGGAAATATTACCGGCCAATCAGCGAGCTCTTTTAGGACCTCTACCTTCCGTGTGTCTGATAAATGCACTTTCTGGTTTTTTAGTATTCGTGCAAGTTTAGCTAGACTCGACATCATAATCGAAAATCATAATCGAGTTTCGATTATGATGTCGAGTCGGTTTAAGGTCCGTCTGGCGCGTGATTGTAATAAAATTTTTAAATTCAAAAAACAAAAAATATGTTTTTATACTCTTGACTTGTTAACTTCGTTATGTGTTAACCAATTTATGCCTGATGAGATCGGCAAATCTTTGCCGATGAAACGTCGTATTTTTTGACGAAACTTAAATTTGAAGTTTCATTCAAATTTTTTTCCAAAGATTGTTTATATCTTCTGCTAATATTGACAATGGAAGAGTGTACTTCTTATTTCTCAAAATTCTTAATAAGTCTCAAACAATATATCGAACGCAAAATAGAATTGCGAAGATATCTTGAAAGAAACTTCAGGAAATCATATAAATACTACAAATTGTCACTTTCGTACAACATTTTAACACAAATACTAAAATATATTTAAAATTTAAGACAAAGTAGTAAACAACATATTTAAGATGCCTTCTTTCCGTATAGGGGAAAGGCTTGCAAGTTGACACCCCTTAGCATTTTGCTAAAAACTCGTCATAAAAGTAACATATTGTTAATGTCAACATAACACTGGAAAAAGGAACTACAAAGCCACAACTCTGAACCAAAAATCATTTGAATTCTCAAAAAATAAAAATCTTAGGGTAGTGGCACCAGTGAAAGAACTGCCATCAGTGAAAGAACAAATTGAACATTTTCCATAATAATTTAAAAATGATATTTTTTATTCTGTTAATTAATATGTTTTTAGGAACTTAATTACTTCTAAACCTTGTATATGACATAACATCAGGTTTAAAATGCAAATTACTTTCAAAAATAATTATTTAAAAATTTAGTAGGTTACGTATACCTCTTACTAAAAGAACATCGCTCTGAACACGTCATTTTCATTTTTACATTTCTTTTGTACAAACTGCTTTAATTGATGTATTTTTTTCTTAATTAACTTAAGTATGTCTCTTAATTATTTTCTTTGGTAAAAAAACTCAATTATTTATCAAATATTATTATTAAATGCAAATTCCTTTACTGGATTTGCATTTGATCACTTTCCAGTGAAATAATTTCATCTATTTGCATGCAAAAAAACAGTCCAAAGTAACTGACAAATGATATAATATTTAACATTGCAAGTAATCAAAACATAAATAAACAAATTGGTTAGAAGTGTTTAAACACTTAAGACGTTGTTTTCGGGTACTTAGTCCAAAAAATATTCATAATAGTAAGTTTTGAACTTAATTTTACAACATTTGTGAATTTTTTCCTACCACAATCTGTTATTTTATGCATGAATTTAACAAAAATAATATTTGTTCTTTCACTAGAGGGATCCAAATTCTTTTACTGGTGAACGTGTTCTTTTACAAGTGAAATAGGTATGTTTTACTTATTAATTAAAATTTTTAATTATGATTCACATTTAGGGTAGAGTCAGGGGTAGTGGGACACCTTTTTTCAAGTTCATATTAAAACTTAAATTTCATTAATTTTCAGAATTTTTTTGGGTTAGTAGAAAACTTATTATGTTTACTATATAATTCACACGTCATATACAGAATATATCTTATTAAATTTAAAATAATGAAAATTTCCTTTTCATAGTGCAATTACCTGCTTAAGTTCTTTATATACAATACATATTTGTCCCGATTTTAAAGATAAATTTGTCACAACTATTTGTATTTTTTTCTAGATTTTTGAAAATTCGTATCCCTTTAATTCCTATAAATATTTTAATACTGTCTGAGAACGTATATTTGATAATGTCTTTTAAGAAGTGTTTAAATCCTTTTGGCAAACCTAATCATAATGATTTCCGAAAAAATCTACGTAATGTTTTTCAAAGCTTATGTGAAAAATATTTAAACTTTAATAAAATAGATTTTGTTTGTGATAATTGTCATAAAAACCTAATTCAAGAAAAAAATTTTGTTCCAAATTTGCCAATAAATATTGAGATAAATCGAACCGAGGCTGAAGATAATATGAATGTTGACAGTGATTCTTCTACTACAGAAACATCAGAAACTGCAGAATATGATTATGAAATATCAGAATGAGATAAAAAGGAAGCGATTTTATCCTTAAATACTTGCTTGAGGCTACTTGGGGACAAAGAAATAGATTTTTTAAAATTAAAAACAAACAATGAAAAATCTGCTGCTTTGAAACAAATTTGTAAATCTTTACGTTGCAAGCTCTTTGACTCAATTAATGTAGAGAGCGATAATGATGAAATTTTCCGACATTTGAAATTTAATTTTAAGAAAGCTGAATGGAACAAAAATCAACAAATCACAATTTTTACTATTTTGCCCGAAACTTGGTCAATTGGAAAAATTAAGTCTGAGTTCGGTTCTGCAGATCATATGGCTCGTGTGGCTAAAAAGTTAATAGAATCGACCGGCTTTTTGTCAAGTCCTGATCCAAAAGCCGAAAAAACTTTATCAGATGAAACAGTTACGTCCATTCAAAAAATTTTTAAAGATGATAATAATAGCCGTGTATTGCCAGGTAAAAATGATTGTGTAACCACGAAAGTTGATGGAAAAAAAGTCAAACTTCAGAAACGCCTCGTTTTATGCAATTTGAGAGAATTGTTTGTTGCATTTCAAGAAGCAGATCCTGAGGTAAAAGTTGGATTCTCTAAATTTGCTGAATTAAGGTACCGAAAGAGTGCGTTTTAGCAGGAACAAGT
The DNA here is from genome assembly GCA_037103525.1 of Ganaspis brasiliensis. Taxonomy (NCBI): domain Eukaryota; kingdom Metazoa; phylum Arthropoda; class Insecta; order Hymenoptera; family Figitidae; genus Ganaspis; species Ganaspis brasiliensis. The sequence goes on along the minus strand of JAZKLR010000396.1, from coordinate 347,238 downwards.
GGAACTAAGTCAATCTAATCCTTTGCCATTTCCCACTGTTAAACATTGGTTGGCTCAACAAAGTTGCAATCCTCCTCAAATCAGTTGCTATTTCAATGATTGCGAAAGTTGTCCCGGTGATGAAAATCTTAAGCTTTTACTAGAGAAAGCATACATAAAGGAGTGTATTGAAGAAATTACATTCAAACAGTGGTTATCAACAGATCGCTGTGATTTACAAACTGTAATCAAACCAGTGGATGAATTTATTCAAGATTTCGGTGATCACATGAAGAAACTTCTACGGCATGATTTTATTGCCAAACAGCAAAGTCGGTATTTAGATGAAATGAAAACCGATTTGAAAGTAGGCGAACTTCTGGTTCTAATAGACTTTACAGAAAATCATTCCATTGATTATCAAGATTCATCACAGGGACATCATTGGTCTAAAACTTAAGTTTCGATTCATCCTCTCGTGGTATATTATCGCACTTCTAATGGAGATTTACAACACATTAGTTTCGCTATTATATCAGATATAATGGAGCACAATACTGTTGCCGTACATCTGTATAAAAAAAATTAATAGCTTTCTTAGGCGAAAAGGGAATACCGATGAATGAGATATTTTACTTCACAGATGGATCAGCAGCACAATACAAAAACCGCAAAAACTTCGTCGATCTCATTTACCATAGAGATGATTTCGGTTGTCCAGGAAAATGGCATTTTCATGCGACATCCCATGGTAAAGAATCTTGTGATGGAATAGGAGGAATCATCAAAAGAACTGCTGCTAGAACAAATCTTCAACGGCCTTATAATAATCATATTACTTGCGCTCACGAATTTTGCAGTAAAATTAAATATTAACTTTTTTAAATATTTAAATAATTTTATAAAATAATTGCTGGAAATGTAAATAATTAATAAATTCGAATTTTCACTTACTTTTATGAAGTTCTTGAAGTTCTATTCGGAAAATGTTGAGTTTTATTATTTTTATTTTCTTTAAAAATGTTGTTATAAAATCTCAATTCTATTATTCAATATTATTAATGTAATGATTATAAATTGAAATGTAAAATTCAAAAATCAATAATTATAAACTAATAAGAATTTTAATTGAAACAAAAATTCAAATTTAACAATAAAATTGTTTAAACTTTTAGAAATTTTATTTTTTTATCAAATCATAAAATTTTATTTAAATTTGTAATAAAAATGATTTTATATTTAATTTATAATTATAAAATTTTCTAAAAACAAAAATTTACACTTATAATGAAAATTTAAATATTTAAATATGAAAACAATTTTTATTTAAAAATTTTTATTTCTTATTTAAAATTCAATTTTTGAAAAGTGGGTGGGAAAATTAAAGCAGGATCACCAATTATTATCAAATTAAATAATAAACTTCATTTTAAATAAAACGAAGATTCGACCAAGCAATGCTTGGTTACAACATTTATTCGTAGTGGTTGACAAAATTATGAAACTTCAAAAAACAATCAAAGTGACGATCGCATCAATGTGACAAATTTCAGAATAACATTTTTTTTAAATTTGTTTTTATAACTAATCATTTAAATTATGAAGAATGTTAATTCTTAACAGACCGCCGGCCTGGAATTTGTTAAAATTCAAGACATGTAACTATAAAGATTTTTACAATACATGTGCATCCATTTAAATTCGTAAAGTAAAGTTCACATACGAAGCTTACATTCAATGTATTTTAAACTACGTGATCACGATTGTCATTTTTATCAGACGCACAAAATGCCAACAATACTAATTCGGCAATAGGTCGCAAGCATTCTGAAGTTTCAGTCTTAACTTTAACTACTCGTATTAGATTATCAGAACCTTTTTTTACATCGGTTATTCTTCCTAAAAGCCATTTCGTTGGTAAAAAATTTGGTTTTCGCAAAATAATCATTTAACCTATAAGCACGGAATCTTCAACACTCTGCCACTTATTTAATTGTTGCAAAGTGCAAAGATAATCAAAAGACCAACGTTTCCAAAATATTTCTACGAGTTGCTGCATTTGTTGCCAGCGATTAAGTTGATTTTGATTTAAATTTATAAGAGACGGTTCGGGAATAGAAGTGAACGATCCTCCAATAAGGAAATGTCCAGGAGTTAAAATATTTAAATCATCAACATGGTCATTTATAGGCGTTAAAGGTCGCGAGTTCATAATAGCGGAAATTTGATACTAATTCTTCATACGTTGGTGTATGACTACCGAAAATTATACGAAAAACAAGACGTATTTTCATGCTTTTGACTGCCGACTCCCACAACCCTCCGAAGTGTGGGGCAGCCGGTGGATTAAAGATCCCTTCAGTCCGATCATTTGAAATCAAATTTTGAAAATCTGACAAATCAATTGCCAATCGAAAAGCCTGACGAAGTTTCTGATCGGCACCCTTAAAATTCGTTCCGCAATCACTGTAAAGTTTACGAGGCTTACCACGTATAGATAAAAATCTTTTAAAAGCGAAAATGAAAGCTTCTGAAGTGTAATTTGTTACAACTTCAAGGTTGTAACAACTTTTACTGCACAACAAACGAAAACAGCTATGTAACAGGAGTGAGAGCGATGACCGCGACCGCCGGCAATGCGAACTTTGATTGGCCCAGCGTAGTCAATTCCACAATCCGTGAAGCCTCTTTCAGGTCTAACAACGCGATGTTGCGGCAAGTTACCCATTAACTGAGTAGTTCGTTTTGCTGGATCTCGAATACAAATTAGACAGTGATGAATAACTGACTTAATTAACAGTCTTGGATGAATTATGCACAATGATTGTCTTACTATACTCAAAGTGAATTGTAATCCACTATGAAAGCATTGTTCGTGGATTTATTTTACGATCAATTTGACAATATGGTGTTTCTTTAGAACGAGTGGATCTTTTGATTCAAAAGGTAGTTCAGAATTCTCCAAACGACCTCCCACACGAATAATTCTTTTCTTATCCACAAAAGGATTTGAAGATTTTAATTGATGCTTATTTGGTAGTGGTGTTGACCCCAGTAGAGCTTTTAATTCAGGTGTAAATTGAATTTTTTGCAGAAACTTAAACCAAAAGAATTGAGCATCATTTAATTCTTGAGCGGAAATAATCTTGGGAATGATTTCATTACGATTTTTGAGCCATTTTACAAATCGACGTAAAATGACTGTGGCTAGTAATAGACGGAGAGCTGGCTACATAAAAATGACATGTATAAGGTACATGGAAGATGAATGTATTAATAGGTTGCAATTGAGTTCCTGAATTCAAAAAGTCATGTCTGCCTGCGCGGTCAGGAAGATTAAAGTCGCGGCGGACGGTCAAAGATGATAAATCTGATAAGAAAAAAAAGTGATAAAGCTCAAGGATAAAAATTATAGAAATGTAAAGTATTTTTTATTAGAAAACGTGTAATACAATTGGCAGACAATTTTCTGGACGTAAAAGGCCTGGCAGACAACGTCAAAGGTGCGTTATTTTTAATAAAAAAAAAGTGATAAGACTCAAGACTGAAAATTGTTGGAAATAATAAGTAAGCTTGTAACAAAGCCATATGTCAATTGGCAGACAAAAATTCGGAAGATAACATCGTGGCAGACAACGATAAAGAGCGCCATTTCCATACGTTTTCATACATTCACGCCTGGGGCCTGAAATATTTATTTTGCAAATAACTCGCAAACTATGTCTTTTATGCAAAAAATTGTTTAATACAATCTTGTAGAGCACATTATTATCTACAATATTTATAACATTCATTTTTTAATGAAATTAATATTTTTTATATTACATAGCAAAATGTGACCAATCGGAGGGGTAGAAAACCACATTTTCGCAATTGTAGTAAGTTCTGTCTAATATATGAAAAATTTTCCTAAATAAAAAATATGGAGAATAAAAAAATAAACAACTTTGAGTTTACATCTTTTTTTACACAGTTATTAGGTGAACCTATGAAACGTTAGAAAGTGCGCAAATACCGGGTGCATATTGGTGTCAGGCAACGTCAAAAATGCATTTTATTTACTGAAAAATCTGATAAAACTCATGACTAAAAATTATTGGAAATAATTAGTGCGCTCTTAACAAATCTATAAGTCAATTGGCAGACAAAAATTCCGAAGATAACATCATGGCAGACAATGAAAAAGAGCACAATTTCCATACGTTTTCATATATCCACGCCTAGGGCGTAAACTATTTATTTTGCAAATAACTCGCAACCTATGGCTTTTTTACAAAAACTATAAGAATATGATCTTGTAGAGCACATTACTATTTACAATATTTGTAACAAACATTTTACAATAAAATTAATATTTTTCATATTACATTGCAAAATGTGTCAAAACGGGGGATAGAAAGACATATTTTCGAAATTATGTTGAGTTCTGTGCAATATATGAAAATTTTTTATGAATACAAGATATAGAGAATAAGAAAAGAAACAACTTTATATTTAACTTTTTTTTCGTACAGTAATTAGGTGAACCTATGGAACGATGCAAAGCATACGCAAATACCGGGTGTACAATATTTACGTCCATACTTGCACCCTGTACCATGCGAACACTTGTCAACTTGCAATGCATTGAAAAGCCACTCTCTTAATCTAAATTAGTGGTTTTCCACTAATGAATTAGGGAAAAATCGGTCATTATTAAATAGTGAACATTTCACTAATGTTTAGTAGAAAACTAAAAATTTATAGTGGAAAACTCTTAATTTGATAGTGAGATTTCTACTAATTAAAACAGTGAAATTCACTATTAATAGTGAATAACCATTTTTTAATAATTAATAGTGGAAAACTACTAATTAGTAGTTTTCTACTAAACATTAGTGAAATATTCACTATTTAATAGTTACCGATTTTTCTTTAATTCAATAGTGAAAAACCACTAATTCAGATTTAGAGAGCAGTTTTACAAAAAATCATTATTAGCACATGGTCAATTTTTTTTATATAATGTGAATTCTCTAAAGAGCTGAAACTTTATTTTTAAACCTTGGAGATTTTTAAATTTTTCCGTCAGTTTAAAGAAAGTGATAATATCTTATTTTGCAAATAACTAACAAAATATGGTTTTTAAGCAGAAATTTGTAGAATATTATCTTGTAGAGTATATAATAATCTACAATATTTATGACATACATTTTTTAATGAAATTGATTTTTTTTATTACATTGCAAAAGGACACAAAATATGCGGAAAATGTTCCTAAACAAAAGATAAGAAGAACTCGCAATCTATGGCTTTTGCGGAAAAAATTATAGAAATAATTCATTAATGTTTTTGAAATTTAAGCGTAAAATAATAATTTTTCTATGAAGAAGCAAAATTATAATTAAAATGTTAAAACATATAAATATATTTCTCGAAGATGCAGATCAGAAAATACCTTAATCATTTTTTTTTTAATGTACTGTTGATATGAAATGCCAAAAGATATGGGCTATTCTATTTCAAACCGTTCTACTAGCAAAAGACTATCGCGTGAAAAGGATTTTTTAAATCGGTTTAATTTGATTAAAACTAAATGAAAAATAAAATGTAATAGACGAATTTGAAAGAGAATTTATCAAGCTTTAAAATGATACTAAACTTTTTTTAAACAAATTTTAATTTTATGTAAAATTTTAGGTTTAAAAATTTCAAACATTAATATCTCAAAACACCCCCTCTTGGAATTCGATGTAACTTGTACTAAAATAATGTTTAAAATTTCTATTTTTTACTATGTAAAGACCATAATAGACTTTTCATGGAGTTTGCTTGAAGAGAATCTCAGAAACTGCGATTTAATTATTTCAAAACTAGCTTGTATACAATGTTTGAATAATTATAATACGTACAATTTTTAATTTAAATTTAAAATTTTAATCTCTATAGACAATTCACATTAGATAAAAAAAATTGGCTATGTGCTAATAATGACTTTTTGTAAAACTGGCTTTCCAATGTATTGCAAGCTGACAAGTGTACGCATGGTACAGGGTGCAGATATGGACGTAAATATTGTACACCCGGTATTTGCGTATGCTTTGCATCGTTCCATAGGTTCACCTAATTACTGTACGAAAAAAAAGTTAAATTTAAAGTTGTTTCTTTTCTTATTCTCTATATCTTGTATTCATAAAAAATTTTCATATATTGCACAGAACTCAACATAATTGCGAAAATATGTCTTTATATCCCCCGTTTTAACACATTTTGCAATGTAATATGAAAAATATTAATTTTATTGTAAAATGTTTGTTACAAATATTGTAAATAGTAATGTGCTCTACAAGATCATATTCTTATAGTTTTTGTAAAAAAGCCATAGGTTGCGAGTTATTTGCAAAATAAATAGTTTACGCCCTAGGCGTGGATATATGAAAACGTATGGAAATTGTGCTCTTTTTCATTGTCTGCCATGATGTTATCTTCGGAATTTTTGTCTGCCAATTGACTTATAGATTTGTTAAGAGCACACTAATTATTTTCAAAAATTTTTAGTCATGAGTTTTATCAGTTTTTTCAGTAAATAAAATGCATTTTTGACGTTGCCTGTCACCAATATGCACCCGGTATTTGCGCACTTTCTAACGTTTCATAGGTTCACCTAATAACTGTGTAAAAAAAGATGTAAACTCAAAGTTGTTTATTTTTTTATTCTCCATATTTTTTATTTAGGAAAATTTTTCATATATTAGACAGAACTTACTACAATTGCGAAAATGTAGTTTTCTACCCCTCCGATTGGTCACGTTTTGCTATGTAATATAAAAAATATTAATTTCATTAAAAAATGAATGTTATAAATATTGTAGATAATAATGTGCTCTACAAGATTGTATTATACAATTTTTTGCATAAAAGCCATAGTTTGCGAGTTATTTGCAAAATAAATATTTCAGGCCCCAGGCGTGAATGTATGAAAATGTATGGAAATGGTGCTCTTTATCGTTGTCTGCCACGATGTTATCTTCCGAATTTTTGTCTGCCAATTGACGTATGGCTTTGTTACAAGCTTACCTATTATTTCCAACAATTTTCAGTCTTGAGTCTTATCACTTTTTTTTTATTAAAAATAACGCACCTTTGACGTTGTCTGCCAGGCCTTTTTCTTCCAGAAAATTGTCTGCTAATTATATTACACGTTTTCTAATAAAAAATACTTTACATTTCTATAATTTTTATCCTTGAGTTTTATCACTTTTTTTTCTTATCAGATTTATCATCTTTGACCGTCCGCCGCGACTTTAATCTTCCTGACCGCGCAGGCAGACATGACTTTTTGAATTCAGGAACTCAATTGCAACCTATCAATACATTCATCTTCCATGTACCTTATACATGTCATTTTTATGTAGCCAGCTCTTAGACTATAAAAGTTTAGTCCAGGAAGAATATCTTGTGGACAGTCCCTTGATGAAATCATCCTGAGTTTCAATTGTAACATGAGTATGAATCTTAGAATCAACATCAGTAATAAGTTGATTTTGCAGTAAAGTTTCTGGCCATTTAATTTTATTAGCTTTCAACCATTCGGGACCATTCCACCATAATTCGGAATTTATTAGATTTTCAGGATCGATACCGCGAGATGCAATATCTGCAGAGTTACTTGCTGATGGGACATGACGCCATGTACATTGGGGTAATAACGTATGAATTTTGGACACCCTATTACCAACGAAGGTTTTCCAGTTTGAAGCGTGTTTATTCAGCCAAGAAAGAACAATACTCGAATCAGTCCAGCAATGAATCGAACTGTAATTTAAAGAATTCGCATTCTGAGTACTAGCGATTAAACGAGCAAGTAAAACAGAACCTTGAAGTTCTAAACGTGGAAGACTCAATTGCTTGATTGGAGCAACTTTAGTTTTACTAGTCAAAAGATGAACCATTACTTGACCTGTTGATAAAGTTACTCGAAGATACAACACTGCACCGTATGCAACTTCAGATGCATCTGAGAATCCATGCAGTTGCACTTCTACGTTGTCTGGAGCAATATTTAACCAACGAGAAATTCTTACCTGATTAAGATGTGTCAGAGAACTAATGTAATCCTCCCATTGAGTAGCAATTTCTAATGGCAATTTATCGTCCCATGAACATTGCAAACGCCACAGATTTTGCATCAATATTTTACCCTTAATAATAACGTGTGAAATCCAACCGACTGTGTCGTAAAATTGAACGAGGTTGGAAAGTACTGATCGTTTAGTCATAGTTTTAATCGAAATTGGTTGAATATCAAAATGAAATTCATTATTGGTAGGATTCCAGCGTATTCCTAAAACCTTGATTCCTTTAGATTCGGTTGAGGAGGCAGTCCAAGCACTTCCATGATCATTAGGATCAATATCTGAAATTAGCGACAAATCATTGCTGGCCCACTTTCGAATTTCAAACTTACCCTTTTCTAACAAACCAATAACTTCGTCACGCGTTCGACGAGCAATAGATTTCAATGGTCCTCCGAACATAAAATCATCAACATAAATGTTATTTTTAATGACTAAACTAGCGAGAGGATAATTATGACCCTCATCCTCGACAAGTTGTTTAAGAACACGCAATGCCAAATATGGTGCGCAACGAGTTCCGTATGTTACTGTAAGTAATTGATATTCTTGGGCTCATTCAATTTTCCTTTCTTGACATCGTCAAGAATTATTGCACTGTACGTTTCAGCGCCAATTAATAGATGAATCGGGTCATCATTAAAAGGGTCATCAGCTAGTTTTAATTCGCGTAAATGTGATAAATCATTGAAACTTATTCGTCGTTCCGATATGTAATTAGTTACACTTGGTATAATAAGTGCATTAGTTTTAATCATCGAATTACCGTTTGATTCTGAAGATATACCGAACTCCATAGCAGAATTAACCATTCCAACCGAGACACCCCCGAGAACAGATAATGATGCGGAAACTGCCTGTGATTTTGAATTTATAAGTTTTGCTAAATCGTTTGAAATAAATGACCTTGTTGATCCCGGATCTAGCAATGCACGAACACGAATCGCCCGTTTTTTTGCGAAATGACCCAAACTCTAGCTGTGGCAAGCAATACCGATTTTGGGTTTATTGAATTCGAGTTAGAATAATGTGATTGCATTTATTTGCATTTATTTGCATTTATGTGCGCTGTTACTATTGCCTGCGTATTATCGTACCTGTTTTTTAAAATATTCCATGCAACTTGAAAATTGTCGGAAATTAATTGAACGTTACAAATCAAGTCTGATGCTTCGCCAGTTACTGAACTTTTCAAAAAATGTAATTTAGATAAATTATTAATACCTTGATCGTCGATTACTAAAGAGGTAAAAGAATCTTTAAAAGATTGCCAATCAGCAAACAAATCAGAAAAAACGGGTACATTGATGCGTGGTAGTTTAACAGCAGACTGTTTTGAAAAGTTGATCCGGTAGCTGCCCAGTTCACATTCGATGAATCCACAGGATTAACTTTTGGTAGAAGTTCCTCTAATTATTCAAGATAGTCATCAAGTTGCTCGTAGAGTTGAATTTCATTCCAACCAAATTGATCGTTTATAAAACAATCCTCTATTTCCCTCTGATCTGCAGTAGTCGAATGAATCAGCAATGAATGAGGATCTCGGCACATCCTCCAAATTTCTTCGAGAAGAGATATTCTATTTTTAAGAATGTTGACTTTACGCTTTGATACATCCAAAGAATTTAGATAATTAATATGTCGTTTAATTGACTCGAAGTCAGAGAGCTGTGCTGTCAGAATTTGTTCAAATTTCTCCATGATTGAATCACTTTCATTTGACATGTTGAAAAATTAAAAAGATTTTATAACCAAAATCCTTTTTATACACTAATAAATGTTGCACATCCTGGCAGGTTCGCCAAATATTGGATGGGAAAATTAAAACAGGATCGCCAATTATTATCAATTCAAATAATAAACTTTATTTTAAATAAAACGAAGATTCGACCAAGCAATGCTTGGTTACAACATTTATTCGTAGTGGTTGACAAAATTATGAAACTTCAAAAAACAATCAAAGTGACGATCGCATCAATGTGACAAATTTCAGAATAACATTTTTTTTAAATTTGTTTTTATAACCGATCATTTAAATTTTAAAGAATGTTAATTCTTAACAGAAAGTAATTAATCAATTTATTTAAAACAATGGAAATTTCAATATAATGTACTTGTAAACACAAGCAAATTCGTTTGATTTAAAAAATTTTATCATCTAAAATTTAATAATCAAAATTTTAAAAAATATTGAATTTAAACAATTTAGAAATAATTTTAATAAAAATTTTATATTATTTGGAAAACAATTAAATAATTTTTATAATTTAGGAAAATTTACTCAGATAAATTTGACTTACTTTTAAAAAAATGCCGCTGTAGATTTCTTCCTCGTTCGTATTGAAGATATGTTTTTATTCGAAGATTTTATTGATTACAATCTTAGATAAATATATATATTGTAATGTAATGATTGTATTATTATTAATAATATTATAATTATCTGATATTTAATCAAAACTTATTGATTTTCAACTAATGTCTCTAATAATGTTTTTTTCAATTAAATTTCAAAACTTCACACAATTTTATATTTTTATAAAATTAAAACTTCACAATTCTTTATTTATTTAAACAAAAGGGATTTCTGCAGAAACTAGAAAGAAAAATAAGAAAACACTTGTAGCACTATAAAACAGGCCATATATTTTTACTATAAAATTTTTAGATTTTTATAAACAAAAACAAAATTTTATTTTAAAAATTCACAATTTATTATTATCACTTTTGGAATAATTTGTATTACAATTCAAATCAAATAAAATAGATTTTTACAAATTTTACCCGGAGCCGAATTTCAAAACTGAACTGATCGCTAAGACTAATCACGGAAGAATTTTCTTAAGACTCAGCTGTGCTTATTATATGCACTTGACATTGCTACAGTTTGAGCAGGCTGCACGCGTATCCTTCAGAGGGTATTTTAAGGTTATACGGTGCCATCGAGGATGTTTTGAAGACTGATTACATTCCTTTCTTTGTTAATTACAATTATATAATTTAAATTTTTCAGATTCGGATATAATTATTTATTAAGTTTTTTTTATTGTTTAATGATTAATATAATTATATTGTTCTCAATATTGATTAAATAATTTAATGTATTTTAATAATTTTATATTAACAAAATGTAGCTTTGTAACTATTATAACTGAATGTAATATTATTTAATATTTTATTAAAATTTTTATAAGTTGTTAAAAATTTTATTATTAATATTAATATTTCATTAAACAATAAAATTTGACATAAAATTTATATTAGTTAAATAACAATTAAACGTTTTCAATAACCAAATTAACAATTGATTTTAAAAACAAATATTCTATTCATTATATTTTTTACCATACTAGTGCATGAAAGTTTTCTCTTCAGTGAAATAAGTAATGCATCATTTTACCATGCCAATATTAAGATTTAATATTGAAGACTATAAACTTTATTAATTTATTAATAATTTTAAATTGTAATAATATTTACTTTTTATGAAAAGGTATGGTAAAATACATGTACAATTTAAATTTTATAAAAATCGGATCATTTTTATTAACAAATTTCAGGTTTTACTCTCTTGAGAAGTATCAGGCGAATATGAACGCGAGAAAGTAATTCGTCGAAATTCGTCTGGCCTAACTGATCATACTACTACTTTGGCTATACTACTTGCTTTTTTAATATTGGCGTAACCATTAAGTCTTTTAATTTTTTTTATTAAATTAAATTTTGTAAATTTGTAAAATAGTATAACATAATATATTTTTATTTTTTTATTTTATTTAATTGAAATAATATTTTATAATAATAATTATTCAAACAGATTTTAAATATTGTTATATAAATCTTGTTTAACATATAATATAATTTCCATTAACAAATTTTCGTAGTAATAAATTATTTTTATTATATAATAGGGGAGAGTCGCTAGTTGCGAGACGGGTTTTATTTTTGACCTATAAATTGGAAATAGGTAAATGAAATCGTAAATAAAATACACCGTTTAAAAAGTAACTTAAATACGCAACTTTTATTCATAGAAAGTGTAGTGTTCAGATGAACTCGAAAAATTTTATGATCAATTTTCCGAGCACATCTTTTTAGTAAAAAAAAAAAGGTGTCCAGTTGTGAGACACTTAGAAAAAAATGCTAAAATTTAAAACATTTGGCATGAAACATTATGTTTAATATAAATAACTAAATATATTGATAATACATTATCAATATATAATATATAATATATCAATATATTATATACTAAATAAAAATATTTATTCTTTAAATATGACTATCAGTTTTCTTCATCGAAATCGCTGTCGCAATGTAGGCAAATGAAATAACTTGTGCGCATGTTCCCACACTTTAAATAATTGTTGTGTTATCAAATGTACGTAACGAACTAAACTGAACAGAGCGCTTTATGCTGCATAACGAAAAATATAGGCTATTCCAGATGGGCGGCGCCACCGTCTCACAACTGGTGACTTGCTGTGTCTCACAACCGGAAATTGGCGCCATTTTGAAAATGGAAAAAAAAATTTCCAACTGTAGATTGAAACAATGCAATATTGCATTACAAAATAGAAGGAAAATACTAAATAAAAATGCATAACATTTAGCTTTTCCAAGTAATTAACTTAAAAAAAAGTACTTTGCACATATTGAAAAAAAGTTTTTCAGTCGATTTTCACACACAGTGTTGGCATCTAACACATACAATACATATATCCGCTTCGGTGTACACGCAAAAGTTGGCTCGTATAAAAAGAAATGTTTTTATGTATACCAATCAGCCTTTTTATATTTCGTGTTAAAAAAAATGGACTGTCTCACAACTGGAGCCGTCTCACAACTGGCGACTCTCCCCTAGTAGGGTGTTTTTTTTCGACATTTTTTTTCAGTTCTCACTCGAAATTTGGTTGGATATGTCGTAAGAAAAATTTCCTGAAAGTTACAGCCCTTAATATTAATTTTAAGTACTCGCCCAAAGCATTAAAAGATTTTCCATGTAAAATACACGTAAGTCGACGTACTTTTTTTTCAAATTTCTATAACTTTGGCGCATTTTATTCAAATCCATTGTTCTTGGTCTTGATTTCCTTGGAATTAAACACTCTTCAAAAGTGCTCATTGGCACCAAATATGAAAGACCAATAATTTTAAAGTTTTGGGTGAGACCAGCCCTAAAAAATCAAAGTTGTCCCCTAGTTCTTCGATTTCGATGAAACTTGGTAAAATAGTAGGTGAATATATGCGGATGAAAAGTCTAAAAGCAATTTTTAAAAATTTTGAAAATTTTTGGATTTACGAGGATTCAAAAAACTTTTTAAAAATTTTGAATAAGCTGTATCTCCGAGAAAAATTAATGAAATTTGATGATATTTACAGGGTCTACTTACATTTTACTAACATTTCAGAAAAAATTTTGACCAAAAAAAAAAAAATTTTTTTAAGCAAAAAAATTGAAAAATAATTTTTAAATAAATTTATCATTGTAAAGTACTATTTTTTTTTCTTTCTAATACCGATATTTCCATTCCTGAGGATTTCATGAGTATTTTGAAAAAAAAAAAATCTTTGGAGGGTCTGAAACTTTCGGAGATATTGAATTTTTTGTTCTTGCGCGCAGCCGCGCATGGCGCATACGGGCGATGCCGCTGCAAGCAAACAAATATTCAAAATTACCCGTAGCCTGCAATTCTTAACCGAATTAAATTTTTGTTTTTGGAAATTGATCAGGAATACATTTCTGAAGAAACTATTTTTATTGTTTTTATAATTATTTACGAATTTACATTTATGAATAAACAAGCAAGCAGAAGATATTTACACAATTTTTAGAATTCAGTGTTTTTTAGGATTATTGGCTATAAAAGAAATTTATTTATCTTATCAAAATTATTGAAATTAACCTTTTGAAAGAAGCAATATTCTATCAACATTATTATATATTGTTATTAACAATTATTTTAAACAATTTTTCATTATAACTAGATTTCTAACAAACCTCTTTTTAAAAAATATATACATATTTTTATTCGTTTTAGAATAAAAGTTTATGACAACTTTTTCTTGGCAAATGTTGTATATTAAATATAAAATTGTTATTATTATTTTTAATATAATTAAATTTTTTTTATTCTAAACATTGTGTTTCGATAAATAATTTATTATTGTTATTTTTTATCTTTTATAGCCAAAAAAGTCGTCAATAATTTTGTATATTTTGTAATTTTTGTTGTCTGTAACAACATTTTGTTTTAAATATCTGCTTGAGAGTGATTAAAACACAATATTTTTATGTTGTGGAGGGTGCGATCGCCCCTATTGCTCTCCGATAGAGCCGCCCTTGAGTACCCCATACTTTCCATACTGCTTGCGCCGCCCCTGGTTGGATTGAATTACGCATGCGCGGGATAGAAACGTACCAAAGTGGGGACTGAGTTGCATTCATTTGTCTTTGAACTTTCGTTCGGAATATATCTCTTGCACAGTAATTGTATTTGATGTTTATGAGCTAAGGTTGTTGCGACAGTTTATTATTTTATTAATCTAAATAAATTATTATTTGTTTTACAGTTCTTCCTTATTTAAATTTTATTTCACTTATTTTGCTTCGTGTTTTTTTTTAATTATATAAATTTCTTTATTCTCTAGGTATTTTTTCTTTCTTTATTCATTGTTTCTTAGATTAAGGTTAACCTTGAGTATAGTTGTAATTAAAACTAATATAATGGGTTTTAAGTTTTGTTGCAATCCCTTTAAAAAGGGAAATCATGGGAAAAAAAAAATTGCAGAAAGAAATATTCGCCCTGTTACTGTTTTGCTGCAGGAAAAATTTGGACTCAAAAAAGGAAGTCTTATATGTGACACTTGTAGGCTAGATGAAAAAAGTAAAAACGTTCCTGTAGAAGAACAAAAAAATGAGGAACTAAATACTTCTTCCATGTCTTTGATGGAAGTGATTAAAGAGCAGTCAACAGCTCAGAGAATTCCACATGAACATATTGCAATAGATGATGTTGGAAATATTAACAGCGAAAGAATCGAAATAGAAGAGACTGATAATACAGAAAAAAGTATCGAACAAGATGAGAGTTTAAAAAAATTGAATGAAATTCTTACGCTTTTGGGTGTTTCACATATTTTGAAAAAGAAAGATTTCCGGTCATATGTAGCTCGAAAAAGAAAAATTGAAGAAATTAAGACAGCTTTAAATGCAGTTTTAAAAAAAGTATTTGACTTAGCAGATGATGATTCTAGTGAAAATGAAATTCATGAAATTGTTCAAGAAATCAAAGAGATGACAAAGAAAACAAAAAGTAAAGCTGAGATTGTAAGGCTTCTTACTATGACACCAAAAAGTTGGAGTGCTCGGAAATTGGAAAAATGTTTTGAAGTTTCGTACACTTTGGCTCGTAATGCTTTTATACTTCACGAAAAAAAAGGCATTGGTGCATATCCAAATCCTCGAAAAGGAACGGTGACTCTACCTCAGGAAACCGTAGATTTGGTTAAATTATTTTATTATAATATTGAAATCAGTAGGGTTTTGCCTGGAAAGAAGGATTACGTTTCTTGTATAGTAGATGGTGTTCGCACTCAAGTACAAAAACGATTATTACTTGGAAATCTGAATGAAATTCATGCTCTTTTTAAGATAGAATATCCTCATTGTAAGATAGGATCATCAAAGTTTGCTGAATTGCGTCCAAAGGAATGCGTATTTGCAGGAACTGATGGAACACATCAAGTCTGTGTCTGTAAGATTCATCAGAATGCAATATTGATGATTCTGGACGTTCAATTAGAAGAATTAACAAAAAATCTTAGTGAAGCTTCCTTTCTAGGCTCGTATAAGACAATTCTTCAAAAAGTGGTTTGCAATCCTCCCTCAGCTTCATGTTTCTTACTCGAATGTGAAAAATGTAATGACATGGAAAAACTAATTGATATTTTAATCAATCTCTTCGACAGTAATTGTATAGACACAGTAACGTACAGAAGTTGGGTATCTAAGACTGATAGAACCGAGTTACTCAATTGCGTTGATAAAGTAGATGATTTCATTGAAAAATTTTTAATGCACTTAGAAATTCTTCTGAAACATGACTTTATTGCTAACGAGCAAAGTAAGTATCTTTCCAATTTACAAAAGTCTCTGAGACCTGGAGAATTTTTGGTGTTAGGCGATTTTTCTGAAAACTACGCAGTAGTGATTCAGGATGCAATTCAGAGTCAATATTGGTCCAAAGACCAAATTACTTTACATCCTTTCGTCGTTTATTTCATAAATGAATTAGGTGAACTTAAACATGAAAATTTTGTAATAGTTTCTGAGGATCTTAGCCATGATGCAAATGCGGTAAACTTGTTTATTAAGAAATTAATCAATGATTTGAAAAGAAGGCATATTATTGAAAGAATTGTTTATTTTACTGATGGAGCTGCAGCGCAATACAAAAATAGGTATAATTTTATTAACCTTGCCCATCATTTTTCTGATTTTAAAGTGCACGCTGAGTGGCATTTTTACGCTACTTCACACGGGAAAGGACCCTGTGATGGAATTGGAGGTACAGCAAAAAGACTAGCTACTCGTGCAAGTCTTCAAAATGTTAATAAATCTATACTAACGGCTAAAGATTTTTATGAATGGGCCTTAACCGGACTGGAAAATATCTCTCCTTTGTTCTGCACTAAACTTGAACATGAGGAAAATCGAAAACTTTTAGGAAACCGTTTTTCAAAAGCCAAAAAATTGATTGGAACAAGAAGTTTTCATTGTTTTAAACCTCTCAATCTAAGAGACATTGAATGCAAAACGTATTCAAATGCAAGAGAAAGCAAAACCCTAAACATTCAATAAGAAATATCACGTTTAAAAAAGTTATTTCATAACTTGTTGATCAAAAGTTTTAATAACAGAATTTATATAACAACATAAAAATATTGTGTTTCAATCACTCTAAAGCAGATATTTAAAACAAAATGTTGTTAAAGACAACAAAAATTACAAAATACTTTTATTCTAAAACGAATAAAAATATGTATATATTTTTTAAAAAGAGGTTTGTTAGAAATCTAGTTATAATGAAAAATTGTTTAAAATAATTGTTAATAACAATATATAATAATGTTGATAGAATATTGCTTCTTTCAAAAGGTTAATTTCAATAATTTTGATAAGATAAATAAATTTCTTTTATAGCCAATAATCCTAAAAAACACTGAATTCTAAAAATTGTGTAAATATCTTCTGCTTGCTTGTTTATTCATAAATGTAAATTCGTAAATAATTATAAAAACAATAAAAATAGTTTCTTCAGAAATGTATTCCTGATCAATTTCCAAAAACAAAAATTTAATTCGGTTAAGAATTGCAGGCTACGGGTAATTTTGAATATTTGTTTGCTTGCAGCGGCATCGCCCGTATGCGCCATGCGCGGCTGCGCGCAAGAACAAAAAATTCAATATCTCCGAAAGTTTCAGACCCTCCAAAGATTTTTTTTTTTTCAAAATACTCATGAAATCCTCAGGAATGGAAATATCGGTATTAGAAAGAAAAAAAAATAGTACTTTACAATGATAAATTTATTTAAAAATTATTTTTCAATTTTTTTGCTTAAAAAAATTTTTTTTTTTTTGGTCAAAATTTTTTCTGAAATGTTAGTAAAATGTAAGTAGACCCTGTAAATATCATCAAATTTCATTAATTTTTCTCGGAGATACAGCTTATTCAAAATTTTTAAAAAGTTTTTTGAATCCTCGTAAATCCAAAAATTTTCAAAATTTTTAAAAATTGCTTTTAGACTTTTCATCCGCATATATTCACCTACTATTTTACCAAGTTTCATCGAAATCGAAGAACTAGGGGACAACTTTGATTTTTTAGGGCTGGTCTCACCCTTTTGACTCGATAAACCCTAAAAATTGTATACATTTCATAAGTTAAAGTCTAATATCTCAAGAAATATTAATCTAATTAATTTTGTCTACAGGACTTTTTTGTAGGAAATTAAATTTTGAAAAAATTTGTCTTTTAAATTTTTTTTGTCAAATTAATTTGTTCGAAGATAACAGCAAAAAACGCGAATTATGGGTAAAAATCATATTTACCCACATAGCATAATTCCTTGCCTGAAGTTTGAGCGAAGTTGGCACTGCAAACTTCGCAAGTTTGCATTTGACATTTATGAAAACTTGACCTAACCAACAAAATATCCGCTTGTGCAGAAAGTTTGACGTTTGAAACTTGCAGGAAACTTTCACTGCAAATTTCAACTTGAGGCCTTGCGCAGTTAATTTCTATGATAGCTAGGGCTGCGCAATAGATTTTTTTAAACCTCCCATAAGGGTCACAATGATGTGTTACAAATTCATTCAATCCACACAAAAAAATTTTTTTACCTTTAAATCGAACTTTTCTAGAACCTTTCCTGAAACTTGCGAGGAAAGTTTTCAATTACCAACCAGGTTATACTTGCCGCAAGTTGTCCCGTCAAGCTTTCTGCACAAGCGGACATTTTCTTGGTTAGGTCAACTTTTCATAAATGTCAAATGCAAACTTGCGAAGTTTGCAGTGCCAACTTCGCTCAAACTTCAGGCAAGGAATTGTGCTGTGTGGGTAGTGACCTGTATCAACTAACCAGTACAACTTACACTTGCGAAACAATAGGCGCTTTTGTAGAGCGTTTAATTTTGAGTAAATTGAGACCAATACCAATAGAATAGCATAAAATGCGCCAAAGTTATAGAAATTTGAAAAAAAAGTGTGTTGACTTACGTGTATTTTACATGGAAAATCTTTTAATGCTTTGGGCGAGTACTTAAAATTAATATTAAGGGTTGTAACTTTCAGGCAATTTTTTTACGACATTTCCAACCAAATTTCGAGTGAGAACTGAAAAAAAATGTTGTCAAAAAAAATCACCCTAATATAATACGTATAATATAACATATTTAATTAACATAATTTTCTTTCTAATCATTTGCATATTATAATTTATTCAAAAGTTATTTCACATATGTTTTGTAATAAAATGAAATTCTAATTATTTATTAATTGCAGAATAAAGTACAATAACAGGCTTTAAATTAATAATTAATAATTTTGCAATTTGTTTAATAGAAATGAATTTTAATTTCGACGTATTTTAAAATTATAAATGGTAGATTTTATTCCCACAATCCGATCGCATTCCTTCTTATTTGTCTCAGAGGATATTATATTTCTAAAAAGACGTTAAGGAAGTTTAGACTACTGATAAGATGCACACGTGTTAATTGAAAAATAATTTATAAAATCTTTCTCTCATGGTTTTAAATATCATTTATTAAATTATTAATTTATTAATTTTAAAAAATTTTATTATTATTATTATTTAATAATAAATTTAGGTTATTTCCGTTGCTCATTATCAATAGCCATAACATATAATAATTTAAATTTTGAATAATTAAATTCTCTCAGAATTTATTACCATACTAGTATATAAATTTTACCAAATTCAATATCGAAATCCGTAAGTCATATATGATTTTACCATACTAGTATGTAAATCCTACTAACTCAATATTAAGTAGTCATACATGATTTTACCATGCTAGCATGTAATTTTTCAAGTTGTATTAATAAAATTTTTACAATGCTAGTTATTAAGAATTAACATTTGGTTAAATTAATCTTTATTATATTTTTTATAATTTTATATAATAGTAGATGGCAGAATACATATGTATTTTAATTTTTATAAAAATCGGATAATAATTATTAACAAAATTCAGGTTTTGCTTTCTTGAAGGGTATCAGGAGAATATAAACGTGAGAAAGTAAATCGCTTTAATTCGGCTGACTTAAATGATCATACTATCACTGTGGCTATACTACTTAAAAAGGCTCTGTCAGAGCCCGGTAAAAAGAGGTTGATTAATACGCATTAAAACGTTTCAATGCGCTTTGATTCCGTTTTTGTATTTATGGTTTATTGACAACCTGATTTTTATTTATTATGCTCAGAAAGTTGGTATTCGCCAAACCTACAGTAAATCCTAACATTACACGGAGGACTAGGGATCATAAATTTAACAAACTTTTGGTACATGTCGTGAGCATGGCTCGGTCATTCCCCACAACACTCCACTTTTTGTTAAATTGTTTATTGAATCTTTATCATTCAACAAGGAATCTTTTAAAATTAAAGAATCCTGGATGGTTACCCGGTATGTTAACTAAAAACATACAAAGCTCCAAAACAGGGGATGTTTAATTTGTTTCTTTATTAAATATTAATCGAAATTAATATTTAATAAATATAAAAGATGCACATTGTCAAAAGACAGTGAGATCCAATAATATCGATGAATGTTTGAAATACGTTGAATGTTTGAATATGTTTGAATGGTTGAAAAGTAATTCTTGCAAAATTGAAAAATATTTCTAATCGAAATATTTTTCAGCAGCACCTCACCTTCAGATAAGTATCAGAAGAAGAAGAGAGACCCCCCTTGTAAAATCACCTGTTTATATACTATCGACCCCGGATATGGTAAAAGTCAAATATCTCCCGCGTCTTAGATATTTTGGCGCAAATTGTTTCTATTACTTTAATTTGCTCTTGTTTATTTGGGACAATTCCTTTTACCAATAATTATTCTTCCCTCCAAAATGAAACCGGAAAGTAAACAATTTTGAAAGCTTCTAGAACTTTCTAGAACATTCTGTAACGAATTTTTCTTTATTTATTTAATTTTTCAAAGAATAATTAGTTTATAAAATTTCGGATTTTACATTACTTTCCCATATTTTATTTGCCATCATTTGACTATTTTTTATTAAAATTCAAACAATATTTCTTGTCTTAATTAACAATTTTTTAATAAACAATTTAATATTTATTGTTTATTGTTAAATTTTCACAATTCTTATTTAACTAGTTATTTTTTTTGGATTTTATTCTTTTTATTTTATTCAAAACAACTTATTTTCTAATTTATTATTAGTTTTCTAATAATCTAGACGAAACTCTTATTATTTAGACTTAAACTAACTTAAATTACTCTTATAATTCTTTTTATTCATAAAATTCACTAAAATATCATATATTTATTTTTATAAATTTATTCTTTATTTTATTTAAATTATTAATTTTTCTCCATTGGATCATATTTCTGATAATTTCTCCCTAAAATCAACCCATTCAATCTCCCGTGGTTCAGCGGCCACGAGCAACGACCACAGACCCACACGTCGAGAGATCGATCCCCATCGCACGCAATATTTTTTTATTTTTATATTTATATTTTATTATTTATTTAGCATATAATTCTTTATTTTTATTAATTTTATTTATTAATTTATATTTATTTTTACGGTAATATTAATTGAAATGGTCTTGACCATTGAATACCATTTCAAGTTGTAAAATTTATTACACATAAAGAGACTCCATTAATAAAAAATGTAACCCTTTTTATTACATTCTATTTAACTATCAAGCCATAGTTAAATTTACTATTCATATAATGTTGATTGAACTATTAACTTAGTTGCCTTTACTGTTTTACTGTAGTCAGTTATACAATTTACCTGTAGTTACGTTTCAAATACATACATTTACTTTAATTTAACCACTAATTTTTAAAGACATAAAAGTACTCAAATTAACTACATAAAGATGGTAAGACCAACTAAGAAAGTAGTTACGTTTACTACATTCCGGTCAACTACCAAAAGGTAGTTAAATTTTTCAGACGCATTTTTTTTAGTGTAGTGAAACTGCCTTAAGGAATTGGTTTGACATTTTTATTGAACATGACAATTTTGAAGATAAATGGAATTACATTTTGGCATTACAATTTCGCAGTTGGAATTAAATTAAATTCTTACCTAGTTAATGCCTTCGTTAAAAATTTGATGTGTAATCGGTTAGAGAACGTTTTCATGCTAAAGTTAGGGGCAGCAAAGGAAACGGTGAAATTGAACAGTGTATATACTTTTAGCCAAGTAAACAGATTTTCTTATTGGGAAATGGGTTATGAGCACATGTTTAAATTGAAATAATTCTGATCACTTTTAATCACTTTATTGAACACTTTATTCAAATAAACTTCATAAGAACATCATAAAATTATTTTAAGTATTATTTAACAATTAGTGTAGAAAACCGAGTTAGGAACGCACATCTTTTCGCTGATTTTAATGTCCTTAGAAATTGCACATGGTTCGTCTTGTCTAATCATTTTTCATCATTATACTCACGTAATCGGTGATAAGGAGGGAAAGTCTCTGTACATGACGATAATAGTATTTTCTTAAGGACAGACGTGTTACACAAGTAATCATCCAGAAGGATTGTACGTGCACTAAATTTAATTTTAAGAGATTGAACATTTAATTTACGAAAACTTAAACAAACAGAAATAAAAATTTAAAAAAATAGAATACTCTCACTTTCCTATAGAAGGTTCAGAATTTTTCCATTTTCTTTAATTCTTTGCTTTTTACCGGGAATCTTTTTTTTCTTACCTTTATGCCCAAATGTTCTGATTTTGTAATTTCAAATTACTTTTACATTTTTTTTTCCACTTGTTTTGAGTTGCCACTTATAAACTACGTTGCCGATTTGGATTAGAGGTCAAGATTATAACAATGATTTGTAACGTCCGGTGGTAAAGGAATTTATAAAAATTACGTGACTTTTAAAGAGCGGGGAGACAGATATAAAAACATGTGACCTGGACAGTGAAAAAGGGGCTTACGTGTCAAAAAATCATTTTTCATTTTTTTGTCATTTCTGACAGATTTTGAGATGCTATTTCACGTAGTGTAAACCAAAAAGTCATAATTTGTCAAAAAATTTCTGAAAACTGAAGTTAAAGAACAGCATTTTTGCGAAAAAATGTTTTTTTTAAAAATCTGGAAAAAGAAAAAAAAATATATTGAAATCGTTTGAAACTCCTTGCTTAGGGGTTTTTGGGGTCACTGATTACGAATCCAGTCTTAGTTTTTGAAAATTCAAAATGGCGGATCCAATATGGCTGACAAACAAACTAAAAACTTATCGGATTCGCTTAAAACTGGACACTTGGGCGTTTTCGGGGTCTCTGATTACGAATGTAGCATCAGCTTTTTAAAATTCAAAATGCCGGATCCAATATTACAGCTTTTTCAAAATGTGAACCCCAAAAACCACTGTGTAACTAGTTTCAAGCCGTACAAACGTGCAAAAGTATCAATATTGACTTAGATTGAGATTGAGTCGCTCTTTTACATGTTAAAAACCAGCATGTTATAATTTGTTAAAATGTTTATTAAAAGTAAAGAAAAAGAAAATTACCAATACGGAAAAATCTGAATTTTATTAAAATCTGAAATAAGAAACATACATCGATTTTGGAATTAAATAAACATTAAGATACGCCAGAAAAACATATTTTACGTCAAAAGAACTGAATTTTTTTTTGTCCGACATTGGATCCGCCATTTTAAATTTTCAAAAACTAACACCGGATTCGTAATCAGCGACCCCAGAACCCTCAAAAACCCTCGAGTAAGGAGTTTAAAGCTATTAAAGCGTGAAATAGTATCAATATTAACTTGTTTACTTTAAGATCGTTTTCCTCGATTTTTTTTTTAGTACGTAAGCCCCCTTTTCACTGTCCAGGTCACATGGTTATTAAGGTGACCGCTAAAATGAGCTGTGCATAAGAACATCCCAATCGATCAATATTAACCCGTGCCACAGAAAGGTTAAAGTTTATATGGGGTTTTACATAAGATTAGTGCACTCTTTTACATTTTGTATGATAACTTTTATTTATCAATCTTTTGCTTTGATGATATGTATATTCATGGTTTTAGAGGTGCTGGACACGAATTTTGACATCGGATTCGTGTTTAGCACCTCCAAAACCATAAATATACACATCATCAAAGCAAAAGATTAACAAAAAAAAAGTTATCATACAAATTGTAAAGAAGACCTAAGAAATTCCAACTTTCGCAAAATAACGGTCACCCTAATGGTTATCCACGTAAATGCGGGGAACTATTGAGAAGCGAAAATTGGCAACATAGTTTACATTGTGTTTCTTAGAAGTTATTTAAATAGAGATATTTACCTAGTCGTGTGAGAATGTATATTTTAGAAGATTGTGTCTATTAAAAAATATTTATTTGGTTAATTTCTTAAATTTTCTAGCATTCCACCTGTGTCGAGAAATTTTACGTCTTACAAAATTAATTATTGATTCTCACGTTCAGTACCGATTAAACAATGTTGATGCTTTTCAACTTGCTGATGGATTGCAATATATTTTTGCTCATGTTGGACAACTAACTGGAATGTACAGGTATAAGTACAAGCTAATGAGACAAATCAGAATGTGCAAAGATTTGAAGCATCTTATCTACTATCGTTTTAATACTGTAAGTATACTTAATTGTTTTTTATAACTTTAATCGACGATTATTATGCTATAAATTTCCATTTACACTACCGTCGGAAATTTTCGGTCTGACCGTCAGGAGTTGGTTGAAAACAAAACCAGTCGATTAAAATTGCGATTTCTTTGTGAAAATGTAAGACTAGAGACTTAAAACTTAGAAATTTGCAAATCTTATAAGTTTTGATTTACCGTCGAACGGGGCTATTCTGGTACACCGGGGGCTATTGTGGTACAAGCTGGTTTTTTATTTCTAAAATATTTATTTTAAAATTTATAAATATGATTTTTATTTGTAAATATAGTGTGATATTTCGCAAACAAAATAATAGTATTGTTTCTAATAAATTCTTTGTGAAAAATCCGGAAAAAATTCATATATATACATACAAATTTCATTAAAAAATTGGAAGTTCTCTAAAAATCTGCTTCGATCTTAATATTGACAAATTCAATGTAAAAGATATTTAAGGTACGTGTTGAGAATTTAGTTGGGACTATATTCACGTAATGGGCTAATTTTTTATTAAGAATTTAAGAAAAAAATGTTTAAAAACTAAAAGTTCAGCACATAGCGGGGCTATTCTGGTACAAAACTATTTTAATTATTTTAAGAAAATTCGTTTTATTAAAAAAGTGAAAAAGGTTTCTGGGCTTTGGTTTAATTGTTTTTGTTACGTAAATGTTTTATTTTTTGTCAGAAAATTAGAAATAACGCAAGTTTGTCAAACTTGACAACGAGTGCATCATAACCTCAAAAATATATTTTTATATTTATAAACTTATATTATATTAATATTACTTATATTAATACACTTATATTAATATCATATTATTTACAAGGGTTTTAAGTTAATTTCAATATTGCTTGACATAAAATAGCTCAAAACGTTATTATGGACCATATTAACTCTTTAACGCCCAAATGTACAATTTTTTGTCATGAAGTTTGACGCCAAATTTTATCAATTTAACCTTACGAAAAAAATTCTGCTATAGCCATATCTTAAGGTCCAAGAATCGCTCTTTCGAATAGCGTATTGAAAAATTTTGTAAATTTTAAAATAAACAAATTATAGATGTTTTTTTAAACAAAAACATGAAATTTTGAAGTTTTATTTTCAAATTATTAAATTTTTTTTATGCAATGAAATTGCAATATCTGTAAAAGTCATAAATATCGCGTCAAAAATAACAAGGCTATAAGATAAGACTATTAAGAAAAACAAAATTCAAAATGGCGGCTACAAAATGGCGGTTAAAGTGAGTTTTTTTAGGTGATGTACATAGCAATGTGCGCAAAATAGGAAAACATAATAGACTTTTATAAAACTTGTTATACATGGGTTTTTGAGGTCGCTGATTACGAATCTGGAAATATATTTTTAATATTTTCAAAATTCAAAATGGCGGATCCACTATGGCGGACAAAATTTTCAAGAATTAATTGGATTTGCCTCAAACTTGTTATTCAGGGGTTTTTGGGGTCGCTGATTACGAATCTGGAGTCAGTTTTTAAATATTCAAAATGGCGGATCCAATATGGCGGACGAAATTTTCAAAAATTAATTGGATTCGCTTCAAACTTGTTACTCTGGGGTTCGCTGATTACGAATCTGAAATCAGATTTTTAATATTTTCAAAATTTAAAACGGCGGATCCAATATGGCGTACGAGGTTTGCAAAATTTAATAGTATTCGTTTCGAACTTATTACTTGGGGGTTTTTGGGGTTGCTGATTACGAATATGAAGTCACTTTTCAAAAATTCAATATGGCAGTTCCAATACGGAGGACGAAATTTTTAAAAATTTATTGGATTCTCTTCAAACTTGTTACTTGAGGGTTTTTTGAGAATGAATTTGATATAATACATATAATATTCCTAGCCAATTTTTGCAAAATTAAAATTCTAATAAGGTTTTTAATTCCCACGTTTCCTTGTCGTCAATATAATAAATAAAAATAATTAAAATTTTAAAACTGTGTAACTAAAAAACTATTTTATGAAATTTGAAAAAATTTAGTGTTTACACTTTCACTAACAGTGAAAACACTCCAGCAAAGTTTAAGCTAAATTAAAAAAATATTATCTTTTGACCTGGACAGTTAAAAAATTTTCTTCTATATTACGTCTACATCCCTGGATGCGCCTCCTTCAGCTCTGCGCCCTGGGTGGTCGCCCGGGTTCGCCCCCCCCTAAAGCCGCTACTGCTCTTACTGCTTGGAAGTGAACGTGAATAAAGAGCCATTTTTTGTTTTGTTTTTTTGTTTTTGTCTTTTTTTTGCGCAAAGAAATGAAAAAAGAAGCGTCCGACAAAAATTTTGCAATGGAAATTGCAAGAAGTTATTTACAAAAGAGAAACACCAGCGCATTGAAGAATCATAAAATTCAAAACCAACAAAAGCGAAATTACTGTTCCAGTGACACTTGCGAAAATCAAACATATTTAAAGTGTGAAAACTGACAGAAATATTTTTGCAAAGAATGTTTTGCGATAGTTCACTAATATAATTTTATTGAAAAGCGTGATTCAAAAATTTTAATATACACAAAATAATCAAAAACAAAAACAAAAAAAGACAAAAAACAAAAAAAAAACAAAAAAAAGGCTCTTTATTCACGTTCACCTCCAAGCGGTAAGATTCGGGCAACGTCAAAATATTTGACCATATTGACGGCAAGAAAAAGTGGGAAATAAAAAAATTATTAATCTTTTAATTTTGCAAAAATTAGCTAAAAATATTAGAAGTATTCTATCAAATTCGTCCTAAAAAAAAACCTCAAGTAACAAGTTTGAAGAGAATACAATTAATTTTTTGAAAATTTCGCTCTCCGTAATGGAGCGCCATATTCAATTTTTAAAAAGAGATTTCAGATTCGTAATCAGCGACCGCAAAAGCCCAAAGTAAGAAGTTCGATGCGAATCCAATGAATTTTTAAAAATTTCGTCCGCCATATTGGATCCGCCATTTTGAATTTTTAAAAACTGACTCCAGATTCGTAATCAGCGACCCCAAAAAACCCCGAGTAACAAATTTGAAGCTAATCCAATTAATTTCTGGAAATTTCGTCCGCCATATTGGATCCGCCATTTTGAACTTTTAAAAAGTGACTTCATATTCGTAATCAGCAACCCCAAAAAACCCCGAGTAACAAGTTTGAAGCAAATCCAATTAATTTTTGATAATTTTGTCCGCCATATTGGATCCGCCATTTTGAATTTTCAAAATATTAAAAATATCACTCCAGATTCGTAATCAGCGACCGCAAAAGCCCAAAGTAAGAAGTTCGATGCGAATCCAATTAATTTTTAAAAATTCCGTCCGCCATATTGGATCCGCCATTTTGAATTTTTAAAAACTGACTCCAGATTCGTAATCAGCGACCCCAAAAACCCCCGAGTAACAAGTTTGAGGCAAATCCAATTAATTTTTGAAAATTTTGTCCGCCATATTGGATTCGCCATTTTTAATTTTGAAAATATTAAAAATATGATTCCAGATTCGTAATCAGCGACCCCAAAAACCCCTGAGTAACAAGTTTGAAGCGAATCCAATTAGTTTTGATAATTTCGTCCGCCATATTGGATCCGCCATTTTGAATTTTTAAAAAGTGACTTCATATTCGTAATCAGCGACCTCAAAAACCCTTGTATAACAAGTTTTATAAAAGTCTATTATGTTTTCCGATTTTGCGCACATTGCTATGTACATCACTTAAAAAACTTCACTTTAACCCCCATTTTGAATTTTGTTTTTTCTTAATAGTCTTATCTTATAATATAGAAGATAGAATTTTTTTTGTAAGGTTAAATTGATAAAATTTTGCGTCAAACTTCATGACAAAAAATTGTACATTTGGGCGTTAAAGGGTTAAGGTGGCAACTTATTCAAGAAAGGGTCCAGTCTTTCTGGTTGAAATGGTCTACCAGTTACCTGCAACAACAACTCTCTATCTCAAAGTGGCATCATCCGTCTAATCAAATCAAGGTTGGCTCTCTGGTTCTTCTCACTAATGAGCGTTTTCCACCCGCAAAATGGCCCTTGGCAAGGGTCATAGAACTGCATCCCGGAGCAGATGGACTCACCAGGGTGGTCACCATCAGGACTGCTATCTCTACTCTTAAGCGGCCAATCACGAAGCTGGCAGTGCTTCCCATCTCCAGGAACGATTCACCATTGGCATCGAATTCATCATAATCGTCAACTCCGTTGCCGATGGGGGGAAGTGTGTTCAGACTTCAGTGTTTGATCTTACAGAATTGGGCCTGGCTCAAATTTACGACTCGAGACCAGTTGCCAATTCAAATATCACGGGAAAAATGAAGTGTTGTGGTTAGCGAGCGCTTGGCGGCAGCATTTCTCGGTAGACAATTTCTCAGCTGCTCGCCATGCGTCTCTCACCATGTGACTAGTATCAAATTCTATCCGGTACTGATCGCACTACTTCAATCTATTGTATCACGCTTTTAGCGTTTTCGGCATTTTTCTCATGGTTATTCATAAAGGCTTATCCATCAAAAGGGCAATGCTTAATTTAGGTATCGGTATTTCTCACCAGTGAAGGTTTTACTTAAATGTGTATTTTGTGAGGTGAAAAATCACAAAAAAAAGGACTTAAGGTCAAAAACTGTATGTACGCGTGTGTGTGATTTTCAACTTTTGTGTAATTTTTATCTACTGACCACGGAATATCTTACAATGAAAAGGTACATCTCATAATCAAGGTTTTTTTATCATTTTTATTTTCTTTAATTCAGTGACCACAAAATTTCGACCTTTTCCTCTCTCCCGGTATTTCTCAACACAGTTACCTAATATATTGTACTTTCATCCAGTATAAAACATTTTAATATATCTTATTCAATTTGGATACTACAGCATTAAATCGAAACTATGTCCATCTTGGGATGGACTATATATTTTTTCACAAGTACCTTGAGGGCTCAAAAATTTAACTACATTATTATAAAACCATTATGTACCAATAAACCAAACATTAAAATAGTAATGTTAATTCTATTTACAATAAAACCTTCTTAACAAAGAATTTTAATTTAAAAAAATTTTGACTTGACAAAGATGATTTAAAATTTTTATTATTTTTCCTAATAAAAATTACAAAGACCTTTTATTTCCCTGATTATGAAAAACTTTAATTAAAAACAAATCGCCTTAAGCCCAAAAAACATTCTCATCGCTAAGTGATAGAAAGGAGAAAAATCTTAGACCTAAATGTTTTCATTGGTTCAAGGCAGTGGACAGCTGTGAGAGTGAGGAAATATTTTTGTCTTATTCGTACACTTTTCAAGAGAAAAAAAGGGGACAGTCGCATGCTTACTACACATGCTTCACTTAGTTTGATTTGCTTATGGTAATCAAATTAGCAATATTCGAGCAGATTTTCAGTTATCAATTGGCAGTTTAAATTTACAAAACGCCCCTATCGGTTACTATAGGAACTATAAAATATATCCGACATAAGAGTGACATCAGAGTAAAAATTTACGTTATTTGTACACGGCGATTAGTATTTTTAAAAAAACAAGATTTTGTGGTGTTTTCAAAAGTGAATGATAATTTTATAATAGTAATAATTATTCATTTTGTGTGAACACAATGGAATTTAAACAAAAATCACGAATTCACCTTTTATCATATGTATTTCTAGATGACGGATGTCTGAAAAAACACTCTTATGTCGGTCATATTTGTTTTGAAACAGGTGGCCTCATTGCCCACGGTAGTAATATTCTTTGTCAATCGAAACGCTTTCTACATGCGTCTCGATCTCCTTAATATTATTTCATAATTCTCATATCAATAATTTTGTATAGTTCTTTAAATTCGTAATAATTAACTCTAGGGAATAACTGCAAAACTGCATTTGTTTAATTCTCACGAAATAACAAAATGTGGATTTAACAACTTTTGAAAAAATGCTCCTCAATACTCTCTAAATCTGAATTAGTCAAAAATGACTAATTCTCAGTCATTAATGACTAATTCAAATAGGGCGGATTCGTTGACTGTGAATTAGTCAGCAGGTACTAATTCAATCACTAACAAATGTGTAACTAAATGAATTTGTAGCTTTAAGTACTAAATTTATTTGTAGACTGTAACTATTAATCGTTTAAGACATCGTCGTGGAATTGCATCAAACTAATGTTAATAAACTATTCCCAAACTGTAATTAAATAAAAAAAAGTAAAAAACTAAATTTGGAAGTCTACAAACAGTACTAGTATTACACTCCTTAACTTCTTATAACTAATAATCGCCTATACCTAACAGAAAAATCCCATTTCGCTGGGGATTTTTTAATTTTAAAATCGCTAATTTACTAATTAATGTAAATGTAAGGTTAACAACAAAAGATACAAATTAGGTAAGCTGATATGATTATACTAAATTATGTGTACATACAAATCAATATTCTGTTATTTACCAAGTTTTTATAAAATATAGCTAAAAATAATAAGCTGTACAACCAGATGCAATTATGTAAAATAACAAATTTCAATTTCGTAATAAAAAATATAATATTTTAAATTAAATTCCGATAAATTTTAAAGAAAGTTAATTTAAAAATGTTATCTTGAATTTATTATTGAGTTTTCTTCTCAGAAAAACATTCTTTCATTACTAGATTTTGCGTCACAGTAAAAAAAAAGTTAAAATAAACTTTAATTTATAACTGAATAATCAAATTTAATTAATTTATTCTACATATAAAAGATTGTTTTATCTTAAATAATAATTAAATACTTTATTATCTCATAAAGAAAAGTATTGTGTTTCAAGATTACTTGAAAAAAGTAATCTCTATTATGTATTATAACGTAAGGTTATGTTTTATTATTTTGACTAATTCAATCTGTAATACATGACGACAAAATAAATTAGTAGAATCGCACTACTAATTCATTTAGCAAAAAAATATGACTTTTTTTCGAAGAAAGAGATAAAATAACTAATTTAGCAGTCAAAACTGACGCTACTAATTCCATTAGCCAAATTTTGACTAATTCAAATTTAAAGAGTAGAGTGTGAAGCAAGTTAATAATATGTATTTTTAATTTTTTTAATAGGGATCAAATTCCAAACTGCTATAGCTCTAACAATTTTTAATATTTTGAAAAATCCTTTGAAGTCGATAATTTTGTTGAATAGCACTAAAATTAAGGGTCCACTTGCAGATTTACTTTTTTTCTTGACATGTAAAGATAGGTGTTTTCGCAAGTTAAGTGATGATACATTTTGTTATTTGCTCGCTGTCAGTGGTCGTGAATTTCGTGGTCTAAGCAGTGTCCAGGCCCGTGCGCAGAATTTGCTTCTAAGGAGGGGGGGGGGGGGGCTAAAAAAATTTGTGGAAACTTCGTTTTTTAATAAAAAGAATTTTTTATTCAGAAAAATTAAAAGTTTTTAAAATAAGTTTAGACCTCTCTGGTCTATAGGGACGACATTTTTACTCGCCAGATCATGAACTGGTTCTAGAACTTGTTATTTGAGTTTTAGAACAGTTACAGAATTGTTCTTTAACCTTGCACACTAAGATGTAATATTTATAACAGTGCACAAACTAAAAATTAAACTTTCAGAAAAAAAATTCACTTCCTTTTCGTTTGTTTTTGTTTGACACTAACACAAATGGATCACTCTTTGCACAGACTCGGGCGTTTTTTTGGGTGGTTGATTACGAATCTGAAGTCACGTTTTAAAAATTCAAAATGGCGAATCCAATATGGCGGACGAAATTTTTACAAACTAATTGGATTTGCTTGAATCTTGTAACATGGGGGTTTTTATGGTCGCTGATTACGAATCTAAAGTCACTTATTAAAAATTCAAAATGGCGGATTCAATATGGCGGACGAAAATTTTTAAAATTAATTGGATTCGCTTAAAACTTGTTATATGAGTGTTTTTTTGGAGCCGAATTAAAGAATATTTCGAGAATACTTCCGAGAATACTTTTTTTCTTAAATAGTAATGGCAATGAATTCTGATTACTTATACTGCAAAAGCTCATACTTTAAAAATGATTTACCATAGGAGATACAGTGTTTTAAACCACCAAGTATAAGTTACCGTATGATACTCTTAGGATATTACAAGGACAAATGTCTTACTGTAAAATATTTATAATCCATTTGCTATTGCAGTGTATTTGACGTAATATCCCGCCAAAAGCGTTCCGATATTTAAATTGTTCAAAGTTGTTTTAACCATTAAAAATACACATAATTGATACACAGCATTATTGTTAGAATAGATTCATATAACGTCAAAACTTTTGACCATATGTGACCGCGTCTAAGGTAACGAGGCTTATGACAAAATTAATCGTAATCAGCGACCATAAAAAGCCCCAAGTAACAAGGTTCAGACGATTTCAATCAATTTTAAAAAATCGTCCGCCATATTGGATCCGCCATTTTGAATTTTTAAAAAGTGACTTAAGATTCGTAATCAGCGACCCCAAAAACCCCCAAGTAACAAGTTTGAATCAAATCCAACTATTTTTTGAAAATTCCGTTCGCCATATTGGATCCGCCATTTTAGATTTTTTTTTCTTAATACTCCTATCTTACAGCTAACTTATTTTTGACGGGATATTTATGACTTTTATAGATACTGCAATGCCATTGCTTATAAAAAATGCAATAATTTGACAAAAAAACCTAAAAATTTCATGTTTTTGTTTAAAAAAACATCTATAATTTGTTTATTTAAAAAATTACAAGTTTTCTCAATACGCCATTCGAAAGAGCGATTTTTGGACCATAAGATACGGCTATAGCAAAATTTTTTTCATAAGGTTCAATTGATAAAATTTTGCGTCAAACTTCATGACTAAAAATTGTACATTTGGGCGTTAAAGGGTTAACAACCTTGAGCTTGGCACATCCATTAGAGAAGGTTCTGGTATTGAGTTAAGTGGTTCACCGATGAGAAAATGCCCTGGCGTGAGAGCTGCCAAGGCGGCAGGGTCTTCCGACTGAGGTTCTAACGGCAATTGATAATTGCTTTAATCTGAGCTAGAAGAGTCGTAAATTCTTCATAGGTCAGCATTGTTTCACCAACCGTCCTTTTGAGATGATACTAAACTGATTTGACGGCGGCCTCCCATTTGCCACCCATGTGTGGAGCAGAGGGTGGGCTGAAGTTCCATGAAGTGCCGTCATTAACCAGGAGTTGAGACAATGTCCTTGATTCATGAGTTCCGGCCTTGAATAGTTGCTGGAGAGCCATGTCCGCTCCGAAAAAATTCGTTCCACAGTCACTGTGGAGAGTGTGGCAAATGCCTCTCCGTGAGACAAATCGCCGATAGGCTGCGAGAAATCCTTCCGATGAGTAATCCGTGATTGCTTCCAGGTGAATGGCAGAGGTCGAGAAGCAGACAAAAATACAGAGCCATCCATTCTTGCTCTTTGCCCCTCGCCCCTTCCAAGTCTTGAGAGAGATAGGTCCGTCGAAATCGACCCCGGTGTTGAGAAATGGCCTTGATGGAGTAACCCTTGTAGTCGGCAGCTGACCCATCAGCTGTTGAGCTCGAATTCCACGTTGTCAAGCACACTGCACACACATAAGAATATGAGATCTTACGGGTCGACGACCTCCAATGACTCAGAAGCCCTTTTTTACGCGAGAAAGTGTAAGCTGAGTTCAGCCGTAAAGAGTCCTTTGATGAGCATCTCCAATAATGAGATGAGTAAAAGCTGAATCCTTAGGTAGAATAGCAGGATGTTTGCTCTCATGATCCAGATCAGAGAATTTGAGTCGGCCTCCTACTCTGAGTATTCCTTGATGATCGATGAATGCCGTGAGTCTGAAAAATGGGTGAGAGTTGGAAAATGATATACCTCTCTTGAGGTCCTTGAGTTCACTCGGGAAATATGCTCCTTGAGTAACTTGAGTCCAAAAATTCCTTGAGTGCTCTAAATCCTTAGGATTGAGAGGATTGGTGAGAGAAGCTTGAGATTCTCCCTTGAGCAATTTCAAGAATCTAAAACAAATTGAGGTTATCCTCAATAATTTAGTTAGAGAGGAGTACCTTTCAATAAGATCCCATGGTTGAGGAGATGTTGAGACAGTGAAAACACATCTGGGTCTTTCTTCCACTTGAGCTGAAGAGTCTGTCCTTGAGATTGATGTTAGCCACTTTTCCGTTGACTCCTTCAACCAAGATGGCCCCTGCCACCATAGTTGATGCTCAGAGAGTTGGTGAGTAGTCAGGCCCCTTGATGCGCAGTCAGCAGGATTATCCTTTCCCTTGATGAATTTTTAATGACCTTGAGGGACTAGGACTTGGATAGAGGAAACCCTGTTTCGCACATAGTCCTTCCTTCGCGAAGGGTGACTGTTGATCCATGTGAGGGCCACTGAAGAGTCAGTCCACAGAGTAATTAGAACGTGAGATAGTTACAGAGTCCTTTGGACATAGTCCATGAGATTGGCTAAGAGATGAGCAGTCGAGAGTTCTAACCTTGGGATGGTTAGTTGCTTGAGCGGTGCTACCTTGGTCTTAGCACAAATAAGAATTACCTTAGAGTTCTGTCCTTGAACCTAGTTTTTGAGATAGATCACAGCCGCCATTGCTAATTGAGATGCGTCAGAAAATCCATGTAGTTCCGCCTTAATTGACGCAGTGATAGTGAGCCATCGTGATATCGAGAGTTGAGAAATTTGAGCTAGCTCTTCCATAAGTTTGGTCCAACGTGAGAAACTTTCTCCGATAGGGCGTCGTCCCATCCCAGCTTCTCAAGCCAGAGTTCCTGGAGTAACATCTGGGCTCGTATGATGACTGGTGAAAGAAATCCCAGAGAATTAAAGAGTTGAGATACCTCGGATAACATGAGTCGTTTGGTGATATTCTTATCCGGACGATGCGATGGTTCAAAGGTAAACTTAAACTCGTCTGAGTCTGGTATCCATATAAGCCCTAGAACCTTCGTTTGAGAACTTTCAATTAAGTTAGTAGAGTTTAAGTTACCTGTCCTTGATAATGAATCGAGAAATTCTGGATGATTGCTGTGCCATTTGGTCAGAGGAAATCCGCCTGAGTTGAGAAGACCGATGAGTTGTTTTGCCATGACCTTAAGATCAGAGAGCTCTTCCGCTCCTCCGTAAATGTCATTCATATACCTTCCCTTGATAAGTGGGGGAACGCCCAAGGGGAACCGATGCCCTTCGTCCTTGATGAGTTGTAGAAGTACCCGTATGGCCAAGAAAGGAGCAGATTTGGTACCGTAAGTAACGGTGGTGACTTGATAAGGTGTCTCGGTTTGGGTTGAATCCAGCCAAAGGATTCGCTGTAGATCCCAATCCTTGGGGTGTACCTTTATTTGTCGGAACATCTTTGTGATGTCCGTTGAGAAGATAAACCGATGACGTCTTACCCAGAGTAATACATCTGCGATATCCTTCTGAAGTATTGCTCCGGTGTGAAGCAAGTCGTTGAGAGATGTGCCTGATGATGCAGAGCTGGAACCGTTGAACACAACGCTGAGTTTGGTGGTTTTACTCTGCTCCTTGAGTACTACGTGATAGGGAAAGTAGTAGGTCGTAAATCTACTATCCTTAGACGGAGCTGGGACCATGTGCCCCATGGCCTCATACTCCGCGAGAAAAGCAGAGTACAATTCCTTGTAAGAGTCGTGAGTAGAAATCCTTTTGATTAGCCTTTGAAGGAACCAATTAGCAGTGATGTAAGAGTCGCCAAGTTGACTCGGAGAAGAGATGAGAGGAAGTCGAACTATGTATCGACCTTTCTCGTCCCTGGAGTGGGTGAGTTGAAAATGCTCCTCGCATTCTCGCTCTTGAGTAGAGAGTAAGGTTTGTCCTTTGACTCGGTTTTCTTAAGTTCAGGAACATCCTTGAATTTTTCGTCGTCGCTTCCCGAGTGATCGCCCGCGGTAGACAATTTCATTGTATCTCGAAATCGGAGTTTTTAAAAAAATTTTAACCTATCTCAATGAAAAGCTTGACTTTTTTCCTATAACATATGTGTCGATTCAGGGTGAAAGGGACCTTAGCTGCAGAACTGAGTTTTACGCGTATGGGCGTTTTAGGTTGAGCCTCCCTATGTTACTGTTAGGTTATACCTATGTTTCACCTCTAATAACACAAAAACTAATATACATAAACAAGTTTTGATTAATGTATGTAAAACAGCAACTCAAATTCTATCGATTCATAATAACAACTAAAAATCAAATGTTTTAAATTTTACAAAAAAGGGAGTTTGAACTTGTGCCTGCCTATGTTATTGTTAGGTTATGCCTATGTTTCATCGCGAATAACAGAAAAACTGATAGACATAAACAAGTTTTGATTACTGTATGTGAAAGAGCAACTCAAATTCTATCGATTTATAATAAAAATTAAAATCGAATGTTTTGCAGCTAAGGTCCCTTTCACCCTGAATCGACACATATGTAAAAATCAGAGTGGAACTCTTAATACTTTTGTCAAAAATACATTTCAAATACCCGAGCGCGCTCGAATAGCGCGACCTCGTGCGAGTAACCACTGGTTTGTCGAGCGCGCGCGGGTATTTGAAATGTACTTTTGACAAAAGTATTAAGAGTTCCACTCTGTTTTTTACATATCTTATAGGAAAAAAGTTAAGCTTTCCATTAAGATAAGTTAAAATTTTTTTAAAAACTCCGATTTCGAGATGCAATGAAATTAACACTTTGACCTTGCATTTCAAGGTCAAATTGTCTTTTTACAAAAAAGCATTTATTATAATCGAATAGCCTGTAAAAAAAGCTTTAAAAATCACAATATATATGTTAACTTTTATGCAATCTACTTAAAAATATAAAAAATTTAAAAAACTACATTTTAACAAAATTCAAAATTTTAAAACTGTGTAACTCAAAAACTATTTCATGGAATTTAAAAATATTTGGTATTTACACTTCCACTAACAATAGAAACACTTTAGCAAAGTTTGAATAAATTTTATTTTTTGACCTGGACAGTTCAGGAATTTTTACCCATATATTTCTTTGAATACAACTACATAATCCTCTTCCATCGAAAAACACAAGTGCATATATCATTTACTTTTAACAGTCAAATTAAATAATATAAAGTCAAAACTTCTAATAAATAGACGAAAACGGGTTAATCTTTTAATCTGTATACAGTCAAAATATAAGAATTTTAGTCATTTTTCTCTAAAGGTTAATAACAAATAAACATCGCTTGTAATGTACATATACATATACGTCTTGCTGATTGCTGACGATACCTTATCCAAAATTTTACAATAAACATAATTATTTTTCTTGAAAACTTATGGCAGTCCCACGATGAAACTTATAGGTCTTGTAGGGCACATGTAAGGTCACATTTGGTACAAAAATGAAAAAAAATTAAGCCCCAATATTTTCAAAATGGCGATTTTTAATTTTTAAGCTTCTAAAAAAAATAGTAAATTTTTTTTCTACATTCGGTTCAAACCATACCTAAAATATCAAAGATGTCCCTTACATCTTCGACTTTCATAAAACTTGGTGAAAGTGCATAAAAATGCATGCAGAAGAAAATTCCAGAAACGATTTTTAAAATTTTTGAAAATTTTTGGATTTATTTATTTATAAGTAGATAGGCTTCTAGGGCTAGATAGCCCTTCGAGAAACCAATTGAATACACAATATAGCATTATAAAAATAATTAACAAAATACAATCATATTATAACAGAAACTAAATAATAGCATGGCCGAAGAATAATAATTAAAAACAAAAAAAAACACTAGATAACCAGGAACTTAAAAACTACACAACAATGGTAAAACTCAGTAAAAAGATATAGAAAGATATTAAAAGTAATCTAAATAATAATTCTAGTCATAAAATTCCAGAAAACAATACAAATCTTAAAATTAGTTGAGAGTACTGTTTTCATGTAAAAATAAAAAATAGGAAATAAAGAAAAGGAAAACAATTATGCTCATTACCAAAAAGTAATCTCAAAAAATGCGCCATCCAGGTTGTCGAGAAAATAACGAAATAGAAATTTGAACTTAGTAAAATCAGAAACATTTCGAATCCTGGCAGGAATTTTATTCTATAGTCGGGCTCCTCTAATTAGAAACGATCTCTGTAACTTACATGTCCGATGTGCTGGGATTCTCAATGCTGCATTAGACTCACGTAACCTATATTGGTATGTTGAGTTGACGTCTCTAAATTCAAAGAACCGAAAAAGATAATCCGGTTGTTTGAAATTAAAAATAGTAAAGAGTAAATTTCCCATAAAGAATTGTCTACGGGTGGCTACAGGAAATAATCCTGCTTTTCGCCTATAAGGGGAAATATGCTCGCCTTTCGGTAGGCCATAGATGAATCTAATGCATGCATTGAGTGCTCGCTCAAGCCTCATATTAAGTTCTTCAGTAATGTCGTCGTAAACTATGCAGCCATAATCAAAGAAGGGAAGTATAGTACTTTTAATTAGGAGTAGCCGTGTGGCTGTAGGCAGAGAGTTCCTATTCCTACCCAACTGTCGCAAAGTCATATATACTTTTTTGGAAATTCCAAATACGTGCTCCTTCCAGGAAAGATTATTGTCGAGTATCAGACCAAGATCTTTAACGGTATTTTGAAAATAAACGGCTGATCCTGCAACCTGGAGGGAGGAGTTGCCTATCTGTACATCGGCAGCAATATAATTAGGGGAACCAAAAATAATGGCCTGAGTTTTTTTAGTGTTAAGGGCAAGACCATTCTCACCAGCCCAAGAGACCACCAGATCTATATCAGCCTGAATCATATCCACTAATAATGCCAAATTCGCAAAGAGGCCCGAAATATAAATCTTGAGATCATCCGCAAACTTATGGTATTTGCAATATTTGAATTTATTACCAAGTTAAGAGATGAACAAGCTAAAAAGTAGAGGGGCAAGAGAGGAACCTTGAGGAACCCCACACTCCACCTCTCTCCATTCAGAAAGATCACATTTACTATTGCGTACTCGATAAAAGCGTCCCTCCAAGTATGAAGTGAACCAAGCAAGAACCGATCTGGATAGATTAAATGAGCTAAGTTTACGAATCAGTAATTTGTGGTCGACTAGATCGAAGGCCTTAGTAAAATCAAAGAGTACTGCGATAGTAATCTCTTTATTGTCCAATGCAATTTTAATATCAGAAGTAAATTTAATGCAGGCTGTACTGGTACTGTGCTTAGGTCGAAAACCTTATTGCATAGGTTCAAGCAAATTAGCAGAAGACAAAAAATTAGACATTTGTTTAAAAACAACCCTTTCAAGGGGTTTAGAGAGCGCACATAAGATGGAAATGGGTCTAAAATCAGTTGCTGAAATCGGAGTCGGGATTTTAGGAATAGGACGTATTATGGATTTTTTCCAAATATCAGGGAAAACTGATACTTGTAGAGAATAATTGTAAATATGTATCAATGCAGGGAAAATAACGGGTAGAGCGATCAGTATCATTTTCATAGAGATGTCATCAGGTCCCAAGGAGTTGGATTTAATGTGAGATATAATGTCAAGCAATTGTTCAGGAGAGATGTCGGAGAAATAAAATTTCGAATCGTCGAAGGTATAGTTGTTATCAGACAGTGATGTGGAAGAAATTTGAGATAAAATAGGTGATACAGAGAAATTTTCCAAAAAATCTTGAAGTTCATAATTTTGATCAGTGGGGACCTTTTTTGAAGAAATAATATTAAGCTCTTTTAGGATGAACCAAATGTTATCAGTTTTTCTTTTATTGGTTATTCTGTTGTAATTGTATGGGTTTTGTTCATCCCTAATTTTAGTCTGAATCAGATTACGAACCTTTCTATAGTTAATTTGTATCTCAATATTTTTAGATCTCTTAAAAATCCGCCATAATCTATTTCTTTTTTTTATCAGCAATTTTATTTCCTCAGTCATCCATGGTGAATTTTTTTTTTCGAAACCTAGGTATATGTAATGGGGAAAATGTGTCAAATGCGTGATAAAGAAAGGAATTCAATTAAGCAATTTTCCCATTAATATCAGTATCGAGATAAATTTCCCCCCAGTCGCATCCTCTCAAATAGGATAAGAATTCGGTTATATTCATCTTACTCAAATTAAGAAAGGGGTTTGGAGGAGAATTGTAAAAATAATTACAGCTAAACTGATATTTAATATTAATCAGATCATGATTGGATAAAAATTCAACAGGCTGCTGTGAAGAATAGGAAATTTTACCTAAATCATCGACAACAATCATATCGATTCGAGTGCTTGAATTACCATTGTGGTGAGTGAAATTATGAGGCACAATTGAGAGGCATGTTGAAAGAAAAACTGAACGAAGATAATTACATTGCGAGTTAGAAACATCCAAATTAGTATTAAAGTCTCCAGCTAAAATAATATTGTTATAAAGTGAAGCAAG
The DNA here is from genome assembly GCA_037103525.1 of Ganaspis brasiliensis. Classification (NCBI taxonomy): domain Eukaryota; kingdom Metazoa; phylum Arthropoda; class Insecta; order Hymenoptera; family Figitidae; genus Ganaspis; species Ganaspis brasiliensis. The sequence goes on along the minus strand of JAZKLR010000396.1, from coordinate 306,284 downwards.
AGAAGATAATTGTAATTCAAATTCATTTCCAAATGATAACTTGGGGGGTTTATAAATGACTCCTATGAGGGCCTTATCATCTTGTGATCTAATTTCTAGGAATAAGAATTCAGCTGTTTGATAAGAAATTTCGTTGCTCATAGCAACTATATGTTCCTTTAGACTTGAATGTACATAGAAGCATACTCCCCCCCTCTACGCCTCTACGTTTTCAGTTTATTCTCCTTCCTTAATGCAACAGCAGCAGAGTAGATTCGTCGATTAGTGGGAGTTAAAGACTCCCGCAGAGTAATCCAAGATTTTTCTGTCTCAGGCCAGCCGATGTCGATGGTTGAAAAATTTCTAACCTCTTTCCGTTTATTTATTAAGGCATCTCTCAATTTTTGTTGGCTAAGTTTTATAACCACAGTGGAAGGGACATTGAGAGTAAAACTGTCTCTCTTCGGAATGTAAATATTTATATTTACTACATCTTCCTAGTTTAGAGGTACATTTAAAGATTCGGCGATCTTACAGAAGAAAGAAAGTAGGTCTTCATTGTTCTTAAAAGGCAGATCATTCATATCCAGTGATGTAATTAAGAGTTGTTGATCATGATAGTTTGCCGAGCGATCAAGCTGAGAAATCTTTTCCTTAAGTGATAAATTTTCGGCTTTGACATTTTCTAAAGTCTCTTTGTGGACGGACGAATCAACCTCAAGGATATCGATTCTTCTTTTGTTATCATGAACATCCTCTTTCAATGTAGCAACACTATCATTAAGGTCCTTGAAGAGGGCTGTAAAGTTCTTTTCAAACATGTCGATGATATTCTGCATTTGGGATTCCAGATTCGTGAATAATGTGGCTTGTCCCTCTTGTACTGCAGTCCGGATGGCATCAGTGAATCCAATGGGTAGCACAGGCATAGAAACAGGGGGGCGAGAAACCGTATCCTTCAAAACAGAGTTATCATCAATGACTTGTGATAATTCCTGTGTATTAGTACCAGCACGTTGGTTCAAACCCGAAGAGATGTCGCCTGCTGGCAATTTCTTGCACTTTGCACAAACATAACCATCAGCATTCTTTTTTAATTTATCGAAATCCTTCTTCGACATATTAATATTTACACATAGCAGATGAAAAAACAGTTTACATTTTCTACAGGTCACACCATCCTGGCTGCTCCTCAGGATTTGAAGGTTGCACTCTTCACAATTCACCATAGTGGGGAACACAGCGTGACACAAAATAATAAAAATTAATAGCCAACAACCCGAAAATCGATAATTATAATACTAAAAGTAATTTCGCCAAGCCTAAGGCTATCAGAACACATACACTAGATATCCCGAAAACTCCAAAATAAGACAAATATTAAGAAAGACCGTGAGAGACAATCCAGCATGGATCAAGCCGCGGCCATGTTGTATGCGGATTTACATGCGTTTCAAACTTTTTTTCAAAATTTTTACAACGTCATAACTTTGCACATAATTATTCGATTTGATTGATTTTTTCAAAGATTACTTATTACTTGGCAACATTTAAAAATAAATGTAGACCCAAATTTTTTTTTTATAACCCTTTGCGGCACACATTTTTCTCTTAACCTGACTTTTTGGGTTCATGTCCCTTAAGGAGTTTTTGGGGTCGCTGATTACGAATCCGTCATCAGATTTTGAAAATTCAAAATGGCGGATCCAATATGGCGGACGAAAATTAAATTTTTTTTCGTATTTTTATGTCTATTATTTCTAAGGAGTTTTTGGGGTCGCTGATTACGAATCCGTCATCAGATTTCAGAAATTCAAAATTGCGGATCCAAAATGGCGGACAAAAATTGAAAATTTTTTCGGATTTTCATGTCTATTATTTCTAAGGGGTTTTTGGGGTCGCTGATTACCAATCCGTCATTAGATTTTGAAAATTCAAAATGGCAGATCCAATATGGTGGACGAAAATTAAATTTTTTTTCGGATTTTTATGTCTATTATTTTTAAGGGGTTTTTGGGGTCGCTAATTACGAATCCGTCATCAGATTTCAGAAATTAAAAATGGCAGATCCAAAAAGTCGGACAAAAATTGAAAATTTTTTCGGATTTTCATGTCTATTATTTCTAAGGGGTTTTTGGGGTTGCTGATTACGAATCCGTCATTAGATCTCAGAAATTCAAAATGTCCGATCCAATATGGCGGACAAAAATTAAAATTTTTTTCGGATTTTCATATCTATTATTTCTAATGGGTTTTTGGGGACGCTGATTGCGAATCCGTTATCAGATTTTAGAAATTCAAAATGGCGGATCCAATATGGCGGACGTAAATTAAATTTTTTTTTGGATTTTCATGACAATTGTTTCTAAGGGGTTTTTGGGGTTGTTGATTACGAATTTATCATCAGCTTTTAGATATTTAAAATGGCGGATCCAGTATGGCGGAAAAAATGAAAATTGATTTCAGATTTCCATAACAATCATTTCTAAAAGGTTTTTGGGATTACATATTACAAATCTGTAATAAAATTAAAGATATTCAAAATGTCTGATAACTAATTTTTGTGTTTTTCTCATAATTTTTTACTTTTAGCGTTATCCGGAACTAACGACGTGGACGTGGTAAACTTCTAGCTCCTCTTTTGTTTTTTTTGTTGTTTTTTTTTGCTTTTTTCATTTTTAATTTTTTTTGTGATTTTAGTTTTAAAGTTTTAGTCTTTGGTTGATTTGTTGAGTACATCTTTACTTGTGGTAAAGGGAGAAGCAATTCCTTGTGGGTAATAAGCACAGTGGGATATTGCATATTGTACAAATCCATGATGTTCGTCGTTGGTCATTTTTTGTGCTGCAATGAGCACAACGCTTTGAAGCAGCAGTATACTCGGGTAAGTGAGCTGATTCACATAGCCTTTTTTCAATTGATACTTTTGGTTCTAGATAAAATTGATTTACATTTTTATCTGCAACAGTCCACTTTAGTATTCTGAAATGGAAGAAGAAATAGAGTTGGCTGAAATTCCAAGTGATAGTGAGTCCATTGCTAATCTTTGTGACTCTGATCTGGATGATGATGAAGTTGTTGATTGTACTATAAGCAAAAAGAGTATGGTGTCAGCTCAAAAAGATGTTGTTGATGATTTCTGTTCTGATACTTCTGATGAGGATGATGCCCCCGATATTCAGGTTTCACGAGGTACTAAAATATGGGGAAAATCCTCTAAATCGAGAAGCGATGCTCCGTTTACCAGTGATTTTGGTCCTAACATTCCTAGTAATGTTAAATCTCCGTTAGATATATTTCTCTTTTTGTTTCCAGATGATCTGACAGACACTATACTCCGCGAAACTAATGTTTACTTAGAACAAAAAAAATATAAACAGGCATCTGCAACGATGGAGGAATTGATTATATTTTTAGGAATCAATATTCTCATGGGTGTAAAACAATCTCCTTCCTATCGTGATTATTGGTCTGCTAATCCTCAGTTGAACGATTCGTACATCAGCTCCTTGATGTCTATCAATCGTTTTGCTTTTTTTCTAGGTAGTTTACATCTGGTAGACAATAGTAAAGAGCCAAAAAAAGGGGAAGCGAATTATGACAAATTGTACAAAGTACGACTCTTGCTGGATAAACTAAACGAAAGTTTAAAAAATTTTTGGAAACCCGGCCAATATCAAAGTGTTGATAAGTCGATGATCAAATTCAAAGGTCGCAGTAGCATGAAACAATATATGCCTGCAAAACCTGTAAAACGTGGATATAAGTGTTGGGTTCGTGCCGATAAAACCGGCTATACTTGTGAATTTCAGGTATACACTAGTAAAACCGAAAGTACTGAAAAGCAATTGGGAGCAAGAGTTGTAAAGGATCTTACCCGAGAGCTAGTAGAAAATAATCACATAGAAAATAATAGTCTATTTTGATAATTTTTTTACAGGTGTAGAATTGATGATATCACTAAAAAGTGATAAAATCTTTGCTTGTGGTACTGTACGCTAGAACAGTGCAAGACTGCCAAAAAGCGATATACCAGATAAAAAAATGCAACATGGGCAGAGTGATTTCCGGACATCCAACACTGGTATTCGCTGGATCAAATGGATGAACAAAAAAGCTGTCTACTTTTTGTCAAATTGTCATGATCCTAGTAAAGTCGAAACTGTAAATCGGAAGCAAAAATATGGCTCTTCGAAAACCATCAATTGTCCCATCATGGTCTCCGATTATACTAAGCATATGCGTTATGTTGATAAAGCTGACCAACTATTGTCAACATACAAAATTGATAGGAAATCTAAGAAATGGTGGTCTTGAATATTTTATCATTTCTTAGATGTTACTGTGGTCAATGCTTTGATTTGGTACAAAAAGAAAGGTTTAAATCAAATTTTGTCTTCCAAGGAATTCAGATTACGTTTGGTAGACCAACTAGTTGGACATAAATTACAAACTACAAGAGTCCAAAAGCGACAAGCTGCTGAAGTTCTCAGTTACAAACCAAAAGTATCAATCGAAAAAAGGCGATGTGAATCAGCTCACTTACCCAAGTATACTGCTGCTTCAAAGCGTTGTGCACATTGCAGCACAAGAAATGACCAACGACGAACATCATGGATTTGTACAATATGCAATATCCCACTGTGCTTATTACCCACAAGGAATTGCTTTACACTTTACCACAAGTGAAGATGTACTCAACAAATCAACCAAAGACTAAAAACTTTAAAACTAAAATCACAAAGAAAATTAAAAATGAAAAAAAGCAAAAAACAAAAAGAAACAAAAAAAAACAAAAGAGGAGCTAGAAGTTTACCACGTCCACGTCGTTAGTTCCGGATAACGCTAAGAGTAAAAAATTATGAAAAAAACACAAAAATTAGTCATCCGCCATTTTGAATATCTAAAAGCTGATGATAAATTCGTAATCAGCGACCCCAAAAACCCCTAGACACCAAGTTTCATGCAAATCAACAGAATTTTTTAAAGTATCGTCCACCATATTGGATACGCCATTTTGAATTTTGAAAATCTGATTGCAAATTCGTAATTAGCGTTCCCAAAAACCCCTAGATCCCAAGTTTTATGCAAATCAACAAATTTTTAAAAAATATCGTCCGCTATATTGGATCCGCCATTTTGAATTTATAAAATCTGATTGCAAATTCGTAATCAGCGACCCCAAAAATGTTTAAAATAAAAGTTTTGTTACATTCTTCCTCATAGTTAGATCAAAAATAAATTTTTTTAAAAAAAAGAACGAATTTTTGAAATTGTTTATTTATAATTGTTTATAATTTTTACGTTATATATTTATTGAAATTTTTTTTACATTCCACAATGTATAACATAGCATAGAAGAAATATTTCAGTGTTATTGTATTAAAAACATTGATTCTGGAAAGAAAAGTTTAAAATTAAAAAGGTGGTAGGTATACCTACCACTATGCCGCAAAGGGTTAACATTAAATAAAATAATAAAAAAACTTTAAATAAATTTTTTGTTTAAAAGCGTATTTTTTTGTCTTTCTAATATCAATTTTTTGATTCCTTATGATTTTACGAGTATTTAAAAAAAAAATTGATGGACTCTCTGTAACTTTCAGAGATATTGCACTTTTATGTCCTTGCTCACAGCTGCGCTGAGTGTAACTTACCGCGTAGATGCAGTTGCGCCATACGTGCATACAGGTATTAACATTCACCTACAGGCTGTAAATTTTAATTGAATTGAAATCTTCTTTTTAGCAAATATTCAGCGACAAACGATAGACAATTTTCTACCCTAATTTTGTAATTATTAATTAATTAAAGTTTTATAAATAAACAAATAACCTACCAAAATCTGAAGTTTTTGAAACACATATACATATTTTGAATAAATTAATTTCGAAAATGACTGAATAACCAATAGATTAACTTAAACTCAAAATTTCCAGGGAAAAATAATTTCAATTGCATGAATAATAATTATTATTGATAATTACTTTTAGAAAATTCTATATAATATTAGTTGTTTCAGAAATTTTCTTTTCTTTTCTAGAAATCTTTTAAAAATATTCATTATTAACTCTATTAGAGGATATAAAAACAAGTTATTTATAATAGAAATAGTATCATCAAAAACGTGATCAGAGGAACAAGAATATTTTTTTGAAAAATACGAAAATTTCAAATTTTTGTTTTGCAGTCGCAAAAAAGTATGTCAGAAAACTTTTCAAAATAAATTCAGAAATCTTAGAAAGTCTTAAAACTGAGGATTTTTATTTTTGTCTTATTGCTTTAAATTTCAGCTAAATAAACTTAAAACATGTCTTCTATTTTTTGAGTTATGAACTAAAACGTGGAGCTGTAAATTGTTGTGTTGCCGCGCTGATTTAGATGCCCGAAAAATTTGAAGTGTTTCTTTTAGATTTACGGCCATAGGAATAGAATTAAAGATACAAGATTAAAAAAATATCTTGCGCCTCTGATCACGTTTTTGATGATTCTAATCCTATTATAAATAACTTGTTTTTATATCCTCTAATAGAGTTAATAACACAGAAAAATATTTTAATATTTTAAATATTTTAATTCACACATAAAAAATAAACTTCTTTGTCCGAGACACTACACTAGTGTATTCTTACGTATTTTTTTCCGCTGAATCCGAATCCGAAGTCAGAATTGAGATAAACTCAAAAAACCAAATCTTAAAAAATTTCAAAAACACCCAAAAAACCAAAAAAAAAAAAATTTTTTAGCCGGGACACTACACTAATGTATTTTTATGTATTTTTCTCTGACGAATGTAAATCAGAGGTTAGAATTTGCAGATTAGCTAAAATTTTGAAAATTATCTCAAAAAAGATAAAAAAAACATCACCAATTAAAACCCAAAAAAAATTTTTTTTGTCCGAGACACTATGATAGTGTTTTCCTACGTATTTTTTACGCTGAATCCGAATTTGAAGTCAGAATAACCAATTTGGCCAAAATTTTTGAGATATTTTCAAAAAACACGAAAAAAAAGAGTTTTTTGAGATTATCTCGAAAAATTTAGCCAATCTAACAATTCTGACTTCGGATTTGGATTCAGCGGAAAAAATACGTAAGAATACACTAGTGTAGTGTCTCGGACAATAAAGTTGTTTTTTTTTGTGTGGCTGTGTAATTAATAATTTTTAAAGATTTCTAGAAAAGAAAAGAAAATTTCTGAAACAACTAATATTATCAAGAATTTTCTAAAACAACTAATATTATCAAGAATTTTCTAAAAGTAATTATTAATAATAATTATTATTCATGCAATTGAAATTGTTTTTCCCTGGAAATGTTGAGTTTAAGTTAATCTATTGGTTATTCAGTCATTTTCGAAATTAATTTATTCAAAAATATGTATATGTGTTTCAAAAACTTCAGATTTTGGTAGGTTATTTGTTTATTTATAAAACTTTAATTAATTAATAATTACAAAATTAGGGTAGAAAATTGTCTATCGTTTGTCGCTGAATATTTGCCAAAAAGAAGATTTCAATTCAATTAAAATTTACAGCCTGTAGGTGAATGTTAATACCTGTATGCACGTATAGCACAACTGCATCTACGCGGTAAGTTACACTCAGCGCAGCTGTGCGCAAGGACAAAAAGTGCAATATCTCCAAAAGTTACAGAGAGTCCATCAATTTCTTTTTTTTAAAATACTCATGAAATCATATGTAAGGAATCGAAAAATCGATATTAGAAAGACAAAAAAATACAATTTTGAACAAAAAATTTATTTAAAGTTTTTTTTTATTTTTTTAGTGTTAAATAAAAAAAAAATTGGGGTCAACATTTATTTTTAAATGTTGCCAAATAATAAGTAATCTTTGAAAAAATCAATAAAATCGAATAATTATTTGCAAACTTATGACATTTTAAAAATTTTGAAAAAAATTTTAAAACGCATGTAAATCCAAAAATTTTCAAAATTTTAATAATTGTTTTTGGAATTTTCTTCTGCATGTATTTTTATGCACTTTCACCAAGTTTTATCAAAATCGAAGATGTAAGGGACATCTTTGATATTCTAGCTATGGTTTGACCCACCTTTTACTTTTATCTTCTTTCTATATATCTTCATTCCGTTCAATCACTCTGTTTATATTATCAATTGCATATCTCCCCAATTACTTTATTTCAATCTCACCCTATTCTTTTTTATCGTAAAAATAAAAAATGCTATGTCCTGAAAAATAAAATATATAGCCTATCCTCTTCAATCGCCTCTTTTCTATCTTAACCTATTTTCCTAATGACCACAGAATACATTTTCTATCTTTTTTCAGTAACATCAACATCCAATCTCTTTCAGTTTTTTCTTCTCTATTCCAGTCTATTTCGTAAGATTGTAACTGCATGTATTTTTCACAATTATGAATATCCTATCTATTTTAATCAAGAATTTTCAATCTTTGTCAATCTCTTACTACTCTAACTCTAGATTATTCTGTTTTTCAGTAAATAAATTGAACAACTAGTTCCTTCTAATCATCTTTCTTTAATATCACCCTATGGTTTCTAAATTGTTCTCCATCGCATCTTATCTCCTAAAGAATAAAATGAACATCCTATCCTTTTCAATCTCCTCTTTCTTATCGTAACCAATTTTTTTAATCCATACATATGACTTTTTCTGTCCTTGGTCAATGACATCAATATCCAATCTCTTTCAGATTTTCCTTTTCTATTCCAGTCTATTCCCTAACATTGTAACTGTAGCTATTTCTCATATAAACGCTTTGTGCAAACCCACTAGGGTAGCTGTCCTGCAATTTGATGATATAGTAAGGGATGGAAAGAGATAAAATATTTTAAATTTGAACAATAAAGGTAAGGTTAGAAAAGATAAGATAGACATACTTAAACTCAGGTTATAGAGTTAAGAATAGGATGAGCTAAAAATAAACGATAGTTATGAAGAATAAAAAATCGGGCAAGTACGAGTTACACCCATACCAAAATCTAGGGTTCCGTCGATTTACGAAACAAAGATATACCTTATTAACAAACAGAGAGCTCTAATTTGGTACACATATGTATTTTTACGTGTAGATTATAGGAAAATTATAGGGAACATTATCTGGATTGACAGTCAAAACGTTGTCAAAAAAAGAAAAACTGCAAATTTTCGAAAAAAAAGTTTTTTCCTCATAACTTTGAAACTATTTGAGCTAGAGGGCTAAAATTTGATACATTTGTATATTTTTATGTACAGATTATGAAAATTTATTAGAACGTACAAATTATGAAAATACTTCTACCTTCAAGTATATGAAACTTTTGCTTAAGGGTACAGGTTTGTATTTCATATAAATAACATAAAATCAATAATTTTTTTTTAAGGGGAGGCCCTACAATTTTTATAGGGTTTCAGGGCTTATAACAGTCTTGATTATAGGTCCTGTGGCAGCCTTGATCAAGCCTTGTATAAGATTAAAAATTTTTTTTTGTTTTTTTCATAATTTTTCAATTATTTTGAAAAAAAAGTGATAACAATTATCAATTGCGTTTTATATTGTTTTTTTAAATTCTGAGTATACAAATAAAAATTTTATTGGTTTGAGGGGTACTGTAGGACAATTAGGGTGAGCTCTAGCATAGGGGTCTAAACCTCTTTTTGGTGATTTTTTGAATTTTTTTTTGTAACCTCATAATATTCAATTTTATTTCCAAACATAATTTTTCCATAATCTGCATGCAAAAATACACGAGTGTACCAAATTTTAGCCCTCTAGCTTAAATAATGGCAAAGTTAGAGAAAAAAAACTTTTTTTTCCAAAATTTGCAGTTTTTTCTTGACAACGCTATGGCCATCAATCCAGATCATGTTCAACATATTTTTCGTGTAATCTACACGTGAAAATACATATGTGTACCAAATTTCAGACCTCTAGGTCAAATAGTTTAGAAGTTAAGGGGGGGGGGGATGGTCCATTTTAATGCATTTTTGCTTAAAAAAGTTGTTATTTCCTTGACAACGCTATGAACATCACCTTGAATCATGTTCTCTATATTTTTCGTGCAATCTACACGTGAAAATACATAAGTGTACCAAATTTCAGCCCTCTAGGTCAAATAGTTTAGAAGTTAAGGGGGGGGGGGAATGGTTTTTGGCTACGGACGCACGAGTCTCGCTATAAGGGTTCCGCCGAACACCGAAGGTGTACGGAACCCTAAAAAAGATGGATATACTTTAAATCAGGATATAGATTCAGGCATACAATGAGATAAAAATAAAGGATATAGTTATAAGGAATTGAAAAATATCCATCCCTGCTGTTAGTAAACGGATTCAAATTTTATCCGTTTGAATCCATCTTTTATCTTTTGATATGAACCGTTCGCCGGAAAAACGGCTTAAGTCGGAAATAGACATTTTGAGAAATCTTAAATTTAAGATTCATTTCTAAGTTATAAGTAATTTAATGCATTATTATCAGCATTTTTATTTCTACTACAAAGGTTTACTATCGGTCAACAAATTTCCACAATAAAAGCAATAATTTTTGTATTATTATTAATTTAGTAAATAAACAAACGAAGACGGACTTAAGCCGTTTTTCGAAAGGTCGAGTAAAATATTCAAAAAACAAACGATTTTAATCAGAAATAGTTAAATATAATATGTAACAAATAGTATTCTTTTAACTTTTTTATAGTCTTTGTTAAAAATGTATAAATATGGACAGTTTTATATGCGAAATATGATGGGTTTTACACAACATTAAAAAATTTCTGGTAAACCCATTAACGTCCTTGCTTAGGAAAAAATTTATATCAAAAAAGTGAATACGGAAAAGAGGACCATTGACCAAATAATGATTTTTGACATTAAAAAATGTTTAAAAAATAATTTGTTTAAACAATTTGTTATAAACAAATAGAAAAAAACTAAAAATTATGAAAAATAAACAGCTTTATTCGGTTGTACGCGAAAAATTACGACAGGAATATGTGCGACATTTTTTAATTTTTCACTCCATTTATTATAAATAATCAATAAACAATAACAATGACCACTCAAACCAATTTTCGCACTTGCTTAGAGAAATGTTGATATCAACATTTCTCTAAGCATGGACTAATATTGGTTTAAAGTCATTGTTATTGTTTATTGATTATTTATAATAAATGGAGTGAAAAATTAAAAAATGTCACACACATTCCTTTTGTAATTTTTTGCGTAAAATCGAATGGCGCTGTTTTATTTTTCATAATTTTTAGTTTTTTTCAATTTGTTTATTACAAATTGTTAAAAAAATTATTTTTTAAACAATTTTTAGTGTCAAAAATCATTGTTTGGTCTACGGTCTTTTTTCCCGTATTCACTTTTTTGATAACAATTTTTCCCTAAGCATAGGTAGTAATGGATTAATATTCATCGTGCTTGTGTTGCTTGATTCTTCGTTATTGTTAATATCTGCAATTTTTATAAAATTCTCGATTGATTGGATTTTGAAAACTAGTCAGAGCAAAAGATCAGTAGAGTAATTCATCATTGATGATATTTTTTTAATATATATTTCGAACGTCAACACGAAAGACAGCACGGTACTTATACACGGGGTATAACCTAGGCAAGCTGCTTCGAGTCACGACGTTTGGCTTGCGCGTACTTCTAAATTCGAATTAAAACCTTAAAAAAAAGTTCATCAATGAACAATTTCAATTGAATATTATAGTTTATATGACACTTAATACGGAACTGCCGTCATTCGAAAAACGGCTTAAGGCGACTTAATCCGTTTTTCCGGCGAACGGTTCATATACGTTTGAATAATTTTTCTATACTTATTCATCAATTTCAACCAGCTGTCTATCCATCTATTCTTTTAAATACTCTTTATATCCGTTCAGTATATACGTATTAATCAGCGCAAATTATTTTCTAACCGATTTTATCGTTTGATTAAAAAAGTGTCTGGCTATCTGTCTAAATTCGCAGTTTTAGAAGTTTATGCTGTATCAGCATAAATCCTTTTTAATCAGTTTCAATCCTTTGATAAAAATGTGTCTTGATATTCGTCTGAATCAGAAATTTTCTATTCGTCTACCAATACTTGTTTATCCGTGAACTTCTAAAACTTCTGTAAATGATTTTTTATCCGCTTCAACCGTTAAATGTAAAAAGTGTTGGACGGTCTTTCACTGAATTCTCAAACTCTATCCGTGAGCCCGAACATGACGACAAAAGACGACAATATGTGTCAGAAAAATCATTCGTAATGAGCAGAGGAATGAAACAAAGACAGAGATAGACATTGACGTGGAGTCACCTCGTGATTGTGCAACACCCTGAAAGTGTTGAAAGCTTTGCGAATAATAATTTGAGAAGACAGTTTTTTATCCTCAATCAAGATTTTTTAAAAGTAACTTACAGATAGATAGAAATCGAGAAATGGTACAAATTCTACAGATTCGAATGGATATAGGAATATTTTTTTAAACAATGAAATGAAATGGATATAGAAAGATTTGCATAAATTCATCTTTTATTAATAATTGTTAGCGATAAATATTATAATAGCTGACGGAGAGAAATATAGATTGTAAACTGCGGTTTCAGGCGTATAAACAAACGCTTTTATACTGAAAAGATTAGGACTTGGTTAGTGCACGTGTGTGTGAGCGGATGCGCATTGGAAATACCAGAGATAAATTTTGTTAAAATAGGCAAAGATAGAGTGTGAGAAGTATAAAATTGTGTTATTTAAGAAGATTGTATTGTAAGGTATGAAATAATATAATAATTAAGGCTGGAAATTGTTTATATAGAAAGGATTGAGCGAAATATTATAGACTAGAAAAGTGAGGTTAGGTTTGTGCGTTGAATTTGTGAAATACGTGTTGAATTTTATCAAATTCGAAAAATTGTTAAGCACCGTATGAAATAATGTAATAATTAAGGTTGGGTAAAAACAAAATTGTGTAAATTGAGAAAGTGAAATTAGATAGGTGCGTTGAATCGTCGGTGAAAAATTGTTTCAAATTGCGAAGATGAGTGAAAAGGACAAAATCAAAGCGAATAGACTTGCTAGTAAGGCGGAAAAAGAAAAGAAGGAATTAGATAGGAAGAAATTATTAGAAAAAGGGTAGAGTAACTTAACTGAAACTTTTAATAGAAGGGTTAGCTTTGCGAGTGAGGTGTCAATGAGTAATAGTAATAGGGGGAGAGATAAATTGAATCATCTAAAAGAAACAATTTTGGAAGAGTTAAAAAAGGTTAGGCAGGAAAGAGTAGAGATAGAAAAGGTTAAAATTGAGATAAATGCCAGTGAAAAAGAGACAATTGTAAGAATTGAGAGGTTAGAAAAAAGGATGGATGATTGGGAAGAAAGGGAAAGAGAGAGAAGAGAATTGTATCGAGAAAATGAAGGGGACGAACAGGAAAGTGCATCAGGTGCATCGAGAGATAGCACCACTGGTTCGGTTCGTAGCTGGTCAAGCAGAGTGAGTAACTTCAGCCGCATGTCAAATCTGTCGGAAAGGGAAATATGGCAAATGAAAAAAATGATTTACGACAAAGATAGGAATGTGAGAAATAAAAATATTGTGATTAAAGGTATTGAGGTTAATGATAGGGAAAAAGAAGTATGGGCTAAAGAATTCTTAAAAGAAAAATTAGAGATTGAAGTGAATGTAGAAAAAGCTTGGAAAAGTGGGAATGTTTTGATAGTGTGTTTAACTAGTTTGGAGGATAAAAAAGAAATTATGAAAAGAAAAAACAAATTAGCAGGGACAAAAATTTACATAGAAAATGATCTTTCATATGAGGATAGGAAAAAACAGGAAGAAATTGGCAAGTGGGTTAAGGGTAAAAGGGAATTGGGATGGAATGTGAAAGCTGGATTCGGAAAAATACAATTCGAGGGGAATTGGAGAAATGGGGGGAGAAGAACGAAATTGAGAAAGAAATGCAAGAAATAGAGGAGACTGAACAAGGAAAAAAAGAGCAGAATTTCGGGAACTGGCCCAAGATTGGCGCGAAATAGGAAAAGAGGAAGGTAAATACAATAATAGAGATGCAAAGAAGGAAAGATCTGTTTTGTTTTGGAATGTAGCTGGTACGGCAAATAAGGATAGGAATTTCTGGAATTACATAGAAAAGCATGATTTTGTTGGATTGACAGAAACTTGGATTGAAGATAGAGAAAAAAGGTACTTAGAGAAAAAACTTTCGAAAGAATTTCAATGAAAAATTTTTAATGCTAAAAGAATTAACAAGAAAGGTAGGGCAATGGGAGGTTTTTTAATTGGTATAAAGAAAGATTGGTGGACCAAGGAAAGCTCAATAACAAAGGGGGAGGATGATGATATTGTGATAACAACAATTGTTGAGAAAAATAAGAGAACTTCAATTTGGACGATTTACAATACTGGTGATATCAATAAAATAATTAGGAGATTTGAAGAAGTGGAAGATATGGAAGGTAGGATAATCATAGGAGGTGATTTAAACACAAGAGTAGGATTATTGGGTAGAAGTATAAGAGAAAATACAGATGGGACATGGAATAAAAGAAGAAGCAAGGACAAGATAGTCGGTAATGGCGGCAGAAATTTAATAGAGGCAATTGAAAATAAGGGATGGACAATATTAAATGGATGTACGACTGGAGATGAAGAAGGTGAATACACATTTATTGGAGCAAATGGAAACTCGGTAATTGATTATGGGATAGTGAATGACGAAGGCTGGCAAGATGTGGCGAGCATTACAGTGGACGAGACTGTGGACTCAAATCATGTTCCAATTCGTATACAAATTTAATGTGACAACGGTGTTCAAAATATGAAAAAAAATAAAAAAAGTAATTCAGAGATAAACATATTTAAATGGCAAGAAAATGACATTACAGCATTTAGGGAAAATACCACAACTATAGAATTGGACTGGAATAAGGAGAAAAGTGTGGAAGAATTATGGAATGAAGTAAAAGGGATAGTGAAACATGCGATGATTAAAAAAGAAATCACAATAAAAACTTGGAAGATTGAAATGAAAAAATGGTGGGATAAAGAATGTGGAAAGAAGAAAAGGGCAGTTAAGAGTGCTTTAAGGAACTGGAAGAGAGGGAAAATAAGGAAAGGAAAGTATTTAAAAGAAAGAAGGGAGTGGAGGCACATGTGTAATGAGAAAAAGAAAATATTCAAAGAAAAGGAGGAGAAGGAGTTGAGAAGTATAAAGAATGAAAATGAAATTTGGAAGTATCTAAACAAATATAATAAGAAAAGAAAAAGTACTGACGAGAACAACATTAAGGACGAAGCTTGGATTGGACATTTTAGGGATTTACTAGAGGGATCAACGGAAAGAAAAGTAGGCGTAAACAGGAAATTAAATAATACAGAGTGCTTAGAAGAACAGATAACAGAAGAAGAAATAAGAAAAGTGTGGAAAGGTTTAAAAAAGAAAAAGGCATCGGGAATAGATCAAATTCCATATGAAGCATGGATTTATGGTGGGGAGGAATTAATAGAATCGCTAATAGGGATTCTAAATAAAGTGTGGAATGGAGAAGGTCTACCTGATGACTGGAAAGTGGCTGTAATATCGACAATTTATAAAAAGGGTGATGTAAATGATACTGGGAACTATAGAGGGCTGTCATTATTATCGACGGCATATAAAATATATACTCAGTTAATTAAGGAAAAGTTAGAATTAGAGGTTGAAGAGAAGAAAATAATCCCAGAGGGGCAAGCGGGCTTTAGAAAGAAGAGAGCAACTTTAGATAACATTTATATATTGAATCATATAACACAGAAAGCTAAACAAAGGAATGAAAAAGTTTATGCGATGTTTATTGACTTAAAGAAGGCGTTTGACACGGTAGAAAGGGAAATATTATGGAAGATAATGGAAGAAGCTGATATAAGTGATTACTTGATTGAAAGAATTAAAGAATTATACTACGAAACGAAGATTAAAATTAAAGTAAAGGACAAACTGACAGAGGAATTTTGGACAAAGAAAGGGGTGAGACAGGGATGTGTATTAAGTCCAATACTTTTTTGTGTTTACATCGCTAAGTTAGAAGATGAATTTAAAAAAAGAGGTATTGGGGGAATTAGAATTGGAAAAAAGGGTATGGTCATTGGCGTTTGCGGATGATATTGTTATATTGGCAGCAAATAGGGAAGCACTGATGGATATGATGGCAAAATTGAAAAAATTCCTTAAGGGAAGAAAATTGATGCTAAGTGTTGAAAAAACCAAGATATTAGTGTTTAACAAAGGAAGGAATTGTAAAAAAGAAGTTTGGAAATGGGAGGGAGAGGACATTGAAGAAGTGAAAGTTTTTAAATATCTGGGATTTAATTTTAATAGGGAAGGGAATTATAAGGACCATATAAAAGAACTAAAGAAAAAAGGTATGATATCTATGAAAAAGACATGGGGAATAGGAGAAAACATGTTTTCTGGGGATTTTAAAAGAAGAAGAATGTTATTTAACTACCTGGTCAAAAGTGTGATGTCATATGGATCTGAAATATGGGGATGGGAGGAAAAAAAGGAGCTGGAAAAAATTCAACTGGATTACTACAAATGGATACTAAGATTGGATTTACAAACACCAAAGTATATTATTTATAAAGAAACTGAAGTATGGAAAATGAAAACTGACTGGGCTACGAGAGCAATTAAATAGGAAGAGAAAATCATGAAGCTAGAAGAGGATAGGTTAATAAAGGTATGCTGGAATGACAAAAAGGAGAACGATGGGACAGATAAGTATTCAGAGGAAAGGAAAAAATATTACAACTATCTAGGATGGAGCAATTTGGAAGTAGAAATGAATATATATACAGGGAAAAGAGTACACGTAGATGCAAAAAAAAGAGGGGAAGATATTGAAAGACAAAGGGTAATAGGGATGATAAATGAATCTAGGTACAACCCAAGGTATAAAAAGTTATTGACGGATGAACTGCCTCAGTACTTAAAGGTTGGGATAAAAGGATGGGAACAGAGTACGATAGCGCGAATTAGATGCGGAAATATAGAAAGGGTTAATAGGTATTGGTTAAATGAGAATGATTGGAGTTGTAAATTATGTGAATCAGGATGGTGCACAATAAGCCACAAAAGGAATGTAATGTAATAAAGATATAACACAGAAGTATAAGGTATGGATGAATGCGTGTAATTACGAAAGAAGTTAAAACTAGAAAATATAATGTAAACCAAGTCCATTTCTGGGCCAATAGGCTGAAATAAATATTATTATTATTTACAAAACAAGTTTAGGAGAGGAAAAAATGCATTTACGCACTTGTTAGTGTGGGACTCGACCACGTGCTGTGGTAATACCTCACTAAAACAACCTCTCCCATTCTTGCTTTACATATTCTAATCCACTATTGCTCCATCCGTCCTGGAGGGTAAGCAAAAGCGTGATTCATTTACTAGAGTTGTTATTTTCGTTTCTTACACTGTTGTTCTCACCCATTGCCGCCGATATTCTTAAGCGGTGGTCAAGAACGTTGTTGGATGCTTTTTTAGAGCTACCGAATAGGATCTTATAATGAACAGTGCTGCCGAACCAGATTTAGAGAGTTCAGAAGAACAGCCTTCTGCATGCGAACCGCCAACGCATTAGCCTTGTGCTCGCAGCTAGGAATTTTTTGTAATTGGCTCACAAATGAAGCTCGCATCCCTCCTAAACAACCGAGTATAAGAACAATTAATCTGACCCTGTAGCCTGGATATATTTTACTCAATTCAAACAGAAGGTCTTGATACTTTGTCCGCTTCTCATCCTCCTTTTGAGTGATATTGCTCTCAGCAGGTGCCGAAAACTCTATCACACAAATGACCTTACTTTTATGATCCTGGAGCACTATATCAGGTTTATTGGCGCTGATACGATGAGTGGTGGAAAAAGAAAAATTCCAGTAGATCTTACACTGATCATTTTCCACAACGGACTCCTGATCCCCCTAGGCATACGGCAAGATGGGTTCTTTATCTATACCATATTGGTGTCGAAGGTGATAATACAACACCTTAAGCGCAGCATTGTGTCTTTCTACATATCTGTAACATGCATACTTCGGGCACGCACTTAGAATGTGACTAAGTGTCTCCTGGTATTGCCTGCACGCTCGACAGTTGGTATTGTCGACAGATATATGCATCACTCGACTGCGATACACCAAAGTATTTATCACTCCATCCTGGCAAGCAAATAAAAATCCTTCAGTCTCCGATTTCAAACCAGCAGACTTGAGGAAAGCAAATGACAAAACCCCAGACAGTCCCAACTCTTTTATGAGACTGAAAAACCGTCCATGCACAGGCTTGTCAATATGCTCCTGTAACAGAAGCGCATGTTCTGCTTCCTTAACACGTTTTTTAATCATTAATGGTGTTAAAGATGCTAAACCGTGTTCCATATCCCTGGTTTCAAATGGGAGACTAAGTTCACTTGCAGCTCTTTCTGCCGCTCGATATAAAAACGCCCCAACATTTGCAATTTCATGATGGTGAACAAATTGCATAAGAGGATCTCTACTGTTTATGACTGAGCATGCTGCAGATAAAACAATTCTACGATGAAGACACTCTAAATTTAAAAGACCTCTTCCTCCTCGATCGCGTGGAAGGTAAATGCGAGGTACGGAAGACTTAGGATGATGACTTCGATGTATAGTCATCATCTTGCGAGTTTCTCTATCTAGTTCCTTCAACTCATTCACATTCCACTTAACTGCTCCAAATGTATAGAGTAGTAAAGGAATGGCTAATGTGTTTGTGGCTTGTATCTTATTCTTCCCAGATAGTTCAGAAGCCCAAATTTTTCTGAGAAGACCATGGTATTTCATATGGAGATGATCTTTAAGCCCACACAAATCTTGACTTTCCGATTGAGGAATTCCAAGATATGTGTAAGTTTCCCCAACACCAAGGTGATGAATGGTATTGCCACCAATGAGCTGAATATTCTCAGAGTCGCTCGACATTTCAGCTGTTTCTCTTCTCCCTTTAATTAAATGGATAACAGCACATTTATCTAATCCAAAATCCATACCAATAGCTCTGGAGTACTCGGCTACTGCAAACACCAGAATTTTTAATTCGTCCTTGCTGGATCCATATAGCTTAAGATCGTCCATATAAAACAGATGGTTGATCTTATGGACTCTATTTCTGGGTTTTCCACACATGTATCCAGAGTATTTTTCTCGGAGTAGTACAGACAGAGGCAAGAGGGAGATGCAAAAAAGTAGAGGACTTAGGGAGTCTCCTTGGAAAACTCCTCTTCCAAACGAGATGATGTTAGTCATCACTTGCTGTTTGTTGGATGTTATAACAAACCTTGTCCTCCACATGAGCATTAGCTCCTTTAAGCATCTCACAATGTTCGGATGTACCTCTAAGCATTCAAGGAGCTTGATGATCAGCTCATGACTTGTAGAGTCAAATGCCTTTCGGTAATCAATCCAAGCCATTAACAGGTTACGTCGATAAAATATCGCGTCTTGGGTAATACACCTATCAATCAATAGGTTCTCCCTACAACCTGCCAGACCTCTCTTGCACCCTCGCTGTTCGCTTATTGCACTCCAAACTGGCTCGATGGATGTCAAAATCCTCTCTTTGAGGATGCCAGTGAATAGCTTGTAGCAGGTGTTAAGACAAGCTATGGGTCTATAATTTTTTGGAATAGATAAATCACCAGATTTTGGTAAGAGTACCGTTCGTCCTTCCACCAACCACTGTGGTATTGGATGTTGACCGTTGAGAAAGGTAGAGAATATTCGAGCCAAATGTTGGTGAGTTGAAGAGAACTTCTTCCACCAAAAGTTATTAATCTTATCTGGCCCGGGTGCTGAAAAGTTCTTCGTTTTAGCAACTATGTTTCTCACCTCCTCCTTAGTAATTGGTGGACTTACCTCTGCTGGATGGTCAAGCCCCTATCTAAAACAGAAGCTACGAAAGAGTGTTAAGGATGACTCTTCATCGTTCACTGAATGGGCTTTCCCATAGATGTTACTCCAGAAGTTTTCAATCTCTTCACGACATGGGGGTCTTTCGACAGTTGGCGATGGTGGACTGAACAGGCGAGAAGGATTAGTAGCATAGGTATTATTTTGCTTTATCCATTTAACCCGCCGTTCTAAACGCTCTCTTATAACAACAAGAGAACGTATCTTCTCAATCCAATGTTGCTTGATGGTCTGCAACTTCGATTTCTTCAGAGTGTGATGCAATCTTTTTAGAGTCTGGGCTATTTCCAAAACCCTGGATGTAAATTTTCTTTTCGATTCAAGATATACAATCACACTCTGCAATTGAGAAGCATGCCTTCGAGCCACCCCAATCTTAAACTGTACTTGTCTGATTCGTTTAAAGGTCCTATCGACGCGGTCTGAAACAGATTTTCTGTTACTTTCACGAAGCAGGATCTTTGCTTTTTCGTACACAGCACAATTTAATGTCCAGAGATCTACATCCTCTGGGAGTAATGAGAGCTCGTTATTCCCTTCAGCGATTTTGTCCATTTTAATGGAAACCTTTAGATGTACTTTGGTTTCCCTAGACCTCATGTTCCCTTCCTCGGTCGTTGGTGTAGGTGTTACCGTCGGAACCTGCAGGTTCTCGGAGGGTTCTTCTTCTTCCTGCTGAAGAAAAGCTTCATGTCCCTTTTTTCGCAGAAAGGATACTTGGTCTCTTAAATACTGAGGTGTCATTTGAGCGTATTGGGGGTACATATTGACCCATCGCTCATGCAACCTTAGCACGTATCCTCTTCTGCAAGGACTACTGTTTTGCCAACACAGCATGATGTCCTTTCGAAGTTGGTCCGTCCATTTAAAACGTACTCTAGCTTGTCCCGGGTCAATGCCTGGTCGTTGCCTGGGTTCTGTCCTATTGCCACTCCCAACTGAACCCTGATCTCCATCCGAGAGAGACCTATTGTGGGTGGCACTGCGCGTTACAGTCGTCGTAACCGCAAATACTCTGTGTGGGAGGTTATCCCAACACAGAGTGGACAATTATATCGGGTGCCCACCCCTATCTGACTTTTGGTCCGCCCCGGGTATTCTAATTTCCTCGGTACCTCCCATATCTGAGAGGCCTTCCCCTATCCGCCACCTGGGGAGGCGCCCGATTGGGGTATCAGAAACCCCATCTCAAATGACATTCAAGTACCCGACTCAGTCGGCTAAGAAACTCTGTGATATCCCGTAAAGGGTACCACAAGTCCCTCACCAACCGGATCAAATACCTACACGATGTTCTGTAATGGTCATCTTAGTACTGAGCCAAGTCGGACCAGTATCTTTGAGCTGCTTGGTAACGGATAAACCAAGCAACCCATTTCGGGTTATTATTATTATTATTATTATTATTTTTTTTTTTTTTTTTTTACAAAACAAGTTTAGGAGAGGAAAAAATGCATTTACGCACTTGTTCGTGTGGGACTCGACCACATGCTGTGGTAATACCTCACTAAAACAACCTCTCCCATTCTTGCCTTACGTATTCTTATCCGCTTTTGCTCCTTCCGTCCTGAAAGGTAAGCAATAGCGCGATTCCTTTGCTCGAGGTGTTTTCAGTTCACTGTTCTGTAGGTGTTCCTGT
The DNA here is from genome assembly GCA_037103525.1 of Ganaspis brasiliensis. Lineage (NCBI taxonomy): Eukaryota > Metazoa > Arthropoda > Insecta > Hymenoptera > Figitidae > Ganaspis > Ganaspis brasiliensis. The sequence continues at coordinate 284,686 of JAZKLR010000396.1, read as the reverse complement.
CCGTTGCTGCTGTTGTTCTTACGCGGTGGCCAGGAACGCTATTGGATGCTTTTTTAGAGCTACCTTCGTGATGTTATATTATGAAGAACAGTACTGCCTGACCAGATAAAGAGAGCTCAGCAGAACTGCCTTTTGCATTCGACCTGCCAATGCGTCAGCTTGACGCTCGCAGGTTGGAACTCTTTGAAGCTGGCTAACAAATGAAGCTCTCATCCCCGCTAGACAGCCGAGAATAAGGACAATATTATTATTATTATTATTATTTTTTTATTTTTTTTTTTTTTTATTATTACAAAACAAGTTTAGGAGAGGAAAAAAATGCATTTACGCACTTGTTCGTGTGGGACTCGACCACGTGCTGTGGTAATACCTCACTAAAACAACCTCTCCCATTCTTGCTTTACATATTCTAATCCACTATTGCTCCATCCGTCCTGGAGGGTAAGCAAAAGCGTGATTCATTTACTAGAGTTGTTATTTTCGTTTCTTATTATTATTATTATTATTATTATTATTATTATTATTATTATTATTATTACTGAAAAGATTAAAGCGGATAGAAAATTATTTAAACGAATAAACAGAGATAGAAAATGGAAATAGACTGTAACCTTACATTTATTCGACTGTCTATGTAAAAACTTTCATAGTCTTAGATGGTCCAGTGGCTAGCAGCAAGTATTTCGTCATCGAAAGGCCCGGGTTGAAGTCTTCATACGAGCTGATTTTTCTGTTTCAGGTTTGATTTCAATTTATGTATTTCGGTATTATGTTTACTTTGTATAACTTGTAATTATTTACTATATTGATTTATAACAAATAAATTAAAAATTTACAGTTGGACGATTAGAAAAAGAGATAAAAGAATATAAACGATTAGGCGCAGAGATTTAAATGAATAGAAAAGTTCTATCTTTTTTATCCGTTATTTTCTTTCCGTTTAAATACGTCTACTTTTGGCAGGGATAATTAACTTTTAGTAATATATAGTTAGAGATAGAATGAAATAAATAAAAAGGATAGGAAAGACTAGATATTCTTGTTTGGTAATAAACTTAGGCATAGAAAAAGATAGATATTCCAAAATATTTGGGATAGATTGAATGATTGAAAGATATAGAAAAATATTGAAGCTGTCGGATAGATCAGATATAGGAAGAGAAAGAGTTTTAGGAATGCAAATCGCGTATTTCCCGGACATAAAAAATTAAACTTCTTTCTATCACTTATTTTCTATCACTTTCTACTCTTTTACTCTCTGCAGGAATGTCCCAAATATTTATTTATACGTATAATTATGATTAACTAAAAGTAGTTAAATATATTTCTTTATAAAATTAAGTTTATAATACCTGTACAATCTATAATATTAAATATTTCTAAATTTACAAAAAATTGGATATGAAACAGTATTTAAATAACAAAATTTTTCATAAAAACATTTTTTTAAATTTTTATTTTTATAGAATTTGAACTGGCGAAACAAAACAGATTGTAAATACATTAAGTACGAAATTGTTAAAAAATGTAGAATGCTTAATAAATAAAACATTTTATAAATATTTTATTTATTTTTATATCACCGATATTCTGAACGTACATTCGAACTGAAAATATTTTTCCAGGGCAATATTAAAAAAAAAAGTTCTACGGTTACACATTTTACAGTTAAACAAATGAAGCTCTTTTTTAATACCATATTAGTATCATATTAGCAGGGTCTTTCAAATTATGCAATCCGGTCCCTGTATGGGTTTTATAAGGTTTCTATCTATTTTGTAGTCTGATACAAAACAGATAGAATGTGAATAGAATCTAGATAAAGCCCAGATAGAGCCCGGATAGAAGAGGGTTTAACTGGATAATATCGTAATTGAATCCGGTTTTTATCCGCGTTTCCCCACTTTATATCTGGGTTTTATCGGTATTCTATCCGGGTTCTTAAAGGTTTTCTATCCACTTCCCATATGGGTTTGAACATGGTTTGAAAGTAATTTTGATCAATGATCACTTAAAAATTAAGCAATGGCATAATTTTTTTATTTATTTGTTTAAATAATAGAAAAATGTCAAACAAAATTAAAAATCGGATGTAGTTATCTTTCTTATAATTTTATACTGAATTTTTTACCAAAAAAATCCTTTAAATTCGTCAGAATTTGCTGTGGAGGAAAAAAAAAATCCGATTTCGAGATATAATCAAATTAACACTTTGACCTTGAATTTCAAAGGCAAATTATTTTCTTTTACAAAAAAACTTTTATAACCATCGAATAGCCTGTAAAAAAAGCTTTAAAAATCACTGTATACATGTTTACTTTTATGCAATCTACTTAGAAATATACTAAATTCAAAAAACTACATTTTAAAGAAATTCAAAATCTTAAAACTGTTTAGCTCAAAATCTATTTCATGAAATTTCAAAACATATGGTATTTACAGTTCTACTAGCAGTGGAAACACTTTAGCAAAATTTTAGCTAAATTGAAAAAAAATTATTTTTTGACCTGGACAGTTCAGGAATTTTGCCCCCTATGGGTTCTCAACAAAAAAATTAATTTAATAGTTTAATTTATTTTTATATACTATATTTATTAGAGTTGTCGAGGTTGGTTGAGTGGTGAGTCACGCTTGTCAGTGCTCGGTTCTAAATTTGGTTATTTTTCGTGTTTGTTACATAGTACGTTTACGGGGGACTGTTTATCTTAAAAAGAATTGGGTCTAGAGTGAGCAGGATTGTTTGTGGTTTAGAATTTGTTGACTTAGTGGTTTATTTCTTGTATGAAAAAGATCATGTCAGAGAGTGAGGTTAGGAAGCATGATTCTCAAAATGGCGGAACTTCCAGTGTAGTTGGTGGGAAGGATGATGAGAGGGAAATTCAAATTCAAATTCATAATAAGGAAAATGAAACTGGTGGCGCCACAGACGGGGAGAAAGAAGAAACAGTAGGGAATGAAGTTAATAATAATGTAAACAAAGAATTGTTTAGTGAGTGGGAAACACCGAAGAAAACGAAAAGAGGGCCAGGACGTCTTAGTAAAGCAAATAAAGAAGCATTACTGAATGCTCAGAGTGCTGTTAAGTTACGGGAATTCCTAAATAGAAATGGACAAACAATGAAAGAAAAAATGGTCGATAAGGACTGTCAAACTGCTGTGATGAAAGAAAGTACAAAAACGCGAACGGAACAGAAGCTAAAAAAGATCGAAGAATTTGAAAAAGAAAAATCTGAAAAAGGACTATATGAAATTTTAAATAACTGGTGGGAGGAAACAGTGAAACCGAATCTGGATAGTGTTCAAGAAAAGATGCAAAATTTAGAAAGGGTCTTTCAAGTAAATAGTGAGTTAGAGATTAGAACTGAGGCTGCAGTTGAAGCATTGTCAAGGGCTAGAGAGAGAGAAACTGTATGGTTAAAAGAAATTACAGAGTTGAAGGGAAAAGTTAACGAATTAAACTGACAGCTAGAAGAATTAAAATTAACACAGGGACAAAATGAACTTGATTCGATATCGGATATAACAAATGTCACAATACGCCAAGATGACGAAATTAAAACTACACAAGAAGAAGTAAATACACAGGAACTCAGTGACAATAAAAAAATTCAAATTCCAGATAAAATGTCAGAGAGAGAATGGGTGTGGGAATAAAAAGAAAGATTGGTCAGAAAAAACAATATCATGGTCTGGGGATTTAGAACAACCGGAAGTCAAATAATAAGTGAAGTGCATAGTGTTATATACGAACTAACAGGAGTGAATCTAAGAATTATTAAATGGAAATCGATTGGTGGAGGGTTGCTTCTCAATTTAGACTCATGGGAAAATAAGAGATGGATCATGACTAAAAAACATCTACTTCAAGGAACAAGAATTATAATAGAAAATGATCTAACAACGAGAGAAAAGGAAGTTCAAGAATGGACACAAAAAATTGTTTTCGAAGCTAGACAACTAGGGAAATCGGCAAGGATGGGATACATGAAGTGGCAGGTAGAGGATCAATGGTTTTATTGGAATGAGAAAAAAGGAATACCCGAGAAGATGGACCGTAGCTCCTTTCGTAACATTAAATAATTGTAAAGGTATAGTATGGAATATTGCGGGGTATAAGAAAATAAAATCAGTGTGGAATTTTTTGAAAACTTTTGATTTAATTGTTATACAAGAGACATGGTTGGAAGAAGAATACGAGAGTAGTTTGATTAATTCATTAGATACTGAGTATGTCTGGAAATCAAAACCAGCTGTTAGATGTAAAAAGATGGGAAGGGCAAAGGGGGGACAGCTCGTAGGTATTAGAAAAGAGTTAGGAGAAAGTTTTAAATCTACCGAATGGAAATATGGATTGATTTTGGAGGGAGACTGTATGGAAATAGACAATAAGAAATTCGATGTGATTACTGTATATAACAACGAAGGTCTGTCTAATGTTGCTAGTCATATGTCCGGGTTACTAGAAGATAGATTAAGTAAAGGAAAGGGGCTAGTTATCTTAGGAGACTTGAATGCTAGAACAGCGTGTGAGAGTGGAATTGCAGATTGTGAATACGACTTAAACCGTAATTACTCTAGTCATAGAATATCTGAGGATGCTGTGTTAAATACTGAAGGTAAAAAATTAATTAACTTATGTTCCGAACATGGCCTAAGAATTTTAAATGGAAGTATAGATGGAGACAAAGAGGGTAAAATTACGTATGTTGGTCAAGTGGGAAGCTCGGTTCTTGACTATATAATTGTTAGAGAAGATGAAGGGGAAAATCCGATAAAATCTTTAAAAATAGTCACTAGAATAGAGTCAGATCACCTACCGGTTACATTCGAAATTAGCTTAAAAAGAAAAGAAAAAATTAATTTTAGAAAGAACATTAAAAAAGGGAAACTTTTAAAAGAAAAATTAATGTGGGATGAAAATAAAGCGGACGATTTTTACGAAAAACTAAAAGAGTTATGGGATTCAAAAGAGGACTGCGTAAATTTGGAAGAGAGGTGGGATAGACTAGTCTGTAATATCAAAGAAGCGTCAAAATTAGTAGGAATGATAAGAAAAAGATGGGAAGGGAATCCAACAGAATTTTATAAAAATGAAACCAGTGAGGGGAGTAAAAAGCAAAGAAAAATCGTTTGGAAGTGCTTAAAAAAGTTTCTCAAATCCAAAAAAGATGATGACAGGGAGAAGCTGAAATACGAAAGAAATAAATTAAAAAACATCTATGCTAGTGAAAAGAGAAAAAGTAGAGAATTAAAATGGAAAGCTGTGGAAGATAGTAAATGCATGGGGAGCTTCTGGAAGTCGTTAAATATGTTTAGAAGGAAAAAGAAAAATAGGGGTAATTCAATTGGAAAAGAAGTTTGGAAAGATTATTTTCAAAAATTATTAGAATCAAACACGAGTAGCGAAAACATAGCACAAGATGGGGAATTTTTAGATGAGACAAATGTTAATGTAGAGGAAACTGAAAATGTCGAAAGCAATTTGGAACTTAATAGAGATATAGAAATTGAAGAATTGATTATATGTTTAGAAAAGATGAAAAAAGGAAAGGCCCCAGGAGAAGACGAGCTAACGATAGAATTTTTGCAAAACTTGCCGGTTAAATGGTTTTCAGAAATGCATCAAATATTTAACGAATTATGGATAAAAGGGAATTTTATCTCAAGGTGGAGAACCGCCAGAATTTTTCCAATTTTTAAAGGAGGGGACGAGAATAAGACACTAAATTATAGGGGGATCTCATTACTAGATGTGGGATATAAAATTCTTGCTAGAATAATGGATAACAGATTGTCCAGATGGTTAGAAAAAAAATCAAAATTAAAAGAAAGTCAGGCTGGGTTCAGAAAAGGGCGGTCAACGAGGGACCATATTTTCACTTTAAATTCACTTATAAATAATAAAATTAAAATCGAAGGAGGCAAACTTTATGCAAGTTTTATTGACCTAAAAAAAGCCTTCGATACGGTTGACAGGACATTGCTTTTTAAAAAAATGGAAAAAATTGGGGTTTCGGGGAGATTGCTCACTATGATAAAAGTAATTTACGAGAAAACACTTAATGAGGTTATAACAAATGAGGGTATCTCGAACAGTTTTAAGACAGACAGAGGTGTAAGACAGGGTTGTCCGTTAAGTCCTACACTTTTCAATATATTTCTAGATGACTTAGATGATATTTTGATAAAAAAGAATGATGGAGGGACAGTAATTGGAAAGACGAAAGTATTTATCCTTAAATTTGCTGACGACATTGTATTGATTGCAGACTTTCCAGAAGGACTAACAAACATGTTAAACTCCTTAGAAAAATATGTGATAAAAAATAAATTAGAGGTTAACGTTAAAAAATCAAAAGTAATGATTTTTAGAAAAGGGGGAAAGAGAAAAAAAGGAGAACAGTGGGATATTTACGGAAAAGAACTCGAAGTGGTTAATAAATATAAGTATCTAGGTTTCTTTTTTTCGACCAAGCCAACATTTAACACGCATATCAATATGGTAGCTGGGAGGACTCAAAAAGCAATCAATGCAGCTTGGGGGGTAATGAAGAGATCAAATATAAATGATTTAAAAAGGAGAATTTACCTCTTGGATACGTTAGCTAAAACTGGAATGCTATACGGAGTTGAACTTTGGCTATATCTGGCGCTTAGAATCTGGGAAAAGAAGTGTTGAGTTAGAGGCCCAAAGAAGAGCAAGCGATTACATAATAGAAATATTAAAAATGGAGGATTATAGATTGCCAAAAATTTGTTTGCTTGAGGAATTAAGGGGAATAGTAAATAAAAACCCTTCTTTATGGGGGATTAATTTCACGAAAGCCTTGAATGAGGTAGGAGATGGAATATCCATTAATCTACTGTGGAAAAGAGAAGACCTTGATAGTATTCAAGAAAAATTCAGGGCAAACTCTCAAATAAAATAAGATCAAGAGATACAATTAGATTGGAACAAGGTAGAAAAATCAAAATACTGTGAAAAATATATAGATTTAAAAACTGGATTTGAGAAAGAAAAATACTGGGATAAGAAAAATGTAAAAGGAAGGGATAAAGAGCAATGGGCTAGGATTAGGTGTGGGAATATCGGTAGAGCAGGGAACAAAGGATTTAAGGATGTTCTTTGTAGAGCATGCAAAAATGAAGAGGAAAATTTAATCCATATCTTAACTTGTCCTGAAATTAAAAAATTTATCTGTACCGAGTTAGTGTCAGACTTAGAGAGTTGGATAAATAACTCTTTGGAAACCCTAGATTATAAACTATATAATGCTTTAAATGGAGAACCGAGCTTGTCACTCTGCCGATTTTTTAGAGAGTTCGAAAAAATTAAAGAATATGCTTAAAAAACACATTATATTTATATTTTACGTTTATGTATATTGTATTATATAAACGTATTTAATATATTTTGTTTTCAATTTGTAAGTTCCGATGTAAATTACTGTAAAATCCTGCTTTTTCGTTACTTTGTCGTTATTTTAGGGAGTTAAAAATTAACGAATATGTTATGTACAATAATATCTAAAAAATTTTATTATGTTTAGTTCTTAATTTCTAAGTTTGGATGTAAATTACTGTAAAAACCTTTCAAGGTATACATATGAATAAACATTCTATTCTATTATTAGAGTTGTCAATATTTATTCTTTATACCTAATGGGAAATTGCCATCGGTTACCATTGGCTACATAACGGGCCAAGAATGGTTGCCAATAGATTGCCTCTTGTCAAACTATTGGCAGCCACTATTGGACCACTATTGAAATAACCAACAAATAAGTTGGTTAAATTTAGTTTTACAAGTCTATGAACATAGAGTTGTCTAAAAATCTCTTGCCAATATTTGGATAAGAAGATTTCAAAATGTAAAGCCACATTTGGTTTGTATTTTCAACGGTACAGAATAGGGTCTTATATAACGGAACTGAAGCAACTCATTCATGGGAAAGGCTGTCCGATACGCGCCCTGCTGCCACTTATCGAAACCATAAACGCGTTAGAATTCTTGGCGAGCAGACGAGGCATAGATGCAACTAGAATCTTTTTAATCAAATAGAAGGAAAGGAATATAATAATACCGAATTTCTAAACATTCTTGATTTAGTATCGCTTTCTGAATAATTTACTGTATCTGATGATATTCATTTTTTAGAAATTATTATAAAACTAATTTATTCTAAAGAAATCAAACCGAATTTAAAATGATAAAAAATAAATCTTTAGTATTAAAAATAATATTAAATTCGGATCTTACCTTTCAATTATCAAAAAATTTTGTTCTTAAATTTAGCTTTTATAAAACAGCAGCTATTCTTAAAAACATTTATTTATACAAATAAAAACATGAACAGCAAAAACTCTAAGTTTACTTTTTAAATTAAAAAATAAAAATTCAAAGCAATCAAATGTTTTAATTTAAAAACTTTTGATAAATTTAAAAAAAAAATTATTAAAAAAATTTTATAAAACTTTACTTTTCTAAAACACTTTTTTTTAGAATGAGTTTGTCATAACAATAAAAATGTACGCAGAAAACAAAAGTTGTTTTGAAATTAGAAAATAAAATCTTTAAATAACAAGGTTCATTTAAACTTCAGAAAATTTTAAATAAATATAAAACATTGAAAAATCTAATTATTAAAATTTGTCTAAATTTGAGTGATACATTTAAATCATTCAATTACAGAAATGACTTTTTTAAAGTAATTATACAGAATAAATAAAAGTAATGACATAAAAAAATTAAATTTTTTTTGAAAAACAGAGAATGAGATTTTTGCTAGTTTAAAGTTAAATAAAATATTTTTAATTCTAAATAAATTAAACAAATTTTGTTACATTTAAAATAATATAAACTTGAATCAGAATTTCAAATAATCAATTACTTAGATTTGGCTTCTAAATACATCAACTATCTGTAAAACGGATTATTACGAGAAATAAAAAAATAATAATAGTTTATTTTAAAAATAAAAATAAATAAATAAAGCATAGAAAAATTGTTAATTTAAAATTTAAAAAGAAACAAGAAAACTTTTAAGAATAAAGAAAATTAATTATATTTAAAATAATATTAAACTTGGTTACGAATTACATAATGAAATTATAGAAATTAAAAATTTTCCACTAGGAAACCATTTTTAAAAATATTTTTTATTATACACTAAAAACAATTTTATTAGTACAGATTTTTAGCACTATAAGCCAAAACTTTTGCGGTAGAGGGGTCTGGGTCAATTATTAAATATGTTTTACAAAGTTAAAGAATTAACCAATTATTATTCAAACTTTTTTTTTAAAAAAACACGAATTTCGGCTCGTAAATTCTATGAAGACGAACATTAGAAAACTTTTATATATTTCTCCTGTAATCTACACATCAAACTACATATGTGTACAAAAATTTAACACCATAAGTCAAAAATTCTAAGCGCCAAGGGTGAAAAAATTGTAATTTTTTCGAATATTTTTTCAAAAAATCGTACTTTTTCGTGTACCAAATTTCGGCATCCTGAGTCAAATAGTTCGACAGATTAGGAGTGGGGGGACATGGTAATTTTTTCTAATTTAAAAAAAAGAAATTGTAGGTTTTGCCTAGAAAACTCTATGAAGACCGCCTTTACGAAATTTATCTATAATTTTCCAGTAATCTACACGTAAATCTACATACGTGCAGCAAATTTACGATCCTAAGTCAAATAGTTTGGAAGATTAGGAGGGGGGCAAGGTCATTTTTTCTAATATTTTTCAAAAAATCGTACTTTTTTGCTATAAAACACTATGAAGACCGCCTTTACGAAAGTCTTCTATAATTTTCCTGTAATCTACACGTAAATCTACATACGTGTACCAAATTTTAGCATCCTAAGTCAAATAGTTTGGTTGTTTAGGGGGGAGGGGGATACGGTCATTTGTTCTAATTTTTTCTAAAAATCCTACTTTTTGGCTATTAAACACTATGAAGACCGCCTTTACGAAAGTTCTCTATAATTTTCCTGTAATATGCACGTAAATCTACATACGTGTACTAAATTTCAGCATCCTATGTCAAATAGTTCGGAAGATTATGGGGGGGGGGGCATGGTATTTAGAAAGTATTACTGCCTTTACAAAAGTTCTTTATAATTTTCCAGTAATCTACACGTAAATGTAAATGAGCTCGACTCGCGTTTTCCATATCGTTTTCGTAAATCCAAGGTAAAATTACATATGTGTACCAAATTTGAAGACTTTATATAGTTTAGTAGTTAGAGGGGGTGGGAAAACGTACATACATAAAGATTTTAATAGGGTTCCGTTTTACTGTACGGAATCCTAAAAATTAAAGTTTTTTTTTAAATAAGAAAATCTGTTTTAAATGAAATTATTACTAAATAAATTAAAACTTTCTATTGTATTAAAAATAATATTAATTTTGAATCATACGGACAAATATTCATTTATTCGAATTTAGCTTATCAAAGGGATTTTTTTTTTAAAAGAAAAATAATTCAAAACAGCAAGTATAAGAACAGAAAAAACTTAAGTTTGCTTTAAAGATTTTAATTTTTTCTGGTTATTTTTTAATATATTTTTTTTTAAAAACAATAGTATTTCTAAAAATGATATGTATATAAATTCTAAACTCAAATCTAATATTATTTTTAAAATTAAAATTTTCTATAGGTACTTAATTACAAATTTAAATTTTTTAATTGAGCTTTAAATTTTTTTACATCTTATATTCATTTTTTATTTAACAATTTAAAAGTTTTAAAGCAATTACTGGTTTTTTCTGGGCATATTTTTATTATTGAAAATAAATAGGTATTATTTAAAAACTATACCGTCAATAAAGGCTATTTTGTGCGCCGTGGGGCTATTTTGTGCACGCGAGGTTTTTAATGAATAAAATCTTTTTATTCAGTTGTTTTAGTCTGCTACTTGGTATAAATATTTTCTGATATCTAGAATATAGAGAGTACTAAATGAAATTACGTAATTCTTTATCAGAAATCGGAAAAAAAATAGTAAAGTCATTAAAATCAAGCTGATAGTTTTCAAAGTTCTTAAAACTCTGTTCAGATCTCCGGAAGTTTAAAAGTGTTTCTAAAGGTATTAGTAATACTTGTTGACAATTTAGTTGTTATGACGTATACGTAATGCGCTAACATTTTATTGCATATTTTAAGAAAAAAGTGTAAAAAACTGAAAAACCAGGATTTAGTGTGTTATTTTGTGCATTCTTTAAAATCAAGTTTTTTTCAATAATTTGTTTTGTAGTTAGTAAAAATTACTTTAGAATTTCGTTTTGAAACATTTTTGTCTTATTTTAGTAATAAAAGACAAGAAATAAGCATAAAATTTCACTTTAACATATGGTGCCTTAAAAACCTCAAAAAAGTAACATTAATAATTACATACTTTTCAAGTTAATTTTGAAATTTGTTCTCTTAAAAAAACTCAAGAAATGTAATAGAAGTTATTTTAAGTGAAATGTTCTTAAAGAAATAACTTTTTTTGTAAATCTACATTTTTGTGAAATTTCAGTTTTTTTTTTCTAGAAATAATACTTCATACAGCAAAAACGTTCAAAACATTTTTTTACACAACTTTATAAATAAGCAAACTTTAATGCACAAAATAGCCCCATCATGGGGTCTATTTTGAGTTTCTATAACTCAGACAAAAATTTTTTTTTTGTCGGCTAACTCATAGGACACCTTTAGAAGGATGTCCACAACATAACTGAATAGATAAATTCTTTATTTTTTCAAAATTTAAATTTTAATAAAGCATAGAGTGGAAAAAAGCGGTTTTTTGCACAAAATAGCTCCACTTGACGGTAACGTTTTATAAAAGCTAAATTGAAATAAATTATATTTTTAAATTAGGATCTAAATTTAAAAATCTTAATAATAGCATTAATTTTTAAATAGGGTAATGTCACCATGAGTGGACCGCCTAAGCTTTTTTTTTAATACATTCTTTATGAAAGTAAATTAATTGTACTTCTCTATTGCAAGCTTTAGTTTAGTACTTTAGATAAGAGTTTATGTCATCAGAGCTTTGATTTTGTTATTTAGAAAAAATAAAATTGGCGTAAAAACATATGCATTTTTTTAGGAATGAAAAAAATGTAACATTGAGTGGACCACTTTTGAAAATTTCAAGAAGAGGTCAGAAAATCAATAAAAACTCAAGAAATTGCAAAAGTTATTTATGATTTTTAATTTTTTTCAGTAAATTATCTAGTTTTGACTCCCTGTTATTCTATACTGTTTTCGACAATACCTATTTAGAAATCACAAAAAAAAATAATAAAGAATATAAAATACAGTTAAAAACAAGTTTACTTCCAATTTATTTTCATAAAAATGATAAATTCACATTGAAAATGAAAAAATTGGACGATTCACTCAAGATTATAAACAAAGGCCCACTCAAGATGACATGTGACTTTTTAAGGGAGCCACAGACATTTTTCTTTCGAGGCAAAATTATTACTTAATTAAACTTAGACAATCAATTTCAATGTCCAAAGGTCCAAACTAACAGAAAAAAAATAAATTACACTTTAGAACTCGAGTTCAACACTATTTTTACGCTTCAGAATCACTTCGTTAATTGTAACGGCGCACAGTGGTCGGATTGACCAAAAAAACGGGAAAAACTATTTTTCGATGTTATTTCGTGAAAAATATGTTTTAGATGATACTAATAATGATTTTTAAGTGCCCTAAGTCGATTGAGGCTATTAATAAATGAAAAAAATAATTATTAAAAATAATTTGTTATTAACAAACTTTTAAAAGTTAACATTTTTTAAAACAATTTATAGATACATTTATTTTCAATAAATAATTTAAATTTAGACTTTTAAAAATTGTTTTATGTAATTTCTAATTTGTTTAAACAAATTATTTTTGTTTATTTAAAACTATTTATCAAATTAAGCTAGAGAGTTGCATAGTACTTCTCAATTTTTTAACTTTTCAAGACGAATGTAACCAGTTACTAACAAAAAACTAAAAATAACAATTGTATGCATTGTTTAAACAAATTATTATTGTTTAATTTCGTCTTTTTATCTATTCAAGTTACAGAATAGCAACTTTTTTTCAATTTTTCAACTTTTCAAGATGAATAATTCAAATTACTGCCAACAAACTAAAAATAACAGTTTAACCAATTGTTTAAACAAATTATAAATCTTTAATATAAACTTTCCATCAAATTAAGCTTCAAAGTTGAAATTTTCTCTCAATTTTGCATGTTTACAATCTGAATGATACCAACTACTAATAACAAACTTAAAATAACAATTGGACCAATTGTTTAAACAAATTATTGTTTTTAATTTCATTTTTTTATCTATTTAAACTACAAAGTAGCAACTTTTTCTCAATTTTGCAACTTTTCAAGATGAATGTAACCAGTTACTAACAAAAAACTAAAAACAACAGTTGTATGCATTGTTTAAACAAATTATTATTGTTTAATTTCGTCTTTTTATCTATTTGAGTTTTACAGTTACCACTTCTTCTCAATTTTGCAACTTTTTAAGCTGAATAATTCAAATTACTGTTAACAAACTAAAAATAACAGTTTAACCAATTGTTTAAACAAATTATAATTCTTTAATATCAACTTTCCATCAAATTAAGCTTCAAAGTTGAAATTTTCTCTCAATTTTGCAAGTTAATGTGATAAGTTAATGTGACTTCAACCTTTTTTGATCCTTAGATTTTAAATGGTTTCCTAATAAAAACCGGATACAACCAACTAGAACCCGAACTGGGTTTTATCTGGTTTCATTTCGGATTCTATCTGTTCCTTATCGGATTTTTTTAGCAGGGAAATTCGTTGAATGTATAGTGCAAAGTATTACATTCAATTTGTTTTTCATGAAACTTGTTACTCGAGGGTTTTTGGGGTTGCTGATTACGAATCTGACATCAGTTTTTAAAAATCCAAAATGGCGGATCCAATATGGCGGACAAAAAAAAATTTCTAAGTTCTGCATCACATTCGTTTTTTAAAGGTTTTTGCGGTCGCTGATTACAAATCTGACATCAGTTTGTAAAAATCCAAAATGGCAAATCCAATATGGCGGACAAAAATAAAAAAATTTTAGGTTCTGTATTAAACTCGTTTTTTTAAAGGTTTTTGGCATCGCTGATAACGAATGTGCCATCAGTTTTTAAAAATTGAAAATGGCGGATCCAATATGGCGGCCAAAAATAAAAAAGTTTTTAGGTTTTGCATGAAACTCGTCTTTTAAAGTTTTTTAAGGTCGCTGATTACAAATCTGACGTCAATTTTTTATATTTTTTTTTATGCTTGGAACTCCAAAAATAATAAAAAAATTTATAAACCTTGTTAATATTTTCGGTCACATTGTATCCGACATTTTTAATTTTTAAAAAAATCGATGTCAGATTCGTAGTTAGCGATCCCAAAAACCCCTGAGTAACAAGTTTCAAACAAGAAAATCTACTTTTAACAAATATGTCCGACTTTTTCGATCCGCCATTTTGAATTTTCAAAAACAGATGTCAAATTCGTAATCAGTGACCCCAAAAACTTTAAAAAAACGAGTTTCATGCAGAACCTAGAATTTTTTTTATTTTTGGCCGCCATATTGGATCTGCCATTTTGGATTTTTAAAAACTGATGTCAGATTTGTAATCAGCGACCCCAAAAACCTTTAAAAAACGAATGTGATGCAGAACCAATCTAGGCTCCAATCTAGGGCCACATTTATTTGTTCTATTTATAAATGATATTAAATCAATTTTCAAATTCTGTTCCTTTTCTCTTTATGCTGATGACCTGAAGTTTTACCATCGAATTTCTGACATCTCTGACTGCTTTTTAATTCAGTCAGACTTAAACGAACTCTGTAAGTGGTAAGATGGGAATGGAGTTAGGATAATTATAAGCAAGTACTGCTCTATATTGTTTTCAAAAAAGTAAGTCGCACTCCGTAACAATTACGACATTAACAATGTTGTTATCAATACAGTTTATCAGTTACGTGATCTGAGTGTCAACCTTAGCAGTGACTTATCATTCAATGCACACATTTCTGATACAATTAACAAAGCGGTCAGTTCTCTTGGCTTTATAAGACGTTATGCTTCAGGTTTTCATTCTCTTTCAGCTCTTAAATAATTATATTTCTCATTTGTTAGATCCAAGCTGGAATATGCCTCTTTAGTGTGGTCTCCTTTTTATTCGATTCACATCTTGAGATTTGAGCGTGTTCAAAATCGTTTCCTGAGGTTTGCTGCACACCAGCTGAATGTCGAATATGATTTTTTTACACATGGATATAATAGTCTAAGATGTCGATTTGGAACCCCTAAGATTGAGACAAGATTCATATACTCTGACCTTATATTTATATTTAAAGTGATCGACGGCACCATCCGCTGTCCTGAAGTGCTGGCGTCATTGTCTTTCTCAGCTCGAATGAAGCATTTGAGATTTTATTTGCCTTTCTATATACCCCTAACAAGAACCAACTATAGCAAAAATTCAGTTTTTAATAGACTAGGTAGAGAGGCAAATATGTACTCTGTTTAAATCGACTTATTTCACGGAGGACTTAGCGAATTTATTTCCACCTTACGAAAATTGCTTTTCTAAATAAGAGTTGATGTAATAATTATATGTATTATGTGATTTTTGTTGTGATCAAATTATATTGTGTATAAATCTTTTTATTTTTAACAACATTAACAATGTAATGGGCTCTACTGCCCGTCTATACCGAAATAAATAAATAAACTTAGAAATTTTTTTATTTTTGGCCACCATATTGGATCCGCCATTTTAGATTTTTAAAAACTGATATCAGATTCGTAATCAGCGACCCCCAAAACCTCTGAGTAACAAGTTTCATGAAAAAAAATTGAATGTAATACTTTGCACTATATACTCAACGAATTTGTTTATAACAATTGTTCATAGTTATTAAAAACTTTTAAAAGCTAAAGACCTTGAGTGTGTATGAGTCGTTTTAATGATTTAAAGCATTTTACATTATTTATTTATGATGTATGTAACATAAAAAATTACTTTATTTAAAATTTCACCTTTTTTAGTTAAATGAAGAAGAATACAAACAATAAAAAAATTTTTTGAACAAAAATCACGGACAAGGTCCTCTTAAGAATTTCATACTCATTAATTAAAAAAAAAAACTCTAAAATCGGTCAAGATTTGTGGACTCTAGACTTTTTTACTTAGGTTATAAACATCTGTAACCAAAATGCTCAGTGTATCCACGCGGTTTCGAAAGAAAATGTCTAGTGCAAGGCTCCCATACCAGAATTTTATGGGACTCTTGCATTACTAGTAAGGTGATACTTCATGAAATATACTCGAGGCTTCTTGTGTTTGCGGCTTAAGCAGCACAAGCCTGTGTACCTTACATTAGTAGTACATCTGACTCCTACACTGGAGACGTATGATTTCATGCTACAATAGCAAGCGAAGTGCCTCTACAGTAAAATCATGAACTATTGGTCTGCTTTAAAAGCAAGATCTTTCGCTCCGTGCAGAAACTCTAAAAAAAATTGCTTTTTCTCAAACTTTCAGGGCTTGATTTTGTGGTACGATAAATAACCTTTCTTTTGGTACCAACAATTTTATTGGACAGTTTTGTAACTCTGTGAAAAATGAAAATTATTGCTTGAAAACGTTTATTTGTTAATGAAAACAAAAGAATATATTATAATGAATAAAATAATGTAAAAAATATTGATGAAAATTATTGAGAATTGCATTTCAGGCGCGTGAAAGTGTTCGGGTTTGCTCCGGTACAACTGAAGTGAACACCTCGATCACAAGCGATACAATGGACATTCTTTCTTGGGCAGGGTTTCCATGCAAATTATGGAGAAATCAATATCTTCTTCAGTGTCAGTTTCGTTTGGATACCGGCAAAAGTGTCTAATAATATCCCGAACGCTCATTTTTACAAAATGTCGGCGTATAAGTAACACAATGGAATTTTCATACAAACCCGGTAAAAAGACTTTCATTAAAAAGTATTAAAATGTTTAATACATTTAAATCCCTGATTGTGCCAAACTTTTTAATTCAAAGAAAACGAATTAAATCAGTTTCAGTTTCATGCGTTTTAATAATTTATTATTATTAAAAAAAAAAAAAAAAAAAAACGAAGCTAACAGAATTGAACTTGTGAACCCTCGCTCTTCAGTCCAGAGCTGCATCCAAACGGCTATTGATGCGCTTACAGCCAGTAACAAATACGTTGCCTACAAGTGACGGCTCGTAGTGGGTCTTTAGATTTATGTCTGGTAACAGACAATTAGCTAATTAAGATTCTAAGATTATTACCAAATTTAATAAATATTAACATTAATTAATAATTTCTTGATTCTGCTAAATATCATAAAAAACAAAAATTATAAAGTTCACATCAAGTTTGATTAAGCTTGTTAACACAAATGATATTGCCTGATTTCTGTATAGACGTTTCGTTTGTCAAAGACAAGATTAATTAGCAAATGTTGAATAATTAGAAATGAAAGTGTCATACAAACTATTTTTTTCTGCTATAAAAAAAAGGCTAAATATTTCATTTATTTATTTACATAATATAGGGGGCATGCCCTTTCATACAGAGTATTCCTATAATCTAATAATTGCAAAAACCGCAATAAATTATTACAAATATTTATTATCAAAATTTAGCTAGGTTGGCATTCTATAAATTATAATAATTTGTTTTCAAAAAGGAGCCATCACAATAAAAAAGTAAATCTCTCTATACTTGGGTCGCACAAATATATCTCAAAGTAAATCGAGTTCGCTTCCTTACTAAGTCTACTAACTAGGGAGTGATTACCATAGTTAGTTTTGTGAAACGTTACCTCAAATATTGAGTAGTTTCTAGTTAGCATTGCCGGTGCACAGAGTCTTATCATTGACAGCAAAGAGGGACAGTTGATAATGCCATTAATTATTTTATAAAAAAAAATCATACCTGCATACAAATATCTGAATACAAGCAAGGGAGCACCAAGGGTATCTCTCCAGCTACTATAATCATGTGTATATCTATTAAACGGTAAATTAAGCTGTCTCGCGGAAAATATAAGAAGTCGATTCTAAACGCGCTCAATTCAAATTTTTGATTCGCCATTTTAAGTCCGCCATTTTGAATGTTTAAAAAATAAAATTCAGTTCGTAATCAGAGACCCCAAAAACATCCAAGTAGACATTTTCTTAAGTTGAGATCAATTTTTTAAATTTTTGATCCGCCATTTTGACTCCACCATTTTGGATATTAAAAAACTGACATCAAATTCGTAATCGAGTAGCCATTTTCACGAGGATAGCCTAATTCTTTAGTATTGTCCGCCATATTAGTAGTGTTTCATTCGATCAACACGATCCGAGAAACGATTTAAAAACGACTTACTTCTCGTTGTAACAACAACGAGCTGCCATATTCGTTTGTTTTATTTAACAGAACTTCTCGTTAAATCGATCGATCTGACCGATCATTCGAGAAGCTCGCTTTAGTTATTTATTAATATTATTTATTCATTGTTATCATTAGCTTTAAAAGTAAATGTCTAGGTTGTAATTCAGCAGTAATTTATATAATCAAATTTTAATTAGAATTAAAAAGTATACTGTAAATGACAAGTTTAATTTGTTTAATTCAATATTTTATATTACATAACAATTTGCGTTTTAAAAGTTATTATTAAATTATTTTTTGCTTTCATTTTTATCAAATTTTAAAAAATTAAAGTTTTTTTAAAACTTTTATTAAATCTACTTTCCGTTTTTGTAAGTATCAATGTTTTTATATTTTTTGAAGAATTTAAATTAAATCTTAGACATTTTTAGTGTGTATTTTCTATGCTGATTATTCTCCACACAGAAAACCAGCTAGCATCAAAATGTTGCATAATGATACCGCTTTTCTGATCAATTATGAGAAATGATCTAAAAAATGGTTTGCAAAAATTATGCAACGTTTTGATACTTACAGGTTTTGTGTGAAAATAGAATTTATATTATAAATAAATGTATTGAAAAAGAAATTAATATATATTTATATTATCAAAGAAATATTTATTTCATGTATCTTTTGTATTAGGGTTAATTATAATTATTTATTTATTAAATACAATTTTCTAAATCAATTGAGCTAAAATTAAATTATTAATAACATTTTAAGTTGATTTAAAATGTAAGTTTAGAAATGAAATGTTATTCACAATTAATGATATCTAATTTTTTAATAAATGAATTTAATTTTTCTAAAAAATTTTAAATTATTTATTTTATTTTATTAGGCTAATTATAAGGATAGTTTTGATATTAATAATGTGACTAATATTTCTAAAATTTAATGCATTCATTTATGGTATAGATTTAAAAATTTTAATTTTTTTATGTTAGTCAAGTTGAAATAAAACAATTAAAAAGTTAATTAGGGGTTTTCATTACTTTTATTAGAAGAACAATTCACCAACAAAATTGATAAACACAGAACAGAATAAATATTCAAAATTGAAATTAATGAACAGAATTATTGATACATTTAAAAACCGAGTAATTTTTTTTTCAGTCCAGTCATGAATGCACAGGAGATCTCGAGTAATATCGGCTTTCAATCTATTTCGATGCTTTCTTATTATCAAAGATGAGCGAGAAAACAGACGTTCAACAGGGACAGATGTTGCCTGAATGCTTAAATAGTCCCTTGCCATGCGTGCCATGTTAGGAAAAGCTTTTTCGTGCATTTTCCACCATAGAAGAATGCTTGTTGTCTCGTCAGCTCTATCAGTTTTCAAATAATCGTCTAATTCTTCTCGCCATTCTTCTTTTTTCTTACGTCCATGACGTTTATCTACAGTACGCTTTTGACTCTTTTCATTTCCTTTCTTCAAAAATTCAAGCAAATTTATTTCGTCATCGCTCTCATCGTTCGATTCGTCGTCCGGAAGGTGTTCGGCATCAGTTTCAGAATTTTTAACCCCAATTTCATCCTGTTGAGGTGAAATATAATATTCTGTTTTGTATATATCTTCAAATTTTTTTAGTGAATTTGCTTTCAAAGACTTTCCCCATTCAGTTTTTTCGAAAACCTCAAGCATGTGTCTTGGATCGAGTATAAGTATTGCGCAGTATACCCAATTGCACTTATTATAATAAATTAGCAATTTTTCTTTCGCAGAATAGAGGGCTTTTTTTACTCTTAGGTCATTTTTTTTTTGGCTTCTCTTTCTCTTCTAACTCCTGAATAGCTATGTCCATCTTGTCTAATAATAAATTAAATGCGACTGTGACCAATGGGAGTGTTACGTATTTTTCCCCAAAAAGAGCTTGAGTTATATATTTGAAGTGTTTCAGGTGCTTGTGGGATGCTGACAACATGGACCAATCATCTTCATTTAAATAAAATTTCTTCAAATCTGAATTTGAGAGACACAAAAGCTCTAGTGCTTTTTTCAGTTTCAATGCCCTATTAATTAGATCATCCGTTGAATTCCATCGCGTTTTGACGTCAGTGCACGGAGCCAGCTTTTTAGTTTCAGTACTAACGCAGCAACATTCTAATTTCAATCTTAACTGTTCACTATACTTTAACTTTTTAAAAAATTTTTTTAATTTAGCGATAGGTGAACTAAATTCTTTATTTTCAGCTTGCTCTAATTCCACTTCCTCGTCATCGTCTTCAATTTCATAATCTGCTAAAGCCTCATTTTCGGTTTGTAAATTTAAAGTTTTCAGGTATTTTTGAACTGCCAAATTTTCAATCTGTGCTATGCACCTGAAATGTTGATCTTCTGAATTGAATGGAATGCCTTCTTGATCCATTAGCACCTCTAATTCACTAATGAATGTAGTATTATTTGCTGCATTATCCATAGTAATTCCCTGTACTTTATGAAGCAGCTTATAATCTTTTAGGAACTTCCAAAATAAGGCAGCAATAGATTTTCCATCGTGGGCTCCATTTGCAGGAATAAAATCCAAAGTTAGGGATTGCAAGATCCAATTCTCATCAATGTAATGACCTGAATTAAAAACAATCTTCTCAATATAAAAGCAATCTTAACTAATCTAACTTAAGAATATTTAATTTTTAGGGTTGCGTGGCTACGGACAAAACCCTTGTATCGAGACTTTCGAGTCCGTTCGTTCGTTCGTCCGTCCGTCCGTCCATCCGAGTCAATAGCTGTGCATTTAAGGTTGTGTTCGAGAGACAGTGGAGATGAAAAACAGAGACTGAATGAATGAATGAATGACTGGATTAATAAATAAATGAAAAATGAATGAATGAATGAATTAATAAGTTAATGAATGAATGAATAAAAGAGTAAATTAATAAATGAATTAATTAAGCCGTGTAACAGCCACGAAACCCTCAATTTTCATATTGATTTTTTTTATTCATAGACTATTTATTTTTGGATTAAATTTTTACAATCAGAATGGCTAAGATGATAATAATTAATAAATTAATAATTAATAATAATCCTTATATGATAAAAATTAAGTGCAGAAATTATGCAAATAAAAGATTTTTGTTAAAATCACTAACAATGTATCAATTGAATATAAATCGCTTTAACTTCGTGTTCTTAAAATTTGAATAAAAAAATGTATTAAACAATAATTTTGAAAACTCTAGAAAATCATACAAATTTACTTAATTTATCAACATAAGCTCAAAATTATTTTCACTAATTAAGTTAGTGGTTTTTTACTAAAATATTAGTATATAATTTACTATTTCATATGGTAACTGAATTTTTACTGCGAAAATAGTAGTTTTTTCTAACTGAAATTTAGAGAGTAAGATATAACCAAATCTAACTGTATTATTTTTTTGTTTTCTTTAATGCTTTAATTTATAAAAACATTAAAATTGGTATATATTTTTTATTTATTAATTTTTTAATTCATTTTATTCTTATTTTCATTTTTTTTAAAATGGTTTTCTTTGTTTATTAATTTATTAAATGTATTTTTATTATTTATTACATTTCCCATATATTTATTTATTTATTTATATACATAATGGGGCCTGGTAAGAAAAATGAAAGTGTCCTTTTTCAGATTACTTATAGTTTTATTCAATTAATTCATTTCAACTTAAATTTCTTGAATATATGTATGTAGTAAAATAATGTATAAAATAATTATTAAAAAGTCCTTTTATTTGGAATCAATGCGGTAATTTAATGCTACATCAATATTATAATTTATTTATGTTTATTTATATTATAGGTATTCTATCAGTTTTCTTTTTATTTATTCTTTATTCTATTATTGTTCTTGTTACTTTAATTTATTATTAAAAATTAATTTTTTTATGTTACTAAATTTATTAAAAACTATGTTGATTAAGTAACATTGTATTATTAAAGTTATCATTTTTATTAATTTTTTATTTTATTAGTTTCATGCGCATATTTTTATGCTGTATATTAAAATGGTCATAATTAAAATTTATAACATTGCTAAACAAGATTTAAACATATTTAACCTGTTATTCCGTAAAAAGAAGTGGCAGCAACAGATGTCCAACTGTCTATGGTGAATGAGATTTTCGACGTATTTTTTTGTAATTTCATGATGACGTCATTTTTTATCTCATTGAAAGTTGAAGAAACCATTTCTCGTAAAGAATTTTTTTGGGAGATTTTCGCATCTTTTTTCAAATAAGAAAAAAATTCTCTGGTGATGTCGTCGTCAAAAAAGCTTAATGGCAAATATTTTTTAGCCGTCCATTCTACTAACATCCGACTGAACACATCTTGATCAAATTTCTGATTAAATTAAAAGCAAGGCATTGTATTACATATAAAAAAACAGTGTAACTTATTTCATTATATATTTTTATTAATTAATTACATTAAGTATAAGAAATTTAAAAAATCAATACAAATAAAACAAGAGTTAATAGATAATTACTTTTGGTTCATTTGAAAATGTTGAGGATCCTTGTATTTTTAAATATTCTTCGACATGGAACTTCTTCAAATGCCTAGTAGTTCCAGTTGTGTTACCGTCGGTCATTTTTATGATCACTTCTTTTTGTAATAAAGCGCAAGCTTTGCATTTGGCGGTTTTCTCCTTTGTCGCTGAATATTCATATTCAAAAATTGATTCTAAGATCTCCTTTTTTCTTTTTTTCGAACATGGTTCATAAATATCATCACTTTGATTCATTTGATTAGTAGACATCGTTTACAAGTTTTATTTTGACTAAATGTCAATTTTTGCGATAACCGAGAAATTCGTTCGATGACATTCGATCAATTTTACGATACGAGTTTACATTTAACAAATGAATAAACGAGATTATCGTTCGACAAATGTCAATCGATAATGAACAAAATCGTTCGGAATTTTTGTTTTTCTCGGATCGAAATGAAACACTACATATTAGATCCGCCATTTTGAATTTTTATATTTCAGGTTTAGATTTGTTATCAGATCGTACGTTATCCATTTTATAGTTGTTTTTAAAGTAATATGTGAAGCTTTAGAGCACTTTTAGATCATATTAACGCATTTTTCTAGTTTTTCACGTGCTTTAGACGCCATATTTAAGTCGCCATTCTGAATTTTATAAAACGCCTAACGGGATCGAAAAGTAGACTATCTAAGCTAATTTTTCCAATAAGATTACATTTTGTTATATCAAACCAAAAATAGGGAGGTGGAAGAGTCCGCTTGAAAAAGAACGTCCCGTATATTATAAAAACCTCTGTGTTGCAGGCTATTTGTTTATTTATAAAAGTTTAATTAATTAATTAACAATTATAAAATCAAGATAAAAAACTATATTTTAGTTTATCACTGAATATTTGACAAAAAGAAGATTTTAATTCAATTGAAATTTACGGGCTGTAAGTGCTTCTGAATAGTGTGCACGTATAGCGCGCTTGGGTCTACGCGCTGAGCCGCACTCAGCGCAGCGGTCCGCACAGACAATAAATGCAATATCTCCGAAAGTTTCAGACCCTCCATCAATTTTTTTTTTAAAATACTCGTGAAATCATAAGAAATTCAAAAATCGATATTAGAAAGAAAAAAAAAATACGCTTTTCAACGAAAAATTTATTTAAATTTTTTTTTTTCACTTTTTTTATGTTAAATAAAAAAAATTTGTTGAGTTTTTTTTTGAGTTATTAAGAAGCAGCTTTTCTGTCAGTTCCTTTTGTGCCTCCTCGGCCATCTCACTGACAAGAACCTGGCTCTCCATCAACTCGGTCATTCTTTCCCAAGCAGTTATCCATGCTGGGACAGAACCCGCCTTTTCTCCGTCTGTTTTTGCCATGTTCGCAGCAATTGTTGCGTCTGGCTGGGTGATAGGCCCAGGTTCAATTTGACCGATTTCCACCTTCATATTCAATCCGAAAACGTTATACGTTTCGTGACTTTGGCCTTCCCCAGAATCCATAAAGCCAGCGTTGACCACCGGGGCTTTCACCCGATCAGAATCAACGATAGGACCACCCTCCGAAGAGGGGCCTACCTGGGGTATTTCGTATTTAAGCGCACGTTCTGTCATAGTTACTTCTTGGTGGTGTCGTTGGTCAGACCGGACAGACAACCGGTTCATCGGGCGCCAACCCTAGATTGAGACTACTCCACACCGACTTAGAAAAACCAAGAAAGCAGGAGTGTCATATTCCTCCCAGAACCAATGTCGTCCACAGCTGACGAGGATGGTTAGCCCCCATTTGGAATCCGAATTAACATCATCCGCACAGGATAGCTAATGCACAGGTTCGAAAAACGGCGGCTACCCGAATTAACGGGGTCCCGTTCATTCCCCTGTGCCCAAACTCGCCAGACATCGGGAGTCGGTGAGTTCTGGGAAGAGCCGAACAGCTCGTCTAGTGATGGAGTCCGAAAGACAAGCGCCTGGCCGATCCTAAGCCCCCTCACCACGACAAGGTGCACAATATGTTCTTGCACAATATTTTCTTTCACAGTTCATTTAATCATTTTTTAATAACATTATTAAACATATAAAAGAAATGAATTTTTTCCTTAAGTAACTGTTACTAAAAAAAATGTGATTCATGACGATACGAAAAAAGTATTACAGGATATTGAGTATTATAAAGAACCAGTTAGCATTTATCATATACTTTTGATTCTTTTGTGTTTTATACAGCCGAAATAACAAAATTACTATAACAATAAGGGTTGGCTAAAACGTAAATTTTTACCCATTCCTCAAAGTCTCATTCAACATGTATGTTAAACATTAAATTAGATAACAACCAAACATTTGTTAAAAAAACATTAGTTCTGGTTTTTTTAATTTAGTAAAACTGGCTTTAGATTTGTAATTTGCGACCTCAAAAACCCACAGAAACAAAATTTTTAGAAAAACTATTAATTTTTTAAAAATCCTTCCGACATATTGGATCCGCTATTTTGAATTTTCATAAACTGACTTAAGATTCGTAATCTGCAAGCTCAAAAACCCCCAGAAACAAAATTCTACGAAAAACTATTAACTTTTCAAAAATTGGTTCGCCATATTGGATCCGCCCTTTAGAATTTTCACAAACTGACTTCAGATTTTTAATCTGCGGCTTCAAAAACCCCCAGATACTTATCAGACTAGTGAAAATTTCGTTATGGCTGTAAGGATTTTAAAAAATTGAACCGAATATAAATCATTGCTTCAAATCATGAGAGCATATGAAAACTGCTGCGCGCACGGGGAAAAAAGCTGTTCCCCTTATTTTTCTGTAATCTCACATGGGTTTTTGCTTTTGAAGATTAATGTGGAAGGTTTGAGCTCTCATTTAAGACCTATTTGAGATGTTTATCACTTCCCGTTAATTTTTTACAGCTGTCTGAATACTACCAAAAATGTTATGTTTTGACACTTTAACCTTGTTTTTCTCAAAATTGAGACGTGATGGACCAATTTTACTAACAGATTCGTAATCTACGGAAAAGCTCCTATAAGAATCACTATGGTTTACTCTTGTGGCAAAAAAGAATCCTTTTTTTGTCGACCAGTGTAATTTATTATATTATGTTTGTCACCATTTTTATGTATAGGAACAATCATTCCCTTTTTCCATTCAAAGGGGAAGATGCCACTTTGCAAAGACTTATTGATTAAAATATACAGCCGTTCCACAAAACACGATTCAATAAAAGAGGGAGGAATGATATCTGGGCTCGCACCCTTACGCGCATCCAAAGACACAAGTTTTTTCATAATTTCGTTTCTGGTGATAAAAATGGATTGCAGATTCACCTCTTCACTGTCCAAAAAATCTCTGCTCGGAGTGTTTGACACATGCCTCGAATAAACTGAGCTAAAGTATCTCGCAAACATATTTGCTATCAAAACTGAGTTATCTGCTGTCTCATTACCCAAGTACATACAATTTGGTTTATGCTGACTTTTGCGGTTTAAATTAATATACTTTCAAAAGTTTTTAGGAGATTCAGCGATCGACTCTTCTGTCTTCGAGATATAATTACGATAACATAGATTTAATAAGGCTTTACATTTGGATCTGAAATTTGAAAATTTTATATAATTAATTTCATTAGGATTTCCTTTATATTCTACATGAGCATATTTTTTTTCGAAATCAAACTTTTTAATTCAACAGTTAACCAAGGAGGATAGTTATAATTTTGAGGATGTTTCAGTGGCACAAAAGAGTCAATCGCTGTATACAGGCAGTTATAAAACACATTCAGTAACTCATTTACGTCATCTAGGTTTAAAATATCTTTCCAAACAAAAGAATTCATAAAAGAATAAAAATTAGCGAGATCAGCATTTTTAAAATCGTATTTAGGTACATTATTTACAGAGGTCTGGTCGACGTTATTAAGAAAAATAATAACTGGGGTGATAAATATCAATTGTCAATAAATAATCATTAGAAAGAGTCAATGAAAAATAGTCAGTATTACAAAAAACCAAGTCTAAAAGGGATCCATGTTCATTAAAAAAATAATTAATTTGAGACAAGTCTAAAAAGTCTATTGTGTCAGAAATAAGGGAAGTAATTACAGATTGCTGATTCGCTGAGTCTCGTTTAGGAGAAAAAGTAGCGCTGACATCCGAATCATGGTTCCAAACAATAAAAGGTACATTAAAGTCTCCAAGTAAACACAATCGAGCTAATGGATATGTATTAAAGACCTCCTAAAAAATACGACATATCTCAGAGAAAAAAATTCAAGGTTGAATTTGGAGGAACATAAAAACATCCCAATACATACTCTCAGTAGAATTTATATTGGAGTTAAACCATGTTTCAGTAAGAGCAAAAATATTAACAGAAAATAAAGGAATGTTTTGTCTAATTTCATGAATTTTAGTTCTTAAACCTCGAACATTTTGATAGTAAATCTGAATGTGTTGTGGCTCACGAGAGAAGGGGATATCACCTTTAATGTTAGAATGAAGAGATGTGTCTGCTTTAGCGGGCTCGTTTCTCATGCGTTGGTTTGCGTTGCGAGAGAGGCTATACGAGAAGAACGACGGCCTTTGATTAGAGTGGGGATCCCACGACGGTAAACTAGTTTTAAGTCTGTTTCGCCTTCCTCCCGACGCTTCACAAGTAATTTTTTCATTAGTTTTAACTCCTCCAGTTGCAGATTTGTTTGATCTTTTGCTAGCCACAAATCCTTTAGATCTTGAATGTGAGTTTGTTCTTTTTTGGCAGCACCAAACATTCTCAGGATTGCTTGTGCCCTCACCTCCGTCGCACAGATGATTTTAACGGGTCTCGGCTTCGTCTGCTGAACCTGCGCAACATTTCCAGTCTAAAGACTCTAATATTTTCAAGATCTTCGGACGACACATACTTTCCCAATTTATTAACAATATTAAGGCACAGTTCATCATGCTTATTACCATTATCTGAGGCTGAATTTAAGTTTTCAAGTTCAGGAAATCCGAACAATACCAAATTTCGTTAACGCACTGCTCTACTATTAAGTTTGTCAATACATTTACGTGCAACTACGTCAACCTGAGAACTATCGTTAGATCGCGATTCAAGATTTTTTAATTTATTTTCTACAACAACAAACCGGTTAGTCAAATGATCGATTTTTTCTTCAGCAATACCTATTCTGGCTAGTGAAGCATCCAGCTTATTATCCATCGCATTTAACTTGTCGGTTAAAGTCTGGTCAAGGTTTTGTATGGCCTTCATTATTGAATCCAGGTCGATAGTCCCAGTAGGCACCGAAGATGCAGATAAAGATCTTTGCTTGCAACACTTGCTAAACGCTCCATCAGGTAGAAGTTTCGATGTACACCCTGGTTGATACGGTGCTTTGCAACGAGGACATAATTTAGGAGTAACTCGCGTAATTTCAAGCTTGCTCTTGGTACACTTATTGTTATCAGGCATTTTGATATCAGTAATCAAAATTCATAAGTTCGACCAGAGCGTGATTGTGATTTTTAGGTTAGAAATCAGAGTTGAGATAATCTCTGATAATACACAAACCGCAAGCAAATTAAATCAATAATAAAAAGTAACAGACCGGTACACCACTCAGATATGTCAAAAAAAATTATTTAAAACGGTATATACATAAAATCAATAAATAGCTCTAGACTGATTTTTACACGTGCGCAATGTAAGCCACCTGGCAGTCATAATTTAAAATTATTTTTCCAAGTTTCAAAAATAATGTTTAAGAAATAATATTTAGCTTTTTTTACAGCAAAAGAATTCAGTTACCCTACTTGTGCGGCTCTATTATTTCTAATAAATCAACAGTTCCTATTTTAATATTGTCTTTTACGATCAAGAAACATCCATTAAAATTTCGCATAGGGCGTTCAAAATTCAATAGTATTGAAACTAATTTTTTTAATTATCAATATTTAAAATAAATTTTATTAAAATTTCCATATTCGTACAGTTATTCAAAAGTAATCAAATGAGTTAAATTCATTTCCTAAAAAAGGCATTAAAATGCAATGAAATATAATTCTGCAAAATGGCGTCTTTTCATTTGGAATAAGAATGCATTAAATGTACAACAAACTAATCTTAATTTTAGGCATTAAAAATATTTTGCACAATCAGGGATTTAATAAAATTACAATGAATTAAATTTGGCATTAAAGTGTAGAAACTCTAATACTCACTAATGCAAGGCTTTGTATCGAGAAACTCTTATATCCCTGCTGAGAGTAAAAAAATAGAAAGAGATAGAGAATAAGTGATAGAAAGTAATTGAATTTTCTATGTTCGTGAAATACGCGATTTGCATTCCTAAAACGCTTGAGGCGCATAAATATTCCCTAAATCCCAATGTGCATAATTTCCAATGGACATAATTCCAATGGACATAATTTACAATGTACATAATTCCCAATGTGCATAATTCACAATGTACATAATTCCCAATGTACATAATTCCCAATGTGCATAATTCTCAATGTACATAATTGCCAATCTGCATAATTCCCAATGTACATAATTCTCAATGTAGATAATTCCCAATGTGCATAATTCCCAATGTACATAATTCCCAATGTGCAGAATTCACAATGTACATAATTCCCAATGTGCAGAATTCACAATGTACATAATTCCCAATGTACATAATTCCGAATGTGCATAATTCCCAATGTGCAGAATTCACAATGTACATAATTCCCAATGTGCAGAATTCACAATGTACATAATTCCCAATGTACATAATTCCTAATGTACATAATTCTCAATGTACATAATTCTCAATGTGCATAATTCCCAATGTACATAATTCCCAATGTGCATAATTCACAATGTGCATAATTCCCAATGTGCATAATTCCCAATGTACATAATTCCCAATATACGTAATTCCCAATGGACATAATTCCCAATGTTACATTGGGAATTATGTCCATTGGAATTATGTTCATTGGGAATTATGCACATTGGGATTTGTGGAATATTCATGCGCCTTGAGTCAGTCTATCCTAAATATTTGGGAATATTTATCTTTTTCTATGCCTAAGTTTATTACCAAAAAATAATATTTAGTTTTTTCTATTTTTTTTATTTCTTGCATTCTATCTCTAAATATATAATTAAAAGTTAATGTTCCCTGCTAAAAGTAGACGTATTTAAACGGATAGAAAATAACGGATAAAAAAAGATAGAACTTTTCTATCCATTTGAAACTCTGCGCCTAATCGTTTAAATTCTTTTCTCTTTTTCTATTCGTCTAACTGTAAAGTTTTAATTTATTTGTTATAAATGAATATAGTAAATTATTACAAGTTATACATAGTAATGATAATACCGAAATACATAAATTGAAATCAAACCTGAAGCAGAAAAATCAGCTGGTATGAAGACTTGAACCCGGGCCTTTCGATGACGAAATACTTGCTGCTAGCCACTGGACCATCTAAGACTATGAAAGTTTTTACATAGACAGTGTAATGAATGTAAGGTTACAGTCTATTTCCATTTTCTATCTCTGTTTATTCGTTTAAATCATTTTCTATCCGCTTTAATCTTTTCAGTATAAAAGCGTTTGTTTATACGCCTGAAACCGCAGTTTACAATCTATCTTTCTCTCCGTCAGCTTTCTATAATATTTATCGCTAACAGTTATTAATAAAAGATGAATTTACGCAAATCTTTCTATATCCATTTCATTCCATTGTTTAAAAAAATATTCCTATATCCATTCGAATCTGTAGAATTTGTACCATTTCTCGATTCGTCTCTATCTGTAAGTTACTTTTAAAAAATCTTGATTGAGGATAAAAAACTGTCTTCGCAAATCGTTCTTCGCAAAACTTTCAATACATTCAGGGTGTTGCACAATCACAAGGTGGCGCCATGTCAATGTCTATTCCTTAATGTCTTTGTTTCATTTATCTGCTCATTACAAATTATTTTTCTGGCACATATTGTCGTCATGTTCAGGCTCACGGATAGAGTTTGCGGGTTCAGTCAAAGACCGTCGAACACTTTTTGCATTAAACGATTGAAGCAGATGAATTTTTTATCCGTGTCAGGTGATAAAAGAATGTAAAGTTGCTCAGGGATAAACAAGGATATGGATGTGGATAGAAAACTGCGGTTTCAGATAGCCAAACACTTTTTTAATCAAACGATAAAATCGGTTAGAAAATGATTTGTGCTGATTAATACGTATATGCTGAACGGATATAAATATGATTTAAAAGAATAGATGGATAGACAGCTGATTCAAATGAATGAAGAAGTATAGAAAAAGTGTTCAAACGGATATCAATGGATCAAGGATGGGTTCAAACGGATAAAATTTGAATCCGTTTACTTCCAACAGGGATGGATATTTTTCAATTCCTCATAACTATCCTTTATTTTTATCTCTTTGTATGCCTAAATCTATAACCTGATTCAAAGTGTATCTATCTTTGATAGCTTATTCTATCCTTAACTCTATAACTTGAGTTTAAGCATGTCTATCTTACAAAGCGCTTATATGAGAAATAGCTACATTTACAATGTTAGGGAATAGACTGGAATAGACAAGGAAAAACTAATAGAGATGGGATATTGAAGTCATTGACCAAGGACAGAAAAAGTAATATGTAGGGATTAAGAAAATGGGTTAGGATAAAAGAAGGGAAAATTGAAAAAATAGGATGTTCATTTTATTCATTAGGAGATAAGATGCTATGGAGAGTTATTCAGTTTATTTACTGAAAAAAAGAATAATATAGAGACATTCCTTTTAAGAATGTGATATTACAAATTCTTAAAAGGAAATCTCTGATTCACTTTTTATAATTTTTTTACAACCTAACCCACAAATTTTTGATCCGATTCATAATTTTGAAAAAAGATTCAGAAAATTTTTCACTAACAGGACAGCCGTCACTGATTAAAGACAACTCCGATTCAACACTGTTCAAATTTTAAATCTTAAATCTGCTTTCTTAAAATCTCCAATTCACCAAGAAATTTAGCAATAAGTTTTTATTTCCGGGGAATCCAACATTCCTTTTACCGAAAAGTAAGTTGAACATGAGGCAAGTCCAACCTACCTTTACGCTTTTCAAAATTTTTTTCTTTACTGGGTAAAATAACTTAGAAAAAATGTATATGAAATTTAGTACAGTTTTATTAAGATTTGGTTGGTAAACATTGGATTATACTACCTACATATTACTAAATACAGTATTAAATTTCATATAAGGTTTTTGTTAACCCGTTCAGTGCCGAATTAAATTAGCCTGACCAAAAAAATTATTTTTGATGAAAATATTGTAAAAATGTTTAAAAGTTTTAAATAAGCCGGTTGGGATCTAATTTGAAAGCTATTAAGTTGAAAATTCAGATGTCCTCTACAGTGGACAACGGCGACGAGTAGCCTCCAATGTGTTTTCAGTGTGCAGTCAGTAATTACAAGAAAAGTTTATTTTTAAAAAACACTTTAATTATTAATTATTATAAAAAATTAATGAAATAAACAATTATTCATTTGAGTGCTACTCTTTGAAACAATTTCTTTCGCGGCTTACGCATAAACTTACTTTACATTTTTCACAGGAGATGTAAGTTTTACTTTTACATTTTTTGTTTTTAAATCTTTGAGCATGTACAATATGTAGAAATATTGGCATTTGATTTTTTTGATCTTTGATAATGAATTCATTTGGCTTTTTCTGTCTATTGATCTTCTTTGGCGGTTCTTTGATTTCTTCAATAACTTTGGATTTAGGTCGACCTCTCTTCTTACATGTTGTTGTATTTGTCTTGTTTGAGCTTTCTAAGGCTTCAACTTTGGACTTAGGACGACCTCTCTTCGTACATGTTGTACCAGCAGCCTGTGTACCAGTCTTGATCAAATTTTCAGCAACTTCAATTCTAAAATTCAACAAATCCATTGTGATGTTTTCGAATATGCCCAATTCAATTGCTTGTCTCTTATACTCTAATCACGAATTGGTGAGTGCCATGTCGATAGCATGCGTTATCATGCGAAGAGTCCATTTCTGAGATCTTTTATATATGCGGTATAATGCCAAAAACCAATCAAAATGATCTACTACTTCCATTCCCAAATTGTAACTACGGACAACTTCTGGCCTCTCTATTTGTAAAACTTTCTGTTGTTTCTTATTCCATCGTTTGCAAGTATCTGTCTCGCCAATTCCGAGATAATTTGAACCCAATATTACACAAGAACTGTCGTACCATTTTGTCAGAACTACACCAGAGTTTTTGCAAGCAACATTCTCAGAATATCCACGAGAATGCTTTTTTTTCATCTCTTTATCTGATGTGAAAGGTGGCTTATGAAATCGATTGACCCTTATGGTTCCAGCTGCTCGAGTACCTTCATTTCTTAACTACTCAAATAAGGAAAAGGTAGAAAAGTAATTATCGAAAAAAAGTTCACAATTCCGTACTTCTATTTTTTTCACTAGTTACATGACAGCAGCAGGTCCTTGTCCAAATTTCAGGTATTCAGGATTCAATTCCGTTGATTTCCCTTGATATAAAATGAAATCATATAATATACCATCAGATCCACAAAGAGCGAAAACTTTTACACCCCACTTTATCAGTTTACTTTTTATGTACTGTTTAATGTTCATCTATACTGAATTTTTGACCTGCTTCTAATTTTAAGCATCCCTGCCTCACAGAGTTAAACATTGGACGGACTTTCCAGAAACGATCATCGTTGTTGATATCATCATCAGTTGTAAAATGAAATGCACTTCGGAGTTTAAAGAATCGCTTTTCGGTCATAGTTTCAGAAATAATAGGCATGGAAGCATGTGAATTCCAATACATTTTAAGTTTTGGAAATTTAAAAGGGCCTTTTCACGTCAGAAATATCAGAGTTGTCAAAGGGTTCATCGATTTTCTTGAAACTTCGTGGTATTATACTGCTATATGAGAAACTTTTTCCCTCCAAATGATTTTTAAAAAAATTCAAAATTTTAGAAGATACGCCATTTTGAATATCAACATTAATTTAACAAAATTGTTAATATCTCAAAATATTATAAAGATATTTTGATGAAACTTACACATCTTTTAGTTAAAAATATGTACTTTTAAATGAAAATAAAGTAAATGAAAAAAACAAAATTTTCATGTAAAAAAATTAAAAAACCATTTTTAATTCAATTTTTTATTTACTTACTCCTCTCTGACAGAAATTTTATTAATATTTTTAAATTCCTTATGAATTTACCTTTAATTTAAAAAAAAAATTGATGGAAACTTTATTAGGTGCCGAGATATTAGACTTTTTGTACATCCGCGCGTAGTTGCAGCGGCCGTGGCAATGCCAGGCAATGCGACGCGACAGCGTAGAAGCTTAGCAATGCAGCGCGCCACGCCGCGTTTTGCTGTCGCAACCACGCGCGGTAGTACAAAAAGTCTAATATCTCGGGACCTAATAAAGTCTCCATCAATTTTTTTTTAAATTAAAGGTAAATTCATAAGGAATTTAAAAATATTAATAAAATTTCTGTCAGAGAGGAGTAAGTAAATAAAAAATTGAATTAAAAATGTTTTTTTAATTTTTTTACATGAAAATTTTGTTTTTTTCATTTACTTTATTTTCATTTAAAAGTACATATTTTTAACTAAAACATGTGTAAGTTTCATCAAAATATCTTTATAATATTTTGAGATATTAACAATTTTGTTAAATTAATGTTGATATTCAAAATGGCGTATCTTCTAAAATTTTGAATTTTTTTAAAAATCATTTGGAGGAAAAAAGTTTCTCATATAGCAGTATAATACCACGAAGTTTCAAGAAAATCGATGAACCGTTAGACAACTCTGATATTTCTGACGTGAAAAGGCCCAAAATTTAAATTCTTGAACATTAGTAGCTTTCCACCCCCTAATCAAATTTACTGTGGCATAAGTATTTGTGGCATTCACTGCAGTCTCGAATAAGGAATCGCTAATATAATTTTGGAAATAATCGATAGGAAGTTTTAAATTCTCAGAAGATGGATTATCGATCAATATTCTTGGCTGATCATCTGATTTATCAGCATATTCACAGCGAACCCATTTGATTTCCTATGGTGATGTTAAATTATGTTTGCTGTACAAACTTTCC
The DNA here is from genome assembly GCA_037103525.1 of Ganaspis brasiliensis. Classification (NCBI taxonomy): domain Eukaryota; kingdom Metazoa; phylum Arthropoda; class Insecta; order Hymenoptera; family Figitidae; genus Ganaspis; species Ganaspis brasiliensis. Next base: position 249,574 of record JAZKLR010000396.1, on the reverse strand, counting down.
TTTTTTTTCGGATGCGTTGATGTTTTTGATATTTTTTTCTTTTGCACGTTGTCTTCAAAGTCTCTATCACAATCTGTATCAGATTCGATATTTAATGCACCAAGCTCGGGGGCATCCAACATCAAATCCTCCACATCCGACTCATTTCCGTCTCCAATTCTTGACAAAACTTCTTTAATATGGGCTTCTTGCTTTTTTTAAGCCTTTCGCTACGCCGCATCTGTTGAAAATTTTTTTATACATGAAAAGCGCTCGATGCCTTTGTCCTCTAGAGAGGACATTTTATAGAACATACAGATAAATTAAATTAAAGCAAAAATACCTATTGTTAGGTTATCTCAAACAAGCGCCCAAGAAAATTATTAAACGTTACATACCTTAGAAATCTCAAAATATAACTCGTATTCTTTCTTGAACGACAAGAAATAACCTCATTCCTTAAAACCGTGTCAAAAACTACGTTCCGATAAAATTTATAACCCTATAACAGCACAAATTAGATTGATTTTCTTTTGTTTATTCGTCATTTTACTTGTTCGATTAGAACCGGTCTTTTAAAAACATCTAGATGTAAAAAAGCCATTTTTGAATTTTTGTCCTCTGCAGAGGACAAAAACAACGAGGGGGTTAAAGTTAAGTATTTCTCATACAGATATTTCATTTTGTTGCATTTTTTCTACAAATTCTTTAATACCTACCGTCAAGTGAAGCTATTTTGTGCACAAAACCACTCCTTTTCCACTTTATGCTTTATTTAAATTCAGAATTTGAAAGAATAAAGAATTTATCTATTCAGTTATGTTGTAGACATCCTTCTAAAGGTGTCCTATGAGTTAGCCGGCAAGAAAAAATTTGTTGTCTGAGTTATAAAATCTCAAAGTTGTGCACAAAATAAACCCCATGGTAAGGCTATTTTGTGCATCAAAGTTTGCTTATTTATAAAATTGTGTAAACAATTTTTTTGAACGTTTTTGCTGTATGAAGTATTATTTCTAGATATTCTAGAGTTTAATAAAGAAAAACGAAGCCAGAAATATTTTTTTCTAGGAATTGTTTAACTAATTTGAAAGTAAAACACTAAAATTTCATAAAAAAGTAGATCTACAAAAAAAGTTATTTCTTTATGAAAATTTTACTTAAAATAACTTCTATTACACTTCTTCAGTTATTTTAAGAGAAAAAGTTTCAAAATTAACTTGAAAAGCATGTAATTATTAATGTTACTTTTTTGAGGTTTTTAAGGCACCATATGTAAAACTGAAATTTTAAGCTTATTTCTTGCCTTTTATAACAAAAATAAGACAAAAATGTTTCAAAACGAAATTCTAAAGTAATTTATACTAACTACAAAACAAATTATTGGAAAAAACTTGATTTTAAAGAATGCACAAAATAACCAACCAAATCCTGGTTTTTCAGTTTTTTACACTTTTTTCTTAAAATATGCAATAAAAAGTTAGCGCATCATGTATACATCATCACAACTAAGTGGTCAACAAGTATTATTAATACCTTTAGAAACAATTTTAAACTTACTGAGATCTGAACAGAATTTTAAGAACTTTGAAATTTTTCAGAAAATAAGTAAATTCATTTAGTGCTCTCTGTAGTCTAGATATTAGAAAATATTGATACCAAGTAGCATTCTTAAGCAACTGAATATAAAGATTTTATTCATTAAAAACCTCGCGTGCACAAAATAGCCCCACTTGACGGTACATAAAATTTAAAATGTCTTTTTAAAAGTTGATATTTAATTTTTTTTAGGAAAAAAAGGAAAAGATACTCTTGAATGTTTATAGGAATATATTATTAATGATCAAAAATATAATTATTTAAACATTTATGGCTATGCTTTAATTTGAAAACCGATATTTCAAAGAAATTATAACTAACTTATGTAACTTATGTAAAATTTAATTGTTTATTTACATTTTTTCCCATCCTCCTGACACTAACCACCCCTCGAACAGGGGGTTGGGTCCACCCGAATAAGCGTGTCCAATAATACGCTGACCTCCCCTACCTAAAAAACCACTGTTTTTATAATTTCGCACTATAAAATTTTTATTTTGTATGTTAAAATCTAAAACTTCTGATAGATAAGATAACTGCTGTTTTTACTTCTTGATTTTTTCCTATTTCCGGTAGATTAAAATGTCACCAGTCTGTTATATCAGTTTTATATCATGATGCATCATGATCTGTCATCACAAATTTTCTGATTAAATTGTCCTTTAATTAGAGCAAGTTGTTTGACCAGAGTGAGTGCTCCTTATACTATTTTGTGCTCACTACTATTTGAAGACCAACGATTAATCGAACGTCTTTCTATAACGATAAATCATAAATCATTTGAAAAGTTATTTACTTTGTCGGGTTTTTTATAAGAATTTTGTTGTAGGGTCCAGTTGGTAAGGGTCCTGGCTGTGGATTTTGGGCACCAGGTTGGAGGGTTTGGTTATTTTTTATGAGAGGCATTACTCCCTTATTGGAACGGTGGCTTGGAAATCTTTTATCCAGGCAATTCGAAGGTCGACACTCAAAGGGAGTTGCTAAAACAGTTACAAAGCAAAGAGTCGAATCACACTTTGATCTGGAGCTAAGAGCATCAGTTATGCATGATATTGTTGATATGATGCCGGAGGGAATTAAGCAAAATAAGGCAAGAACAATCCTTCAACACCTCAGTGAAGCTTGGAGATGTTGGAAAGCAAACATTCCTTGGAAAGTTCCAGGTCTACCGATTCCAATCGAGAGTATGATTTTGCGTTATGTGAAGATGAAAGCTGATTGGTGGACAAACACTGCCCATTACAATAGGGAGAGAATTCGACGTGGAGCAACCGTTGATAAAACAGTGTGCAAGAAAAATTTAGGACGCCTCACACGATTGTATTTAAAAGCTGAACAAGAGAGACAGCACAACTATCTTAAGGTAAACAATAAATATATTTAAGTAAAATATGTAATTTAAAAAAATGTTAAAGTCTGGTTTTTTCTACTTAATGTATTAACAAAAATACTTTAATACACTCGACTCTCGGATTTTTTGCATTTGATCCTTTTATACTCTCGAGTTTATTACATGTTTTCTCTCGGACCTCCTTCTTTCAGCCAACCCCAGTGTACCCCTACTTGAAACGCAGCACAGTGGTCTGAAACCCTGATCTAGCTGGACAACTGTTTCCTCCAAATTGCTTCGATGACTTTTTATAAAAACTTGTTATTCGAAGGTTTTTTGGGTCGCTGATTACGAATCTGAGGTTGGTTTTAAAAAATTCAAAATGGCGGATCCAATATGTCGGATAAAAAGTTAAAAAAAATTAATGGGTATTAATGAAACAGTATTCTGAGTTTTTTGAGGAGCTGATTACGAATCTGAGGTAAGTTTTTTAAAATTCAAAATGGTGGATCCAATAGGGCGGACAGAAAGTTTAAAAAATTAATGGATTTTAATGAAACATGGTATTCTGATTTCTTTTGGCTCGCTGATTATGAATCTGAGGTCAGTTTTCAAAAATCCAAAATGGCGGATCCAATATGGCGGACAGAAAGTTCAAAAAATTAATGGATTTTAATGAAATATGGTATTAGAAGGTTTTTTTGGTCGCTGATAACGAATCTGAAGACAGTTTTCAAAAATTTTAAATAGCGGATCCAATATGGCGGACAGTGAGTTAAAAAAAGGAATAGTTTTTAATAAAACATGGTATTCAAAGGTTTTTCGGTCGCTGATTACGAATTTGAGGTCAGTTTTCAAAAATTCAAAATGGCAGATTTAAAATAGCAGACAGTAACATAAAAATTATTGGATTTTAATAAAACATGGTATTCAAAGGTTTTTTGGCTTGCTAAGTGCAAATATTAAGTTAGCTTTTTTAAATTCAAAATGGCAAATCTGAAATATCGAATAAACTTTTAAATAAGTATTTTTATGATATCCTCTTAAAAAAGATTTTAATTAAAAGGTTAATATAATTTTTAAATAAATATATAAATTTTTACTTACTTTACAGATTGTTCAATTAATTTTTCACATTCCACGTTAATGCTAATGACACTTATGAATTAGGTTAAAGCCGTGTAAATAAGAAAAGCAAATGAATGACTACCGTAAAACAGGCTAACTTCGCTCAGTGGAAACTTTTTTTTCAAAAATTGTTCATTGTTATTTCTAGGAAGAAAAATATAAAATTTACAATTGCTAATGTTAAGAAAAGTATCAAACTGTGTCTCAAGGGTATTTTAAAGTAGAATTATAGTCAAGTTTTAATAAAAATAATATTTATTTAACCCTTTAAGGCCCAGTGGTACATACGTTGTACGACAAATTCGATCAAGTCATCATAACTTTCAAAATAATGAATATAAATCATAGTTTAAAATTTCTAGCTCTAGACAAACTTCCCCAACAACTAAAAAAATTTAAATCAATACAAATAATAGTGCATAAATAAATAAACAATAAAGTGAGTCAATAAAAGAGTACCAAGATATACCATATATTATCTATTACAAAGTAACATACATAAACGACTACGAATATGATAATAATGGGTAACATTATCGTTATGGGACTTCTCATATATTATTGCGGACCAGCTGATTTGAAATTTGATGTAAAAATTTCTAAATTCAAAATGGCGGATAAAATATGGCGGACAGAATATATCAAAAGGAAAAATTAAAAATCAAACAGATTAGCTTCAAACTCGTTACTCGGGGGTTTTCAGTGTCGCTAATTTTGAATTCCATGTCATTTTTTCAAAATTCAAAATGGCGGATCCAATATGGCGGACAAAAATTTGAAAAAACACCAGATTTGCTTGAAACTCGTTACACGGGAGTTTTTGGGGTTGCTGATTACGAATCTGGAAACAGATTCCACAAATTCAAAATGGCAGATCCAATATGGCGGCCAAAAATTAAAAATCAACCAGATTTGCTTGAAATTCGTTACTCGGGGGTTTTCCAGGTCGCTGATTACGAATCTGGAATCAGATTCCACTAATTCAAAATGGCGGATCCAATATGTCGGCAAAAAAAATTTAAAAAACACCAGATTTGCTTGAAACTCTTTACTCGGGAGTTTTGAGGGTTGCTGATTACGAATCTGGAAGCAGATTCCACAAATTCAAAATTCAAAATGCCTTCAATACAGGCAATTATCTAGCCTGTAAAGGAAAGATAGAAAATGATTCAAACAGTAAAAGGAAGAGTAGGAAAGTATCCAGCCAGTAAAAGCAAGAGTAAAAAAGGATCCGTCCAGTAAATGCTAGATAGGAAATGATTCGGACAGTAAAAGCAAAAGTAGAAAAGGATCCGTCCGGTAAAGGCAAGATAGGAAATGATTCCTATAGTAAAAGCAACAGTAGAAAAGGATCCGTCCAGTAAAGGCTAGATAGGAAATGATTCGAACAGTAAAAGCAAGAGTAAAAAAGCATGTGGCCGGTAAAGGCAAGATAGAAAATGATTCCGATAGTAAAAAAAAAGAGTAGGAAAGGATCCGTCCGGTAATAACAAGATAGAAAATGATTCGGACAGTAAAAGCAAGAGTGGAAGAGGATCTGGCCGGTAAAGGCAAGATAGAAAATGATTCCGATAGTAAAAAAAAAGAGTAGGAAAGGATCCGGCCGGTAATAACAAGATAGAAAATGATTCGGACAGTAAAAGCAAGAGTGGAAAAGGGTCCGGCCGGTGAAGGAAAGATAGGAAATGAATTCTAGAGTAAAAGCAAGAGTAGAAAAGGATCCGACCAGTAAAGGCTAGTCAGCAATCCTTAAAAAACTCAAGTACCGAATTTCAAGCATATTTGAGTGATTTTCAATTTTTTGGCCACCATATTGCATCCGCCATTTTGAATTTTGAAAAATGACTTCGAATTCATAACCAGCAACACCGAAAACACCCTAGTAACGAGTTTTAAGCAAATCTGGTTGATTTTTAATTTTGTTGTCCGCCATATTGGATCCGCCATTTTGAATTTTTTAAATCCGACTTCAGATTCGTAATCAACAACCCCAAAAACCCCCGAGTAACGAGTTTCAAGCAAATCTGGATAATTTTTTGTCCGCCATATTGGATCCGCCATTTTGAATTTTTGAAATCTGACTTCAGATTTGTAATCAGCAACCCCAAAAACCCCTGAGTAACGAGTTTCAAGCAAATCTGGTTGATTTTTAATTTTTTTTGTCCGCCATATTGGATCCGCCATTTTGAATTTTTTGAATCTGATTCAGATTCGTAATCAACAACCCCAAAAACCCCTGAGTAACGAGTTTCAAGCAAATCTGGTTAATTTTTAATTTTTTTGTCCGTCATATTGGATCCGCCATTTTGAATTTTTTGAATCTGACTTCAGATTCGTAATCAGTGACATTGATAACAATTGGATACCATGTGTAGTAAAAATTAAATCGGTGGAAATAATTCAGGCTTTAAAGAGTTAAAGAGGTCTATTTTGCTCATTGAACAAGTAGTGTGTAAAAGTCGCTTGTGAAACCTATATTTAAAATATTTTATGTTAAAATCATGTAATAATCTTATTTCCTATATCCCTGACATGATTTAGAAAAAATAAAATTACTGAAAAGTTGAATAGATTTTGAAAGAAGCCAATTTAAAAAAAATATTTCATATTTGTTGGGTAATTTCTTTCATGAACACAATGTATTATTCAATTATTTATCAAGCATCTAAGGTTATTTCTCCTGACAAAATTCAAAAATTTTATCAAATTATAAAACACAAAACGTGGTTAAATATTTATTCTGATGATTGTAAATATTATTTAAATAATATTATTGTATTTCTAATGATTTTATAAAGTGATTATAGCTTGTAAACTAATGTACAAAAAATGTACAAAAAATCCATAGTTGAAAAATAAAATAAAATGATTTTCATAATAGTTAGCAATAATTAATTAATAAGTTTTAACTATTAAAAAATATAAAAAATTAAAATAAATACATACCTATCATTCAAACCTTCAAAAGTTAAGATTTTTGAAGTCAGTTGATCAAACTTTCATATAATTTTCAAAAACTTGAAATAGCGAAGAATTTTCATTAATTTTTATAAAACTTTAATTTTAAAAATGTTTAGGGTCAATAACACAAGCCTGCAAAAAAAAAAATTTTATGTTGTTTGAGATCGGTAAGTCATTTCCCGTAGTTTTTGATGCGCTGAATTCAAATCTGGTAAGGAAGACCTCCCATCACGTCAGGAATTTGAGAAAAGTGGGGGTAAAACTCCCAAAAATCACGTTTTTGGCACTTTTTGAAAATTTGTACCGAGCAATTCCGACGTGCTAGAGACTTGTCATAGAGGTTAAATTAAAGCTTGAACCCTATACTTTACGATGATATAATGATATTGGCAACAACATGCTAAATAAACTGTCAAACATGGTTTTTTTGACAGTTGTCAAGCATAAAAAATGTCTTTCACTGTCGGTAAATACAACTATTTTAAAAATTGATTGGATTAGCTTGATACTTGTTACTCGGGGGTTTTTGGGGTCGCTGAATACGAACATGTAATCAGATTTCAAGAATTCAAAATGTCGGATCCAATATGGCGGACGATTTTGTTAAGAATTGATTGGTTTCGTTTAGAACCGCCATATTGGATCCGCCATTTTGAATTTTTGAAATCTGATTACATATTCGTATTCAGCGACCCCAAAAACCCCCGAGTAACAAGTATCAAGCGAATCCAATCAATTTTTAAAATAGTTGTATTTACCGACAGTGAAAGACATTTTTTATGCTTGACAACTGTCAAAAAAACCATGTTTGACAGTTAATTTAGCATGTTGTTGCCAATATCATTATATCATCGTAAAGTATAGGGTTCAAGCTTTAATATAACCTCTATGACAAGTCTCTAGCACGTCGGAATTGCTCGGTACAAATTTTCAAAAAGTGACAAAAACGTGATTTTTGGGAGTTTTACCCCCACTTTTCTCAAAATCCTGACGTGATGGGAGGTTTTCGTTACCAGATTTGAATTCAGCGCATTAAAAACTACGGGAAATGACTTACCGATCTCAAACAACAGAAAAAAATTTTTTTTGCAGGCTTGTGTAATTATTATAATTATTATTCTGAAATAAAATTTTAATAATTCACAAAGTTAGATTTAATATGGCAAATTTGTTTTGAACAATTATTTTATATGTGAACATTTATTTTTTTAACTTACTGTCCGCCTTATTGGATCCGCTATTTAAAATTTTTTAAAACTGTATTCAGATTCGTAATCAGTGATCAAAAAAAGGGACGCATAAATTTATACCGATTGACATTTGATCGACTGGACATTTGGACGAAGGGGGTTTGGACGAATTAACATTTGGACGAAATGACATTTGGACGAATCGACATTTTGCCAAAAGGACATTTGGACGAATAGACATTTAGACGAAAGGACATTTGGACGAATCGACATTTTGACGAAAGGACAATTGGACGAATCGACATTTGGACGAAAGGACATTTGGACGAATCGACATTTTGCCAAAAGGACATTTGGACGAATAGACATTTAGACGAAAGGACATTTGGACGAATCGACATTTTGACGAAAGGACATTTGGACGAATCGACATTTTGACGAAAGGACATTTGGACGAATCGACATTTTGACGAAAAGACATTTGGACGAATCGACATTTTGACGAAAGGACATTTGGACGAATCGACATTTTGACGAAAGGACATTTGGACGAATCGACATTTTGACGAAAGGACATTTGGACGAATAGACATTTGGACGAAAGGACATTTGGACGAATCGACATTTTGCCAAAACGACATTTGGACGAATAGACATTTTGACGAAAGGACATTTGGACGAATCGACATTTAGACGAAAGGACATTTGCACGAATCGACATTTTGACGAAAAGACATTTGGACGATTCGACATTTTGACGAAAGGACATTTGGACGAATCGACAATTAGACGAAAGGACATTTGGACGAATCGACATTTAGACGAAAGGACATTTGCACGAATCGACATTTTGACAAAAAGACATTTGGACGATTCGACATTTTGACGAAAGGACATTTGGACGAATCGACATTTTGACAAAAGGACATTTGGACGAATAGACATTTGGACGAAATGACATTTGGACGAATCGACATTTTGACGAAAGGACATTTGGACGAATCGACATTTTGACGAAAGGACATTTGGACGAATCGACAATTAGACGAAAGGACATTTGGACGAATCGACAATTAGACGAAAGGACATTTGGACGAATCGACATTTAGACGAATGGACATTTGGACGAATCGACGTTTTGACGAAAGGACATTTGGACGAATCGACATTTAGACGAAAGGACATTTGGACGAATAGACATTTTGACGAAAGGACATTTGGACGAATAGACATTTGGACGAAATGACATTTGGACGAATCGACATTTTGACGAAAGGACATTTGGACGAATCGATATTTTGACGAAAGGACATTTGGACGAATCGACAATTAGACGAAAGGACATTTGGACGAATCGATATTTTGCCAAAAGGACATTTTGACGAAAGGACATTTGGACGAATCGACATTTTGACGAAAGGACATTTGGACGAATAGACATTTGGACGAAATGACATTAGGACGAATCGACATTTTGACGAAAAGACATTTGGACGAATCGACATTTTGACGAAAAGACATTTGGACGAATCGACATTTTGACGAAAGGACATTTGGACGAATCGACATTTTGACGAAAGGACATTTGGACGAATAGAGATTTTGACGAAAAGACATTTGGACGAATCGACATTTTGACGAAAGGACATTTGGACGAATCGACATTTTGACGAAAGGACATTTGGACGAATCGACATTTAGACGAAAGGACATTTAATCGAAACGACATTTTGACGAAACGACACTTGGACGAATAGACATTTGGACGAAATGACATTTAGACGAATCGACATTTTGACGAAAGGACATTTGGACGAATCGACATTTTGACGAAAGGACATTTGGACGAATCGATATTTTGACGAAAGGACATTTGGACGAATCGACAATTAGACGAAAGGACATTTGGACGAATCGACAATTAGACGAAAGGACATTTGGACGAATCTACATTTAGACGAATGGACATTTGGACGAATCGACATTTTGATGAAAGGACATTTGAACGAATCGACATTTTGACGAAAGGACATTTGGACGAATCGATATTTTGCCAAAAGGACATTTTGACGAAAGGACATTTGGACGAATCGACATTTTGACGAAAGGACAATTTGGACGAATAGACATTTGGACGAAATGACATTAGGACGAATCGACATTTTGACGAAAAGACATTTGGACGAATCGACATTTTGACGAAAAGACATTTGGACGAATCGACATTTTGACGAAAGGACATTTGGACGAATCGACATTTTGACGAAAGGACATTTGGACGAATAGACATTTGGACGAAATGACATTAGGACGAATCGACATTTTGACGAAAGGACATTTGGACGAATCGACATTTTGACGAAAGGACTTTTGGACGAATCGACATTTTGACGAAAGGACATTTGGACGAATCGACATTTAGACGAAAGGACATTTAATCGAAACGACATTTTGACGAAACGACACTTGGACGAATAGACATTTGGACGAAATGACATTTAGACGAATCGACATTTTGACGAAAGGACATTTGGACGAATCGACATTTTGACGAAAGGACATTTGGACGAATCGATATTTTGACGAAAGGACATTTGGACGAATCGACAATTAGACGAAAGGACATTTGGACGAATCTACATTTAGACGAATGGACATTTGGACGAATCGACATTTTGACAAAAGGACATTTGGACGAATCGACATTTCAAAGAAAGGACATTTAGACGAATCGACATTTAGACGAAAGGACATTTGGACGAATCGACATTTTGACGAAAGGACATTTGGACGAATCGACATTTTGACAAAAGGACATTTGGACGAATAGACATTTGGACGAAAGGAGATTTGGACGAATCGACATTTTGCCAAAAGAACATTTGGACGAATAGACATTCGGACGAAATGACATTTGGACGAATCGACATTTGGACGAATCGACATTTTGACGAAAGGACATTTGGACGAATCGACATTTCGACGAAAGGACATTTGGACGAATCGACATTTAGACGAAAGGACATTTGGACGAATCGACATTTTGACGAAAGGACATTTGGACGAATAGACAATTAGACGAAAGGACATTTAAATGAATCGACATTTAGACGAATGGACATTTGGACGAATCAACATTTTGAGGAAAGAACATTTGGACGAATCGACATTTGGACGAAAGGACATTTGGACGAATCGACATTTTGCCAAAAGGACATTTGGACGAATAGACATTTGGACGAAATGACATTTGGACGAATCGACATTTTGACGAAAGGACATTTGGACGAATCGACATTTTGACGAAAGGACATTTGGACGAATAGACATTTGGACGAAATGACATTTGGACGAATCGACATTTTGACGAAAGGATATTTGGACGAATCGACATTTTGACGAAAAGACATTTGGACGAATCGACATTTTGACGAAAGGACATTTGGACGAATCGACATTTTGACGAAAGGACATTTGGACGAATAGACATTTAGACGAAATGACATTAGGACGAATCGACATTTTGACGAAAGGACATTTGGACGAATCGACATTTTGACGAAAGGACATTTGGACGAATCGACATTTTGACGAAAGGACATTTGGACGAATTGACATTTAGACGAAAGGACATTTAATCGAAACGACATTTTGACGAAACGACACTTGGACGAATAGACATTTGGACGAAATGACATTTAGACGAATTGACATTTTGACGAAAGGACATTTGGACGAATCGACATTTTGACGAAAGGACATTTGGACGATTCGATATTTTGACGAAAGGACATTTGGACGAATCGACAATTAGACGAAAGGACATTTGGACGAATCTACATTTAGACGAATGGACATTTGGACGAATCGACATTTTGACGAAAGGACATTTGAACGAATCGACATTTTGACAAAAGGACATTTGGACGAATCGACATTTTGCCAAAAGGACATTTGGAGGAAAGGGCATATGGACGAATCGACATTTTGCCAAAAGGACATTTGGACAAATAGACATTTGGACGAAATGACATTTGGACGAATCGACATTTTGACGAAAGGACATTTGGACGAATCGACATTTTGACAAAAGGACATTTGGACGAATCGACATTTCGACGAAAGGACATTTGGACGAATCGACATTTAGACGAAAGGACATTTGGACGAATCGACATTTTGACGAAAAGACATTTGGACGAATCGACATTTTGACGAAAGGACATTTGGACAAATCGACATTTTGACGAAAGGACATTTGGACGAATCGACAATTAGACAAAAGGACATTTGGACGAATCGACGTTTAGACGAATGGACATTTGGACAAATCGACATTTTGACGAAAGGACATTTGGACGAATCGACATTTTGACGAAAGGACATTTAATCGAAACGACATTTTGACGAAACGACACTTGGACGAATAGACATTTGGACGAATCGACATTTTGACGAAAAGACATTTGGACGAATCGACATTTTGACGAAAGGACATTTGGACGAATAGACATTTGGACGAAATGACATTAGGACGAATCGACATTTTGACGAAAAGACATTTGGACGAATCGACATTTTGACGAAAAGACATTTGGACGAATCGACATTTTGACGAAAGGACATTTGGACGAATCGACATTTTGACGAAAGGACATTTGGACGAATCGACATTTAGACGAAAGGACATTTAATCGAAACGACATTTTGACGAAACGACACTTGGACGAATAGACATTTGGACGAAATGACATTTAGACGAATCGACATTTTGACGAAAGGACATTTGGACGAATCGACATTTTGACGAAAGGACATTTGGACGAATCGATATTTTGACGAAAGGACATTTGGACGAATCGACAATTGGACGAAAGGACATTCGGACGAATCTACATTTAGACGAATGGACATTTGGACGAATCGACATTTTGACGAAAGGACATTTGAACGAATCGACATTTTGACGAAAGGACATTTGGACGAATCGACATTTTGCCAAAAGGACATTTGGGCGAAAGGGCATTTGGACGAATCGACATTTTGCCAAAAGGACATTTGGACAAATAGACATTTGGACGAAATGACATTTGGACGAATCGACATTTTGACGAAAGGACATTTGGACGAATCGACATTTTGACGAAAGGACATTTGGACGAATCGACATTTAGACGAAAGGACATTTGGACGAATCGACATTTTGACGAAAGGACATTTGGACGAATCGACATTTTGACGAAAGGACATTTGGACGAATCGACAATTAGACGAAAGGACATTTGGACGAATCGACATTTAGACGAAAGAACATTTGGACGAATCAACTTTTTGAGGAAAGAACATTTGGACGAATCGACATTTGGACGAAAGGACATTTGGACGAATCGACATTTTGACGAAAGGACATTTGGACAAATAGACATTTTGACGAAATGACATTTGGACGAATCGACATTTTGACGAAAGGACATTTGGACGAATCGACATTTAGACGAAAGGACATTTGGACGAATCGACATTTTGACGAAAGGACATTTGGACGAATCGACATTTTGACGAAAGGACATTTGGACGAATAGACATTTGGACGAAATGACATTAGGACGAATCGACATTTTGACGAAAAGACATTTGGACGAATCGACATTTTGACGAAAGGACATTTGGACAAATCGACATTTAGACGAAAGGACATTTAATCGAAACGACATTTTGACGAAACGACACTTGGACGAATAGACATTTGGACGAAATGACATTTAGACGAATCGACATTTTGACGAAAGGACATTTGGACGAATCGACATTTTGACGAAAGGACATTTGGACGAATCGATATTTTGACGAAAGGACATTTGGACGAATCGACAATTGGACGAAAGGACATTCGGACGAATCTACATTTAGACGAATGGACATTTGGACGAATCGACATTTTGACGAAAGGACATTTGAACGAATCGACATTTTGACGAAAGGACATTTGGACGAATCGACATTTTGCCAAAAGGACATTTGGGCGAAAGGGCATTTGGACGAATCGACATTTTGCCAAAAGGACATTTGGACAAATAGACATTTGGACGAAATGACATTTGGACGAATCGACATTTTGACGAAAGGACATTTGGACGAATCGACATTTTGACGAAAGGACATTTGGACGAATCGACATTTAGACGAAAGGACATTTGGACGAATCGACATTTTGACGAAAGGACATTTGGACGAATCGACATTTTGACGAAAGGACATTTGGACGAATCGACAATTAGACGAAAGGACATTTGGACGAATCGACATTTAGACGAAAGAACATTTGGACGAATCAACTTTTTGAGGAAAGAACATTTGGACGAATCGACATTTGGACGAAAGGACATTTGGACGAATCGACATTTTGACGAAAGGACATTTGGACAAATAGACATTTTGACGAAATGACATTTGGACGAATCGACATTTTGACGAAAGGATATTTGGACGAATCGACATTTTGACGAAAAGACATTTGGACGAATCGACATTTTGACGAAAGGACATTTGGACGAATCGACATTTTGACGAAAGGACATTTGGACGAATAGACATTTGGACGAAATGACATTAGGACGAATCGACATTTTGACGAAAAGACATTTGGACGAATCGACATTTTGACGAAAGGACATTTGGACAAATCGACATTTAGACGAAAGGACATTTAATCGAAACGACATTTTGACGAAACGACACTTGGACGAATAGACATTTGGACGAAATGACATTTAGACGAATCGACATTTTGACGAAAGGACATTTGGACGAATCGACATTTTGACGAAAGGACATTTGGACGAATAGATATTTTGACGAAAGGACATTTGGACGAATCGACAATTAGACGAAAGGACATTTGGACGAATCTACATTTAGACGAATGGACATTTGGACGAATCGACATTTTGACTAAAGGACATTTGAACGAATCGACATTTTGACGAAAGGACATTTTGACGAAATGACAATTAGACGAAAGGACATTTGGACGAATCTACATTTAGACGAATGGACATTTGGACGAATCGACATTTTGACGAAAGGACATTTGAACGAATCGACATTTTGACAAAAGGACATTTGGACGAATCGACATTTTGCCAAAAGGACATTTGGACGAAAGGGCATTTGGACGAATCGACATTTTGCCAAAAGGACATTTGGACAAATAGACATTTGGACGAAATGACATTTGGACGAATCGACATTTTGACGAAAGGACATTTGGACGAATCGACATTTTGACGAAAGGACATTTGGACGAATCGACATTTCGACGAAAGGACATTTGGACGAATCGACATTTAGACGAAAGGACATTTGGACGAATCGACATTTTGACGAAAAGACATTTGGACGAATCGACATTTTGACGAAAGGACATTTGGACAAATCGACATTTTGACGAAAGGACATTTGGACGAATCGACAATTAGACAAAAGGACATTTGGACGAATCGACGTTTAGACGAATGGACATTTGGACAAATCGACATTTTGACGAAAGGACATTTGGACGAATCGACATTTTGACGAAAGGACATTTAATCGAAACGACATTTTGACGAAACGACACTTGGACGAATAGACATTTGGACGAATCGACATTTTGACGAAAAGACATTTGGACGAATCGACATTTTGACGAAAGGACATTTGGACGAATAGACATTTGGACGAAAGGACATTTGGACGAATCGACATTTTGCCAAAACGACATTTGGACGAATAGACATTTTGACGAAAGGACATTTGGACGAATCGACATTTAGACGAAAGGACATTTGCACGAATCGACATTTTGACGAAAAGACATTTGGACGATTCGACATTTTGACGAAAGGACATTTGGACGAATCGACAATTAGACGAAAGGACATTTGGACGAATCGACATTTAGACGAAAGGACATTTGCACGAATCGACATTTTGACAAAAAGACATTTGGACGATTCGACATTTTGACGAAAGGACATTTGGACGAATCGACATTTTGACAAAAGGACATTTGGACGAATAGACATTTGGACGAAATGACATTTGGACGAATCGACATTTTGACGAAAGGACATTTGGACGAATCGACATTTTGACGAAAGGACATTTGGACGAATCGACAATTAGACGAAAGGACATTTGGACGAATCGACAATTAGACGAAAGGACATTTGGACGAATCGACATTTAGACGAATGGACATTTGGACGAATCGACGTTTTGACGAAAGGACATTTGGACGAATCGACATTTAGACGAAAGGACATTTGGACGAATCGACATTTTGACGAAAGGACATTTGGACGAATAGACATTTGGACGAAATGACATTTGGACGAATCGACATTTTGACGAAAGGACATTTGGACGAATCGACATTTTGACGAAAGGACATTTGGACGAATCGATATTTTGACGAAAGGACATTTGGACGAATCGACAATTAGACGAAAGGACATTTGGACGAATCGATATTTTGCCAAAAGGACATTTTGACGAAAGGACATTTGGACGAATCGACATTTTGACGAAAGGACATTTGGACGAATAGACATCTGGACGAAATGACATTAGGACAAATCGACATTTTGACGAAAAGACATTTGGACGAATCGACATTTTGACGAAAAGACATTTGGACGAATCGACATTTTGACGAAAGGACATTTGGACGAATCGACATTTTGACGAAAGGACATTTGGACGAATAGAGATTTTGACGAAAAGACATTTGGACGAATCGACATTTTGACGAAAGGACATTTGGACGAATCGACATTTTGACGAAAGGACATTTGGACGAATCGACATTTAGACGAAAGGACATTTAATCGAAACGACATTTTGACGAAACGACACTTGGACGAATAGACATTTGGACGAAATGACATTTAGACGAATCGACATTTTGACGAAAGGACATTTGGACGAATCGACATTTTGACGAAAGGACATTTGGACGAATCGATATTTTGACGAAAGGACATTTGGACGAATCGACAATTAGACGAAAGGACATTTGGACGAATCGACAATTAGACGAAAGGACATTTGGACGAATCTACATTTAGACGAATGGACATTTGGACGAATCGACATTTTGATGAAAGGACATTTGAACGAATCGACATTTTGACGAAAGGACATTTGGACGAATCGATATTTTGCCAAAAGGACATTTTGACGAAAGGACATTTGGACGAATCGACATTTTGACGAAAGGACAATTTGGACGAATAGACATTTGGACGAAATGACATTAGGACGAATCGACATTTTGACGAAAAGACATTTGGACGAATCGACATTTTGACGAAAAGACATTTGGACGAATCGACATTTTGACGAAAGGACATTTGGACGAATCGACATTTTGACGAAAGGACATTTGGACGAATAGACATTTGGACGAAATGACATTAGGACGAATCGACATTTTGACGAAAGGACATTTGGACGAATCGACATTTTGACGAAAGGACATTTGGACGAATAGACATTTGGACGAAATGACATTTGGACGAATCGACATTTTGACGAAAGGACATTTGGACGAATCGGCATTTTGACGAAAGGACATTTTGACGAATCGACATTTCAAAGAAAGGACATTTGGACGAATCGACATTTAGACGAAAGGACATTTGGACGAATCGACATTTTGACGAAAGGACATTTGGACGAATCGACATTTTGACGAAAGGACATTTGGACGAATAGACATTTGGACGAAAGGAGATTTGGACGAATCGACATTTTGCCAAAAGGACATTTGGACGAATAGACATTTGGACGAAATGACATTTGGACGAATCGACATTTTTAAGAAAGGATATTTGGACGAATCGACATTTTGACGAAAGGACATTTGGACGAATCGACATTTAGACGAAAGGACATTTGGGCGAATAGACATTTGGACGAAATGACAATTGGACGAATCGACATTTTGACGAAAGGACATTTAGACGAATCGACAATTAGACGAAAGGACATTTGGACGAATCGACATTTAGACGAATGAACATTTGGACGAATCGACATTTTGACGAAAAGACATTTGGACGAATCGACATTTTGACGAAAGGACATTTGGACGAATCGACATTTAGACGAAAGGACATTTGGACGAATCGACATTTTGACGAAAGGACATTTGGACGAATCGACATTTTGACGAAAGGACATTTGGACGAATCGACAATTAGACGAAAGGACATTTGGACGAATCGACATTTAGACGAAAGAACATTTGGACGAATCAACTTTTTGAGGAAAGAACATTTGGACGAATCGACATTTGGACGAAAGGACATTTGGACGAATCGACATTTTGACGAAAGGACATTTGGACAAATAGACATTTTGACGAAATGACATTTGGACGAATCGACATTTTGACGAAAGGATATTTGGACGAATCGACATTTTGACGAAAAGACATTTGGACGAATCGACATTTTGACGAAAGGACATTTGGACGAATCGACATTTTGACGAAAGGACATTTGGACGAATCGACATTTAGACGAAAGGACATTTGGGCGAATAGACATTTGGACGAAATGACAATTGGACGAATCGACATTTTGACGAAAGGACATTTAGACGAATCGACATTTTGACGAAACGACACTTGGACGAATAGACATTTGGACGAATCGACATTTTGACGAAAAGACATTTGGACGAATCGACATTTTGACGAAAGGACATTTAAACGAATAGACATTTGGACGAAAGGACATTTGGACGAATCGACATTTTGCCAAAAGGACATTTGGACGAATAGACATTTTGACGAAAGGACATTTGGACGAATAGACATTTTGACGAAAGGACATTTGGACGAATCGACATTTAGACGAAAGGACATTTGGACGAATCGACGTTTAGACGAATGGACATTTGGACAAATCGACATTTTGACGAAAGGACATTTGGACGAATCGACATTTTGACGAAAGGACATTTAATCGAAACGACATTTTGACGAAACGACACTTGGACGAATAGACATTTGGACGAATCGACATTTTGACGAAAAGACATTTGGACGAATCGACATTTTGACGAAAGGACATTTAAACGAATAGACATTTGGACGAAAGGACATTTGGACGAATCGACATTTTGCCAAAAGGACATTTGGACGAATAGACATTTTGACGAAAGGACATTTGGACGAATCGACATTTAGACGAAAGGACATTTGGACGAATCGACATTTTGACGAAAGGACATTTGGACGAATAGACATTTGGACGAAATGACATTTGGACGAATCGACATTTTGACGAAAGGACATTTGGACGAATCGGCATTTTGACGAAAGGACATTTTGACGAATCGACATTTCAAAGAAAGGACATTTGGACGAATCGACATTTAGACGAAAGGACATTTGGACGAATCGACATTTTGACGAAAGGACATTTGGACGAATCGACATTTTGACGAAAGGACATTTGGACGAATAGACATTTGGACGAAAGGAGATTTGGACGAATCGACATTTTGCCAAAAGGACATTTGGACGAATAGACATTTGGACGAAATGACATTTGGACGAATCGACATTTTTAAGAAAGGATTTTTGGACGAATCGACATTTTGACGAAAGGACATTTGGACGAATCGACATTTAGACGAAAGGACATTTGGGCGAATAGACATTTGGACGAAATGACAATTGGACGAATCGACATTTTGACGAAAGGACATTTAGACGAATCGACAATTAGACGAAAGGACATTTGGACGAATCGACATTTAGACGAATGAACATTTGGACGAATCGACATTTTGACGAAAAGACATTTGGACGAATCGACATTTTGACGAAAGGACATTTGGACGAATCGACATTTAGACGAAAGGACATTTGGACGAATCGACATTTTGACGAAAGGACATTTGGACGAATCGACATTTTGACGAAAGGACATTTGGACGAATCGACAATTAGACGAAAGGACATTTGGACGAATCGACATTTAGACGAAAGAACATTTGGACGAATCAACTTTTTGACGAAAAGACATTTGGACGAATCGACATTTTGACGAAAGGACATTTGGACGAATCGACATTTAGACGAAAGGACATTTGGACGAATCGACATTTTGACGAAAGGACATTTGGACGAATCGACATTTTGACGAAAGGACATTTGGACGAATCGACATTTGGACGAAAGGACATTTGGACGAATCGACATTTTGACGAAAGGACATTTGGACAAATAGACATTTTGACGAAATGACATTTGGACGAATCGACATTTTGACGAAAGGATATTTGGACGAATCGACATTTTGACGAAAAGACATTTGGACGAATCGACATTTTGACGAAAGGACATTTGGACGAATCGACATTTTGACGAAAGGACATTTGGACGAATAGACATTTGGACGAAATGACATTAGGACGAATCGACATTTTGACGAAAAGACATTTGGACGAATAGACATTTGGACGAAATGACATTAGGACGAATCGACATTTTGACGAAAAGACATTTGGACGAATCGACATTTTGACGAAAGGACATTTGGACAAATCGACATTTAGACGAAAGGACATTTAATCGAAACGACATTTTGACGAAACGACACTTGGACGAATAGACATTTGGACGAAATGACATTTAGACGAATCGACATTTTGACGAAAGGACATTTGGACGAATCGACATTTTGACGAAAGGACATTTGGACGAATAGATATTTTGACGAAAGGACATTTGGACGAATCGACAATTAGACGAAAGGACATTTGGACGAATCTACATTTAGACGAATGGACATTTGGACGAATCGACATTTTGACTAAAGGACATTTGAACGAATCGACATTTGGACGAATCGACATTTTGACGAATGGACATTTGGACGAATCGACATTTTGACGAAAAGACATTTGGACGAATCGACATTTTGACGAAAGGACATTTGGACAAATCGACATTTAGACGAAAGGACATTTAATCGAAACGACATTTTGACGAAACGACACTTGGACGAATAGACATTTGGACGAAATGACATTTAGACGAATCGACATTTTGACGAAAGGACATTTGGACGAATCGACATTTTGACGAAAGGACATTTGGACGAATAGATATTTTGACGAAAGGACATTTGGACGAATCGACAATTAGACGAAAGGACATTTGGACGAATCTACATTTAGACGAATCGACATTTTGACTAAAGGACATTTGAACGAATCGACATTTTGACGAAAGGACATTTTGACGAAAGGACACTTGGACGAATAGACATTTGGACGAAATGACATTTAGACGAATCGACATTTTGACGAAAGGACATTTGGACGAATCGACATTTTGACGAATGGACATTTGGACGAATAGATATTTTGACGAAAGGACATTTGGACGAATCGACAATTAGACGAAAGGACATTTGGACGAATCTACATTTAGACGAATGGACATTTGGACGAATCGACATTTTGACTAAAGGACATTTGAACGAATCGACATTTTGACGAAAGGACATTTTGACGAAAGGACATTTGGACGAATCGACATTTTGACGAAAGGACATTTGGACGAATCGACAATTAGACAAAAGGACATTTGGACGAATCGACGTTTAGACGAATGGACATTTGGACGAATCGACATTTTGACGAAAGGACATTTGGACGAATCGACATTTTGACGAAAGGACATTTGGACGAATCGACAATTAGACAAAAGGACATTTGGACGAATCGACGTTTAGACGAATGGACATTTGGACGAATCGACATTTTGACGAAAGGACATTTGGACGAATCGACATTTAGACGAAAGGACATTTAATCGAAGCGACATTTTGACGAAACGACACTTGGACGAATAGACATTTGGACGAAATGACATTTGGACGAATCGACATTTTGACGAAAGGACATTTGGACGAATCGACATTTTGACGAATGGACATTTGGACGAATCGACATTTTGACGAAAGGGCGTTTGGATGAATCTACATTTTGACGAAAGGACATTTGGACGAATCGACATTTAGACGAAAGGACATTTAATCGAAACGACATTTTGACGAAACGACACTTGGACGAATAGACATTTGGACGAAATGACATTTGGACGAATCGACATTTTGACGAAAGGACATTTGGACGAATCGACATTTTGACGAATGGACATTTGGACGAATCGACATTTTGACGAAAGGACGTTTGGATGAATCGACATTTTGACGAAAGGACATTTGGACGAATCGACATTTAGACGAAAGGACATTTGGACGAATCGACATTTTGACGAAAGGACATTTGGACGAATAGGCATTTGGACGAAATGACATTTGGACGAATCGACATTTTGACGAAAGGACATTTTGACGAAAGGACATTTGGACGAATAGACATTTGGACGAAAGGACATTGGGACGAATCGACATTTAGACGAAAGGACATTTGGACGAATCGACATTTTGACGAAAGGACATTTGGACGAATAGACATTTGGACGAAATGACATTTGGACGAATCGACATTTTGACGAAAGGACATTTGGACGAATCGGCATTTTGACGAAAGGACATTTTGACGAATCGACATTTCAAAGAAAGGACATTTGGACGAATCGACATTTAGACGAAAGGACATTTGGACGAATCGACATTTTGACGAAAGGACATTTGGACGAATCGACATTTTGACGAAAGGACATTTGGACGAATAGACATTTGGACGAAAGGAGATTTGGACGAATCGACATTTTGCCAAAAGGACATTTGGACGAATAGACATTTGGACGAAATGACATTTGGACGAATCGACATTTTGACGAAAGGATATTTGGACGAATCGACATTTTGACGAAAGGACATTTGGACGAATCGACATTTAGACGAAAGGACATTTGGGCGAATAGACATTTGGACGAAATGACAATTGGACGAATCGACATTTTGACGAAAGGACATTTGGACGAATCGACAATTAGACGAAAGGACATTTGGACGAATCGACATTTAGACGAAAGAACATTTGGACGAATCGACATTTTGACGAAAAGACATTTGGACGAATCGACATTTTGACGAAAGGACATTTGGACGAATCGACATTTAGACGAAAGGACATTTGGACGAATCGACATTTAGACGAAAGAACATTTGGACGAATCGACATTTAGACGAAAGGACATTTGGACGAATCGACATTTTTACGAAAAGACATTTGGACGAATCGACATTTTGACGAAAGGACATTTGGACGAATCGACATTTTGACGAAAGGACATTTGGACGAATCGACATTTTGACGAAAGGACATTTGGACGAATCGACATTTAGACGAAAGGACATTTGGGCGAATAGACATTTGGACGAAATGACAATTGGACGAATCGACATTTTGACGAAAGGACATTTGGACGAATCGACATTTTGACGAAAAGACATTTGGACGAATCGACATTTTGACGAAAGGACATTTGGACGAATCGACATTTTGACGAAAGGACATTTGGACGAATCGACATTTTGACGAAAGGACATTTGGACGAATCGACATTTAGACGAAACGACATTTGGACGAATCGACATTTGGACGAAAGGACATTTGCTCGACTCGACATTTTAACGAATGGACATTTCCGCGACTGGTCATTTCCTCGACTGGTCATTTCCTCGACTCGACATTTCCGGGACTAGTCATTTCCTCGACTGGTCATTTGCTCGACTCGTCATTTGCTCAACTCGACATTTCCGCGACTGGTCATTTCCTCGACTGGTCATTTGCTCGACTCGACATTTTAACGAATGGACATTTCCGCGACTAGTCATTTCCTCGACTGGTCATGTCCTCGACTCGACATTTGCTCGACTCGACATTTCCGCGACTGGTCATTTCCTCGACTGGTCATTTCCTCGACTCGACATTTTAACGAATGGACATTTCCGCGACTAATCATTTCCTCGACTGGTCATTTGCTCGACTCGACATTTCAACGAATGGACATTTCCGCGACTGGTCATTTCCTCGACTGGTCATTTCCTCGACTCGACATTTTCGGGACTGGTCATTTCCTCGACTGGTCATTTGCTCGACTCGACATTTGCTCACTTCGACATTTCCGCGACTGGTCATGTCCTCGACTGGTCATTTGGTCGAATCGACATTTTAACGAATGGACATTTCCGCGACTAGTTATTTCCTCGACTGGTCATGTCCTCGACTCGACATTTGCTCGACTCGACATTTCCGCGACTGGTCATTTCCTCGACTGGTCATTTCCTCGACTCGACATTTTAACGAATGGATATTTCCTCGACGGGTCATTTCCTCGACTGGTCATTTGCTCGACTCGACATGTGCTCGACTCGACATTTCCGCGACTGGTCATTTCCTCGACTCGACATTTTAACGAATGGACATTTCCGCGACTGGTCATTTCCTCGACTCGACATTTCCGGGACTGGTCATTTCCTCGACTGGTCATTTTCTCGACTCGACATTTGCTCACTTCGACATTTCCGCGACTGGTCATTTCCTCGACTAGTCATTTGCTCGACTCGACATTTTAACGAATGGACATTTCCGCGACTAGTCATTTCCTCGACTGGTCATGTCCTCGACTCGACATTTGCTCGACTCGACATTTCCGCGACTGGTCATTTCCTCGACTGGTCATTTCCTCGACTCGACATTTTAACGAATGGACATTTCCGCGACTGGTCATTTCCTCGACTGGTCATTTGCTCGACTCGACATTTTAACGAATGGACATTTCCGCGACTGGTCATTTCCTCGACTGGTCATTTCCTCGACTCGACATTTCCGGGACTAGTCATTTCCTCGACTGGTCATTTGCTCGACTCGTCATTTGCTCAACTCGACATTTCCGCGACTGGTCATTTCCTCGACTGGTCATTTGCTCGACTCGACATTTTAACGAATGGACATTTCCGCGACTAGTCATTTCCTCGACTGGTCATGTCCTCGACTCGACATTTCCGCGACTGGTCATTTCCTCGACTGGTCATTTCCTCGACTCGACATTTTAACGAATGGACATTTCCGCGACTAATCATTTCCTCGACTGGTCATTTGCTCGACTCGACATTTTAACGAATGGACATTTCCGCGACTAGTCATTTCCTCGACTGGTCATTTCCTCGACTCGACATTTTCGGGACTGGTCATTTCCTCGACTGCTCATTTGCTCGACTCGACATTTGCTCACTTCGACATTTCCGCGACTGGTCATTTCCTCGACTGCTCATTTGCTCGACTCGACATTTGCTCACTTCGACATTTCCGAGACTGGTCATTTCCTCGACTGGTCATTTCCTCGATTCGACATTTTAACGAATGGATATTTCCGCGACTAGTCATTTTTTCGACTGGTCATGTCCTCGACTCGACATTTGCTCGACTCGACATTTCCGCGACTGGTCATTTCCTCGACTGGTCATTTCCTCGACTCGACATTTTAACGAATGGACATTTCCGCGACTGGTCATTTCCTCGACTGGTCATTTGCTCGACTCGACATTTTAACGAATGGACATTTCCGCGACTGGTCATTTCCTCGACTCGACATTTCCGGGACTGGTCATTTCCTTGACTGGTCATTTGCTCGACTCGACATTTGCTCACTTCGACATTTCCGCGACTGGTCATTTCCTCGACTAGTCATTTGCTCGACTCGACATTTTAACGAATGGACATTTCCGCGACTAGTCATTTCCTCGACTGGTCATGTCCTCGACTCGATATTTGCTCGACTCGACATTTCCGCGACTGGTCATTTCCTCGACTGGTCATTTGCTCGACTCGACATTTTAACGAATGGACATTTCCGCGACTAGTCATTTCCTCGACTGGTCATGTCCTCGACTCGACATTTGCTCGACTCGACATTTCCGCGACTGGTCATTTCCTCGACTGGTCATTTCCTCGACTCGACATTTTAACGAATGGACATTTCCGCGACTAATCATTTCCTCGACTGGTCATTTGCTCGACTCGACATTTTAACGAATGGACATTTCCGCGACTAGTCATTTCCTCGACTGGTCATTTCCTCGACTCGACATTTTCGGGACTGGTCATTTCCTCGACTGCTCATTTGCTCGACTCGACATTTGCTCACTTCGACATTTCCGCGACTGGTCATTTCCTCGACTGGTCATTTGGTCGACTCGACATTTTAACGAATGGACATTTCCGCGACTAGTTATTTCCTCGACTGGTCATGTCCTCGACTCGACATTTGCTCGACTCGACATTTCCGCGACTGGTCATTTCCTCGACTGGTCATTTCCTCGATTCGACATTTTAACGAATGGATATTTCCGCGACGGGTCATTTCCTCGACTGGTCATTTGCTCGACTCGACATGTGCTCGACTCGACATTTCCGCGACTGGTCATTTCCTCGACTCGACATTTCCGGGACTGGTCATTTCCTCGACTGGTCATTTTCTCGACTGGACATTTGCTCAACTCGACATTTCCGCGACTGGTCATTTCCTTGACTGGTCATTTGCTTGACTCGACATTTTAACGAATGGACATTTCCGCGACTAGTAATTTTTTCAATTGGTCATGTCCTCGACTCGACATTTGCTCGACTCGACATTTCCGCGACTGGTCATTTCCTCGACTGGTCATTTCCTCGACTCGACATTTTAACGAATGGACATTTCCGCGACTGGTCATTTCCTCGACTGGTCATTTGCTCGACTCGACATTTTAACGAATGGACATTTCCGCGACTGGTCATTTCCTCGACTCGACATTTCCGGGACTGGTCATTTCCTTGACTGGTCATTTGCTCGACTCGACATTTGCTCACTTCGACATTTCCGCGACTGGTCATTTCCTCGACTAGTCATTTGCTCGACTCGACATTTTAACGAATGGACATTTCCGCGACTAGTCATTTCCTCGACTGGTCATGTCCTCGACTCGATATTTGCTCGACTCGACATTTCCGCGACTGGTCATTTCCTCGACTGGTCATTTCCTCGACTCGACATTTTAACGAATGGATATTTCCGCGACTGGTCATTTCCTCGACTGGTCATTTGCTCGACTCGACATGTGCTCGACTCGACATTTCCGCGACTGGACATTTCCTCGACTGGTCATTTCCTCGACTCGACATTTGCTCGACTCGACATTTCTGCGACTGGTCATTTCCACGACTGGTCATTTGATCGACTCGACATTTGAAAGAATGGTTTTTTTATGTGAGTTTCCTCTCTATTTTGTAGTAATTTGTGGTTTCTTTTTATCAAGCGTTCTTAGTGTGCATAGTGTTGAATATATTGTCGACAGAGGGAGCCAGGAGTATTATATTCAATATATTCAACACTATGCACACTAAGAACGCTTGATAAATAGAAACCACAAACTACTACAAAATAGAGAGGAAACTCACATAAAAAAAACCTTTCTTTCAAATGTCGAGTCGATCAAATGACCAGTCGTGGAAATGACCAGTCGCGGAAATGTCTATTTGTTAAAATGTCGAGTGGAGCAAATGACCAATCGAGGAAATGACCAGTCGCGGAAATGTCGCGTCGAGCAAATGTCGAGTCGAGCAAATGACCAGTCGAGGAAATGACCAATCGCGGAAATGTCGAGTCGAGCAAATGTCGAGTCGCGGAAATGTCGAGTCGAGCAAATGACCAGTCGCGGAAATGTCGAGTCGATCGAATGACCAGTCGCGAAAATGTCGAGTCGAGCAAATGTCGAGTCGAGGAAATGACCAGTCGAGGAAATGACCAGTCGCGGAAATGTCGAGTCGAGCAAATTTCGAGTCGAGGAAATGACTAGTCGTGGAAATGACCAGTCGCGGAAATGTCCATTCGTTAAAATGTCGAGTCGAGCAAATGACCAGTCGAGCAAATGACCAGTCGAGGAAATGACCAGTCGCGGAAATGTCGAGTCGAGCAAATGACCAGTCGAGGAAATGACTAGTCGAGGAAATGTCGAGTCGAGCAAATGTCGAGTCGAGCAAATGACCAGCCGAGGAAATGACCAGTCGCGGAAATGTCAATTTGTTAAAATGTCGAGTCGAGCAAATGACCAGTCGAGGAAATGACAAGTCGCGGAAATGTCGATTCGAGCAATTGTCGAGTCGAGAAAATGACCAGTCGAGGAAATGACCAGTCGATCGAATGCCGTTCGATCAAATGTCGAGTCGAGCAAATGACTTGCGAGAAGAATGCATGCGTGCCACACAACTTTAATACTTCCAGCTCCATCTCTCGGAAACAAACTGGACCCCGTCAAAACTTGGAATAATTAATAATTTAAAAACCATGAACACGTACAACATAGAGAGTAATCTTTTATTTAAAAAAAGATTCGTCCAAGTATCGTTTCGTCAAAACTTCGTTTCGATTAAATGTCGATTCGTCCAAATGTCCTTTCGTCTAAATGTCGATTCGTCCAAATGTCGTTTCGTCAAAATGTTGATTCGTCCAAATGTCCTTTCGTCTAAATGTCGATTCGTCAAAATGTCGATTCGTCCAAATGTCATTTCGTCCAAATGTCTATTCGTCCAAATGTCCTTTCGTCTAAATGTCGATTCGTCCAAATGTCCTTTCGTCAAAATGTCCTTTCGTCAAAATGTCGATTCGTCCAAATGTCCTTTCGTCAAAATGTCGATTCGTCCAAATGTCTTTTCGTTAATATGTCGATTCGTCCAAATGTCTTTTCGTCAAAATGTCGATTCGTCCAAATGTCCTTTCGTCTAAATGTCGATTCGTCCAAATGTCCTTTCGTCTAAATGTCGATTCGTCCAAATGTCCTTTCGTCTAAATGTCGATTCGTCCAAATGTCCTTTCGTCAAAATGTCGATTCGTCCAAATGTCATTTCGTCTAAATGTCTATTCGTCCAAATGTCCTTTCGTCAAAATGTCGATTCGTCCAAATGTCCTTTCGTCCAAATGTCGATTCGTCCAAATGTCCTTTCGTCAAAATGTCGATTCGTCCAATTGTCATTTCGTCCAAATGTCAATTCGTCCAAACGCGCTTCGTCCAAATGTTCAGTCGATCAAATGTCAATCGGTATAAATTTATGCGTCCCCAAAAAACCTTTGAATACCATGTTTTATTAAAATCCATTAATTTGTTAAACTTAATGTTCCGCTATATTTGATCCGCCATTTTAAATTTTCGATAATTGACTTCAGATTCGTAATTATTTGCTCTAATATTTTTTACACAGTAATCAATGTGAGTCTTTAAATCTTTTATGGAATATTTGTACACACTTTTGCATTTTTTGAGCGTTTTTCTGCATTTTTCGTCACTTAATTGAAGTTTCAGAACAAAGTTGCAAATAGTAGCAGCTAAAATAATTTGCTTTTATATGAATTAGTAACTATTTACCTTCATTTTTATCATAAGTAGAAAGCGGAGAACTATGGAGCAAAAAACTTATTGATATATTACCATAAAATAATTTACCGCTTGCATCGATCTTATCTGAACTCTTGAAAGTATAAAAAATTATTATCCTAACCAATTAAATGGACCTATAATAGAAATTCTTAAAGTGTATACTTCTAAGAACTACCTCCTTATTATACATATACCTAAAAAAATTTCAGACAAAAGTAATGGGCTCTTGAACAGAAGTCAATTTTTCTTTGCTTTATAAATTTTGGCCTGCTGTGCTGGCATGTCGACTTTGACGTTCTGTTTCAACGAAAGTATGCAGTTTAGTAACATGTCCTTTCATTACAGAATGCATTAAGTATCTCACTAACTAGTCTTTAAATAAAACTTGCAATTTAAAATTTTTTTTTGAAGTTTTGTCCAGCTAGATCTGGGTTTTAGACCGCTGTGGCCTTGCAGGATATGAAACTGAAAAAACATTTTGGAAATTTCAATTTTGGCTTTTTTTGGTCCACCCTACTTGGCATATCTTGGCAATTTCCATACGAATTGTTTTAAAAAAACATTTTTTTAAGAATAATTATGAAATTAAAAGACAGCAAGAGCGCAGTTATCTTTTTGGAGTGAAGATTAATTTTAAATAACCTAAATTTTATAAGTATAAAAATGAATTGAGAAAAATAAATTTTAGAAATATTATGTAAAATAAAAAAGGAATTTAAAATAATTATTGTTTTTCAATGAAGAAACAAATTTTAATTAGCAATTAAATTATATTAAATTAAATTAAAAATTAAATGAAAAGTAGAAAATTTTACATACTTTGGAGATTATGTATTCTTTTTTTTATTGTATTTTATTTTTGACACTATAAATTTCACATTGATTTAATCTCATTTTTATAACTTTAAAATTTTGCAGAATTCAAAAAAGAATTTTGAGTCCATGTGGAATTTAAAATTTTCATGAAATGTATAAAATGGCAAGTATAGAACATTTTTGTAAATCTAAAATCATTTGTTTACATTTACAAATAGATAACTTCATGTTTTATGTTTGACAGCACAACATTTGGCGCAAACGTGAAATTCCCTATGGAATCAAAATTCTTTGTGAACTGGGTAAAATTTTAAATGTAAACAAAGAAGATTAAATTTATGTGAAATTTATAGTGTTGAATATAATAATAATAATAATAATAATAATAATAAATAAGCCCGAAATGGGTTGCTTGGTTTATCCGTTACCAAGCAGCTCAAAGATACTGGTCCAACTTGGCACAGTACTGAGATGACCATTACAGAACATAAAGTGGGCCGAAAAAAAAAAATTTTTTTTCTCGTAAGAGCCTCGGGTCCAAAAAGTTCCTATAGATGACCAATAACTCACACACGAAGTTACAGATTTTTAAAAAATATTTAACGTAAGACCAAAGGTCTTAAAGCTAAAAAAGTGAAAAAAAAATTTGAGGAACCCAGTAAATTTAGAAATAATTTTTTTTATTTTAAATGCACAATGTTTTTTTATGTATTTTTTTCTCCTAAATTCGAATCTGTAGTTTAGAACTACCTAGAGCATCAAGTTTCTGAGAAAAATTGAAATAAACGCATAAAAATGTTGATTTTTTGAACTTTTCGAAAGGATAACTCAATGATGAGAGGTGCTAAAGACTTCGGATTACGCTCAAATTGAAGCTTATAGTATACACTACAACCTTAATTGATAAAAATATTAATTTTTCCAAAAACTTTTCTGATGGGGTCTATTATGTTTTTCAAAAGCCTGAAAAGTACATAACAACATTATTTTTAAGCTCTGCTTTTCAACATTTTTATATTAAACTGTATGAGTCTTGCAGCGCATTATACAAGCTCTAATTAAGGCCTAATTTTAAGTCTCTAGCACGTTGTACGATTGAGTTATTCTTTATTATATTTAAAAAATCGAGAAAAATCACCGTTTATGAGTATTTAATTCAATTTCTTTCGAAAACTTAACTTCCCATATAATTCTAAATGACATATTTACATTTATCGTATAAAAGTACATAGAACAGCTGTTTGTAATCGTAATAAATAAATTCTGTTTAATTTTTATTCTCTGTTCAATATTTTTTCACCTTTGTAGCTTTACTGTTATAAATTTGGGGAGATAAGATTTGGGAGTTAAATTTTTGGAGTTAAAAGTCAACTCGAAAAGGGAGTGAGGCTTATTTGCGCTATTGTAAAGAAGAGTGGGGAATCCGGTTGGGATTGAAATTCGAACTCCTTTTTTAACAGTGTTCATTGTAATTATGTTTCGAGCAAATTTGCGAGTTCTGATAAGTCCGTCCCTACTTTTTGCGTCACATACGTGGGAAGATGCAGCTGTTACATCTTTAACACATCTTTCTACGGCTTGAGTGTGACATGGGAGTTTGAAGATATCATTTTTTAATAACTGCGATACGTCATTCAGTAGAAACTGATTTAGTTCGTTGGTACTGAAGTGCACACAGTGTGCCTCAACCAGTCGTAGGTGGTTTGAAAATGTAACAACGAACGGCTAATGTAGAATTGTCCTAAATGGCTCCTAGATTCCAAATTTTCAAGATTTGAAATCCTAGCTGCTCCACTTTTTGATATTTTTACGTAAGAGTTCCATATTTATCATGAAAACGCGTAAGAGGCTATCTATTCAAGAGAATACCGAAATATGACGTGTCATTATGTATTATTACTGTAAATGTCGCTATACACGACTTTGTTAAAGGCGAAATGTTCTTTAGCAATGGACACCCCCCTCCTAAACCCTTCACCGCCAAGAATGACAGAATTGCTTATTAAAATGAATCGAAATTTTATCCACGATAATCCACGATAATCCACCCTCATTGACCACCTTTCCCAAGGATGACAGAATTGCTTATTGAATTGAATCGAAATTTTATTTCGATTATTTTATTTTATTTAACTAAAAATGTTATTGATACTCATCGTTGTAGGATCTTTGACAACCCTCCCCCCACGCCTTCATTGACCACCTTTTCAGTCTATGTACCCTCCAAATAGTTATAGGATGCCATTTTAAAAGTCTTATTTTATGGCAGAAAAGCAGTCTTAACTTATACTAATTAATATGGCAATGTAAATTTGTGATTATTTTAAATTCCTCTTGATTAAGATAATATTTTTTACAGATGTATAAGTACATCTATGAAAAATACTATCTTAATCAAGATGAATCATAAAGGGAAATCATTGATGGTCCACGAGGGGGCAGGGGGGGGGGGTAGTCAAAGATCCTTTAACAATGAGTAACAATATCAATTTCAATTATCGTGGATAAAATTTCGTTTCATTTCAATAAGCAATTCTGCAATCCTTGGGGGTGAGGGGTTGGGGTGGCTACATAGAGGGCTACAGAATGGGAAAAGGTGATCAATAAGAGTGGGGGGGGGGGTGGTCAAAGATGCTACAACGTTGAGCATCAATAACATTTTCAATTATCGTGGATAAAATTTCGTTTCACTTTAATAAGCAATTCTGTAATCCTTGGGGTTGGGGGGGGGGGTTGTCTATTGCCAAGAAGTATTTCGCCTTTAACAAAGTCGGGTCTATCGACATTTACAGTTATAATACGTAATAACACGTCTTATTCCTAGATTTTCTTGAGTTGAAAGCCTCTTAGGCGTTTTCATGGTAAATATGGAACTCCCACGTAGAAATATCAAAAAATGGAGCAGCTAGAATTTCAAATCTAGAAAATTTGAAATCTGGGAGACATTTAGGACAATTCCACATTAGCCGTTTGTTGTTACATTTTCAGACCACCTGCGACTGGTTGAGGCACACTGTGTTCATTGTCAGTGGAGGCTCTGTTACTTTGCAAATCTTCCAGTCAATTAGATCAACATAATCTTCAGCTGCAAAGTTAACTTTTGGGATTAAAAACTTTCTGACATCTTTAATACTCGATTTTCTGGCTAATTTTATACAATCCACAGCTTGTTGTCTTACATTCTGTCTTTTATCATATAGCATAGCAATAAAGATATTCTCATGATGGGCGGCGAAGGCATTGGTTTGTATAACTTTATCGATTATTATCTCTTTGATACCATTTTCAAAGTCTCTACTAAAAATTATGCTTCGGTGCAGATTTATTGGTGCATCTTTTATTTTGCCATTGCATTTAATCTGAAACCACATAGGAGCATAAACTTGGGTAACAAATTTTGATAAAGTTTTCAGTACTTCTGATGGATTAATTGTTCCAATGTATTTCCTGAGAATCCGATTTGCCATTGTCAACCATCTAGAATGTGACAATTTTCCAGGATTTCTTGCTTCGAATCCGGCGAACTCGTCACAATTACCCGAAGAAACAATTTTACAAATTTGAAAAAGGTATTTTGGATCCGTACTAATATCATTAGCATCAACTTCTGGCAATTCACAATGAATGATTTCAAAATCGACTATAGGAAGTTTATCTCAAGTTGATAAACTTTTCCCAATTGGACCAGAGTATTGGTTAGGGCCTGATGTTTTACCATCCATTTTTTCAAATATGAGACGTAACACAAGCTCATTGCCATGAAGTTGACAAACTACCCATTGTAAAGGCTTTTGAAGCTCTATTTCTAAACGACGAATAATACCAGTGTGCTTTCCAGTATTAGTTGGACAACCATCGCACCCAATACACGCTAAAATAGATGTATCGACTTGTTTCTCAGATAAGTAGGTAAGAATCTCGTGAGAAACATTTTCCGACCCTGAGGATGGTGACGTCACATGTCTCAAATAAATCGATCCGGGTTCCTGAATTAAGGAAATGTGTTCTTCTAAGCGTATTTTTTTACATTGAGCGTTTGCACCATTTTCTGTTTTTTCCATAAATAAAGTTTTATCCTTTCTACCATCAAAATATAGTGCTTGAACCTTCAAACCATTGGGAACCTTTTTAAGTTAAAGATCTCTACGAATTTTCTTTTTGTCCCGTCTAACTTTATTCTTGTCAACAACAAAAGGTTAACAATGCGGATCTTGAGAAGAAACATCATGTAGAAGAGCTGAATCAAGATTTGCCGCACTTCTGTCAGTTATTCTATATCTGTCACAAGTTAATGAATAAGAAGGAAGGTTAGATCTAGTTTGAGTACTTTCCTTAAATCCAACGGGCAACCATTCATTTTGGTCATCATCGCTAACATCTTCGCTAGTAGTCCCTTCATTCTCATCGCATTCTAACACATTAACATCTTTCTCTACAAAGGGAAATTCATTTTTTTCTAAAAGTGATTTGTCAAAGTTACTCATTTTATCGATTGCCTGAGTTGTTTCATCCTGGATAATTAAATGAGAAATTGATAATACACGCATTGATCTTGTGCTACGTTGATCGGATAGGAAGTCTTTCATATTTGGAGGGATTTGATTTTGTGAAAGACATATAGATTTCGATACTTTTCATTTGCAAGCAGCTATGTCAAACAATTGATTGGCATCACTAAGATACGAAGCAACTGTACTTTTAAAACTAGGTTTTTTCTCGTCTCTTGCATAATGTCTTCTAAAACTTTGAACTTTGCTACCATCCTTCAATATTAAATTTACAATTCTTTGACGAGTGACGATAGGAATCGAGCATTTTTTCCAAATATTTTCAAGTTCTTCTGCTACCACATTTGATGCATTAATAAATTTATTTGTTTTGCAAACGAAATAATAAAACCTCATTACATCAAGACTTGTAGGCAACCTTACACCGCTTAAACATTTGCAATCTCCCAAAATCGAACATTTTATATCCATGGTCAAATCCATTTCAATAAGACACTAAAATAATATTGAAAATAATGAATATATGAGGTTAGGAAAAATGATGAAGTTGTCAATAAATAATATTAAAATTAAGTTAATTAAGCTTTTTAAAAATGCATAATTTTTACCTTTTAAAGTTAATTAAATGTTTTAATAGAAACAAGATTAAATTTTTATTTTTTTGAACATATTCTCTTCGAATCAATGCTTTATTAAAAACGAATAACCACACAAAACTTTTAGTAGGAATGACAGATCCTAACAAACTTTCGTAATACATTACATTATAACAAATGATTGACACCAACAAATTAAAAAAAGTAAACTATCTATAGATGTAAAAATGATTCTAAAGGAGAAACAAGGTAACCTAACATTTTTGACATGATATTTTCACTAAACTTTGAAGACATTTAAGAAAAAAATCATACTTTTCATTTTACATTCAATCTGGACCTATCTGAAGTATTTTACAGCCTACACTAAAAAATAAATACATATATTAGGGTAAGCTAAATCGTAAAAAAATATCGAACAGACCAGAAAAATTAAAAAAAATTTATTTATTACAATTACAAACAGCTGTTCTATGTACTTTTATACACTGAATATGAATATGTAAATTAGAATTATCTGGGACGTTATGTTTTCGAAAGAAATTGAATTAAATACTCATAAATGGTGATTTTTCTCGTTTTTTAATTATTATAAAGAATAACTCAATCATATAACGTGCTAGAGACTTCAAATTTGGCCTTATTTAAAGTTTTTATAATGCACCGCAAGACTCACACAGTTTAATATAAAAATGTTAAAAAGCAGAGCTTAAAAATAATGTTGTTAATTGAGTTATCCTTTCGAAAAGTTCAAAAAATTAAAAAATTCAACATTTTTATGCGTTTATTTCAATTTTTCTCAGAAACTTGATGCTCTAGGAAATTCTAAACTACAGATTCGAATTTAGGAGAAAAATACATAAAAAAAACATTGTGCATTTAAAATAAAAAAAATTATTTCTAAATTTACATGGTTCCTCAAATTTTTTTTTCACTTTTACACTGAGAAAATGAGACATGACTGAGTACTATCCGGACAGGAGTGGTTCCTGTCCAAATAAAAAATTTTAATTAGACAGCACTCATTGCTTTCTGGACATGAACCATTCCTGTCTGGAAAGGACTCAGTAATGTCTTGGACATTAATGAAATAGACAGTAGTGAACCTTGTCTAGACAGCAATGGTTAATATCCAGACCTGAATGATAACTCTCCGGTGGTGAATTTAAAAGAAGGTTATAAAATGTAATAGACGTCATTCAAAAAAATGTACAATTGGACAAAACTACACTGAGAGACTGAAGATTTGAATATTTATAAAACTTGTTAAAATTTTATTATGTTAGGTTAGAGGTTAGGGAAAAACGTACTTTTTCTTAATATTTCAAATGGGTCAATCCACTGACTTTTGTCTGTAAGCTGTTGCGGCAATATTTTTAATAATTCTAATTTTAAAATATGTGAAACGCCAACATTTTCTGAATTCAGTAAGCATATTAAAATGGTATACATTTTCTTTCTTTTCGTGTTATTAAAATATTAATAAAAATAAATATTAATCAAAAAATGAAGGTTCACAAGCATATTTGTAACCTTAAATCTGTTTTTTTTTTTTTAAAGATGTTATAATTCTAAGAGTAATTAATATAATATTTATCAGAACTTATTAGAAATATAAATTATTTAATTCTGAACACAGAAAAGATGGGTTTATTATAAAATTTTATTATTTTAAAGTGATACTCTGATTTAAAATATTTATACTTGTATAAAGTTTCACTATTTTTCGAAGCTTATTACTTCTTTATGGAACCTCCTACAAATTTGAGGTTCTGAATATAATTTAATATTAATATAATCTACTTGCCTATAAAGTTTGACGAACGTGTTTTGCCTCGTTTGAAAATATTAAAAACTTTAAATTTCTTACTCAAAAAGGTTAATTTTTATATTTTAAGTAAACACAGCAATTTCACATTGTTCCATTTAAATTAAATTAGTATACAAACGGAGCGTTCGCCTGTTAAATATTATATTAATTACTCTAAGAATTATAACATCTTTAAAAAAAAAAAAACAGATTTGAGGTTACAAATATGCTTGTGAACCTTCATTTTTTGATTAATAATAACACGAAAAGAAAGAAAATTTATACCATTTTAATATGCTTACTGAATTCAGAAAATGTTGGCGTTTCACGTACTTTAAAATTAGAATTATTAAAAATATTGCCGCAACATCTTACAGACAAAAGTCAGTGGATTGACCCATTTGAAATATTAAGAAAAAGTACGTTTTTCCCTAACCTCTAACCTAACATAATAAAATTTCAACAAGTTTTATAAATATTCAAATCTTCAGTCTCTCAGTGTAGTTTTGTCCAAATGTACATTTTTTTGAATGACGTCTATTACATTTTATAACCTTCTTTTAAATTCACCACCGGAGAGTTATCATTCAGGTCTACTGTCTATTTCATTAATGTCCAAGACATTACTGAGTCCTTTCCAGACAGGAATGGTTCATGTCCAGAAAGCAATGAGTGCTATCTAATTAAAATTTTTTATTTGGACAGGAACCACTCCTGTCCGGACAGTACTCAGTCATGTCTCATTTTCTCAGTGTATAGCTTTAAGGTCGTTGGTCTTACGTTAAATATTTTTTTAAAAATCTGTAACTTCTTGTGTGAGTTATTGGTCATCTATAGAAACTTTTTGGACCTGAGGCTCTTGTGGAAAAAATTTTTTTTTTTCGGCCCACACTATCGTGTAGGTATTTATCGGGTTGGTGGGGACTTGTGGTACTCTTTACGGGATATCACCGAGTTTCTTAGCCAACTGGTTCAAGTACTTGAATGTCATTTAAGATGGGCGCCTCCCCAGGTGGCGGATAGGGGAAGGCCTCTCAGATATGGGAGGTACCGGGGAAATTAGAATACCCGGGCGGACCAAAAGTCAGATAGGGGTGGGCACCCGATATAATTGTCCACACTGTGTTGGGAGAACCTCCCACATAGAGTATTTGCGGTTACGACGACTGTAACTCGCTGTGCCACCTACAATAGATCTCTCTCGGATGGAGATCAGGGTTCAGTTGGGACCAGCTATGACCAGGCATTGACCCGGGACAAGCTAGAGTACGTTTTAAGTAGACGGACCAACTTCGGAAGGACATCATGCTATGTTGGCAAAACAGTAGTCCTTGCAGAAGAGGATATATGCTAAGGTTGCATGAGCGATGGGTCAATATGTACCCCCAATACGCTCAAATGACACCGCAGTATTTAAGAGATCAAGTATCCTCTCTGCGAAAAAAGGGACATGAAGCTTTTCTTCAGGAGGAAGAAGAAAAACCCTCAGAGAACATTCAGGTTCCAAGAGTAACACCCACGCCAACGACCGAAGAAGGAAACATGAGGTCTAGGGAAACCAAAGTCCATTAAAATGGACAAAATCGCTGAAGAGAATAACGAACTCTCATTACTCCCAGAGGATGAAGATCTCTGGACATTAAATTGTGCTGTGTATGAAAAAGCAAATGTCCTGCTTCGTGAAAGTAACAGAAAATCTGTTTCAGACCGCGTCTATTTTAAACGAATCAGACAAGTACAATTTAAGATTGGGGTGGCATGAAGGCATGCTTCTCAATTGCAGAGTGTGATTGTATATCAATATAAAAAAGAAAATTTACAACCAGAGGTTTGGAAATAGCCCAGACTCTAAAAAGATTGCATCACACTCTGAAGAAATCGAAGTTGCAGACCATCTAGCAACATTCGATTGAGAAGATACGTTCTCTTGTTGTGATAAGAGACCGTTTAGAACGGCGGGTTAAATGGATAAAGCAAAATAATACCTTTGCTACTAATCCTTTTCGCCTGTTCAGTTCACCATCGCCAACTGTCAAAAAACCCCCATGTCGTGAAGAGTTTAAAAACTTCTGAACTAAACTCTATGAGAAAGCACATTCAGTGAACGATGAAGATTCATCCTTAACACTCTTTCGTAGCTTCTGTTTTAGACAGGGACTTGACCATCCTGCAGAGGTAAGTCCACCAATTACTAAGGAGGAGGTAAGAAACATAGTTGCTAAAACGAAGAACTTTTCAGCACCCGGGCCAGATAAGATTAATAATCTTTGGTGGAAGAAGTTCACTTTAACTCACAAACATTTGTCTCGAATATTCTCTAACTTTCTCAATGGTCAACATCCAATACCACAGTGGTTGGTGGAAGGACGAACGGTACTCTTACCAAAATCTTGAGATTTGTCTAATTCAAAAAATTATAGACCAATAGCTTGTCTTAACACCTGCTACAAGCTATTTACTGGTATCCTCAAAGAGAGGAGTTCGACATCAATCGAGCCAGTTTGGAGTGCAATAAGCGAACAGCGAGGGTGCAAGATTGCCTGGCAGGTTGTAGGGAAAACCTATTGATTGATAGGTGTATTACCCAAGACTCGATATTTTATCGACGTAACCTGTCAATGGCTTGGATTGATTACCGAAAGGCATTTGACTCAACAAGTCGTGAGCTGATCATCAAGCTCCTTGAATGTTTAGAGGTACATCCGAACATCGTGAGATGCTTAAAGAAGCTAATGCTCATGTGGAGGACAAGGTTTGTTATAACATCCAACAAACAACAGGTGATTACTAACATCATCTTATTCAAAAGAGGCGTCTTCTAAGGAGACTCTCTCAGTCCTTTACTTTTCTGTATCTCCCTCTTGCCTCTGTCTGTAGTACGCAAGAGAAAAACACTCTGGATACATGTGTGGCAAACCCAGAAATAGAGTCTATATGATCAAACATCTATTTTACATGGACGATCTCAAGCTCTATGGATCCAGTATGGAATCACTAAAAATTCTGGTGTTTGCAGTGGCCGAGTATTCCAGAGCTATAGGAATGGATATTGGATTGGACAAATGTGCTGTTATCCATTTGATTAAAGGAAGACGAGAAACAGCTGAAATGCCGAGCGAATCTGGGAATATTCAACTCATTGGTGGCAACACCATTCATCTTGGTGTTGGGGAGACTTACGCATATCTTGGAATTTGACAATCAGAAAGTCAAGATGTGTGTGGGATTAATGATCATCTCCATATAAAATACCGTGGTCTTCTCCGAAAAATTTGGTCATCCGAATTATCTGAGAAGAATAAGATTCAGGACACAAATACATTAGCCATTCCTTTACTACTCTATACATTTGGAGCAGTTAAGTGGAATGTGAATAAGTTGAAGGATCTCGATAGAGAAACTCGCAGGATGATCACAGTACATCGAAGTCATCATCCAAGGTCTTCTGTACAAAGAATTTACCTTCCACGAGATCGAGGAGGAAGAGGTCTATTAAATATAGAGTGTCTTCATCGTAGAATTGTTTGGTCTGCGGCATGCTTAATCATAAACAGTAGAGATGCGCTTATGCAATTTGTACATCAGCATGAAATTGCAAATGTTGGAGCGTTTTTATATCGAGCGGCAGAAACAGCTGCAAATGAACTTAGTCTCTCATTTGAAACCAGTGATATAGAACACGGCATAGCATCGTTAACACCACTGATAATTAAAAAGCGTGTCAAGGAAGCAGAACATTCGCTTCTGTTACAGGAACATATTGGCAAACCTGTGCATGGAAAATGCTTCAGTCTCATAAAAGAAATGGGATTGCCTGTGGGTTTGTCATTTGCTTTCCTTAAATCTGCTAGTTTGAAATCGGAGACAGAAGGATTTTTGTTTACTTGTCAGGATGGAGTAATAAATAGTTTGGTGTACCGCAGTCGAGTGATGCATATATCTGTCGACAATACTAACTGTCGTGCGTGCAAACAATATCCGGAAACACTTAGTCATATTCGAAGTGCGTGCCCGAAGTATGCATGTTGCAGATATATAGAAAGACACAATGCTGCGCTTAAGGTGTTGTATTATTACCTGCGACACCAATATGGTATAGATAAGGAACCCATCTTGCCGTATGCCCATGGGGATCAGGAGTCCGTTGTGGAAAATGATCAGTGTAAGATCTACTGGAATTTTTCTCTTTCCACCACTCATCGTATCAGTGCTACAAAGCCTGATATTGTACTCCAGGATCATAAAAGTCAGATCATTTTTGTGATAGAGTTTTCGGCTCTTGCTGAGAGCAACATCATTCAAAAGGAGGATGAGAAACGGACGAAATATCAAGACCTTCTGTTTACATTGAGTAGAATGTATGCAGGCTACAGGGTCCGACTTTTAGACAGGGGCTTGACCATCCTGCAGAGGTAAGTCCACCAATTACTAAGGAGGAGGTAAGAAACATAGTTGCTAAAACGAAGAACTTTTCAGCACCCGGGCCAGATAAGATTAATAATCTTTGGTGGAAGAAGTTCACTTTAACTCACCAACATTTGGCTCGAATATTCTCTAACTTTCTCAATGGTCAACATTCAATACCACAGTGGTTGGTGGAAGGACGAACGGTACTCTTACCAAAATCTTGAGATTTGTCTAATCCAAATAATTATAGACCAATAGCTTGTCTTAACACCTGCTACAAGCTATTTACTGGCATCCTCAAAGAGAGGATTTCGACATCAATCGAGCCAGTTTGGAGTGCAATAAGCAAACAGAGAGGGTGCAAGAGAGGCCTGGCAGGTTGTAGGAAGAACCTATTGATTGACCTAACCTGTCAATGGCTTGGATTGATTACCGAAAGTAATTCCTTGAATGTTTAGAGGTACATCTGAACATCGTAAGATGCTTAAAGGAGCTTATGCTCATGTGGAGGACAAGGTTTGTTATAACATCCAACAAATAGCAGGTGATGACTAACATCATCTCATTTAGAAGAGGAGTTTTCCAAGGAGACTCCCTTAGTCCTCTATTTTTTTACATCTCCCTCTTGCCTCTGTCTGTATTACTCCGAGAAAAATACTCTGGATACATGTGTGGGAAACCCGGAAATGGAGTCCATAAGATCAACCATCTGTTTTATATGGACGATCTTAAGCTATATGGATCCAGCAAGGATGAATGAAATATTCTGGTGTTTGCAGTAGCCGTGTACTCTAGAGCTATTGGTATGGATTTGGGATTGGATAAATGTGCTGTTATCCATTTGATTAAAGGAAGACGAGAAACAGCTGAAATGTCGAGCGACTCTGAGAATATTCAACACATTGGTGGCAATATTATTCATCATCTTGGCGTTGGGGAAACTTACATGTATCTTGGAATTCCTCAATCGGAAAGTCAAGATTTGTGTGGGCTCAAAGATCATCTTCATATGAAATACCATGGTCTTCTCAGAAAAGTTTGGTCATCTGAACTATCTGGGAAGAATAAGATACAAGCCACAAACACATTAGCCATTCCTTTACTACTCTATGCATTTGAAGCAGTTAAGTGGAATTTGAATGAGTTGAAGGAACTAAATAGAGAAACTCGCAAG
The DNA here is from genome assembly GCA_037103525.1 of Ganaspis brasiliensis. Lineage (NCBI taxonomy): Eukaryota > Metazoa > Arthropoda > Insecta > Hymenoptera > Figitidae > Ganaspis > Ganaspis brasiliensis. The sequence continues at coordinate 206,627 of JAZKLR010000396.1, read as the reverse complement.
ATGATGACTATACATCGAAGTCATTATCCTAGGTCTTCCGTACCTAATATTTACCTTCGACGAGATCGGGGAGGAAGAGGTCTTTTAAATTTAGAGTTTTTATATCGAGCGGCAGAAAGAGCTGCAAGTGAACTTAGTCTCCCATTTGAAACCAGTGATATGGAACACGGTTTAGCATCATTAACACCATTGATGCCTAAAAAACGTGTCAAGGAAGCAGAACATGCGCTTCTGTTACAGGAACACATTGGCAAGCCTGTGCATAGACAATTCTTCAGTCTCATAAAAGAGATGGAATTGTCTGGGGTTTTGTCATTTGCTTTCCTCAAATCTGCCGGTTTAAAATCGGAAACTGAAGGATTTTTATTTACTTGCCAGGATGGAGTGATAAATACTTTGGTGATCCGCAGTCGAGTGATGCATATATCTGTCGACAATACCAACTGTCGAGCGTGCAGGCAATACCCGGAGACACTTAGTCGTATTCTAAGTGCGTGTCCGAAGTATGCATGTTACAGATATGTAAAAAGACACAATGCTGCGCTAAAAGTGTTGTATTATCACCTTCGACACCAATATGGTATAGATAAAGAACCCATCTTGCCGTATGCCTAAGGGGATCAGGAGTCCGTTGTGGAAAATGATCAGTGTAAGATCTACTGGAATTTTTCTTTTTCCACCACTCATCGTATCAGTGCCTATAAGCCTGATATAGTGCTCCAGGATTATAAAGGTAAGGTCATTTGTGTGATAGAGTTTTCGGCACCCGCTGAGAGCAATATCACTTAAAAGGCGGATGAGAAACGGACAAAGTATCAAGACCTTCTTTTTGAATTGAGTAGAATATATCCATGTTACAGAGTCAGATTAATTGTTCTTATACTCGGTTGTTTGGAGGGATGAGAGCTTTATTTGTGAGCTAATTACAAAAGATTTCTGGCTGCGAGCACAAAGCTGATGCGCTGGCGGTTCGCATGCAGAAGGCTGTTCTTCTGAACTCTCTCAATCTGGTTCGGCAGCACTGTTCATTATAAGATCCTATTCGGTAGCTCTAAAAAAACATCCAACAACGTTCTTGACCACCGCTTAAGAACATCAGCGGCAATGGGTGAGAACAACAGTGTAAGAAACAAGAATAACAACTCTAGCAAATGAATCACGCTTTTGCTTACCCTCCAGGACAGATGGAGCAATAGTGAATTAGAATCTGTAAAGTAAGAATGGGTGAGGTTGTTTTATTGCGGTATTACTGCAGCACGTGGACGAGTCCCACACAAACAAGTGCGTAAATGCATTTTTCCTCTCCTATACTTGTTTTTTAAAAAAAAATATTTTTTTTGTATTCTATTTTTTCTTTTTAAGTTGAAATTTGTATTAATAACTTAACTTTTTAATTAATTAAAATAAACTACTTTTAAAAATTGACGGACGGATCGACAGAAGAAATTTTCGAAAAAATACATCTAAATTAAAATTGCTACATCTTGATCCCAATTCAAGCGTCAAGTTTCTATATAACTATCGGATTAAGATGTAATAATTGTAATTGAGTTGAATTTCTTTAATTTTCTCCTGTCTATAAGAAACACAATTTTAAACGATAGTTTCAGTGTATTTAAAATATTCTAATAAATTTTTAGTTTACCGTCAAGTGGGGCTATTTTGTGCGCCTTGGGGCTATTTTGTGCACGCAAGGTTTTTAATAAATAAAATCTTTATATTCAGTTGCTTAAGTTTGCTACTTGGTATAAATATTTTCTAATATCTAGACTACAGAGAGTACTAAATGAATTTACTCAATTCTTTATCATAAATCAGAAAAAAAATCGTAAAATCGTGAAAATCAAGCAGAACAATTTCGAAGTTCTCAAAATTCTGTTCAGATCTCCGTAAGTTTAAAATTGTTTCTAAAGGTATTAATAATACTTGTTGACCACTTAGTTGTGATGATGTATACGTGATGCGCTAACTTTTTATTGCATATTTTAAGAAAAAAGTGTAAAAAACTGAAAAACCAGGATTTGGTTGGTTATTTTATGCATTCTTTAAAATCAATTTTTTTTAAATAATTTGTTTTGTAGTTAGTAAACATTACTTTAGAATTTCGTTTTGAAACATTTTTGTTTTAGTTTTGTTATAAAAGGCAAGAATTAAGCTTAAAATTTCAGTTTTACATATGGTGCCTTAAAAACCTCAAGAAAGTAACATTAATAATTACATGCTTTTTAAGTTCATTTTGAAACTTTTTCTCTTAAAATAACTGAAGAAGTGTGATAGAAGTTATTTTAAGTAAAATTTTCTTAAAGAAATAACTTTTCTTGTAAATCTACTATTTTGTGAAATTTTAGTGTTTTACTTTCAAATTAGTTGAACAATTCCTAGAAAAAAAAAATTTCTGGCTTTGTTTTTCTTTATTGTACTCTAGAATATCTAGAAATAATACGTCATACAGCAAAAACGTTAAAAAAAATTTTTTACACAACTTTATAAATAAGCAAACTTTGATGCACAAAATAGCCCCACCATGGTGTTTATTTTGTTCACAACTTTGAGTTTCTTTAACTCAGACAAAAAATTTTTTCTTTTTGGCTAACTCATAGGACACCTTTGGAAGGATGTTTACAACATAACTGAATAGATAAATTCTTTATTTCTTCAGATTCTGAATTTTAATAAAGCATAGAGTGTAAAAAGAGCGGTTTTGTGCACAAAATAGCTCCACTTGACGGTATGTGAGATGTAAGATTGGTTTGTAATAAACTTTAAAGCATATTACATCAAAATATTCGCATTTATTTTTATATAAAAATATACCTTAAAACCAAAAATTAATTGAAATAATTAACTATATATTTTAATTACAGAATCTAAATTTCAATGAATATAGCTATTTATTTATTGTAATATAAAGGAAGTTTGGATTCTACAGCAATAAATCGAAAGGGTGTCCAACTTGGAGCCCACTCCCCTATTAATATATATTATTATTTGTTTTAAAACTAAAAAGTAAAAATTGAATTAAAATTTAAATTAAAATAGTTTAAAATTCAAAAACAGGGGGGTTTGCGCGCGGTAATGCATATAATTCACTAAAAATTAGTAAATTAATTCATGATTTCTCAGTTTCTTTGAAATTTAAAATTCTTTTTTCTTCTATAATTTCTGTAATTTTTATTTTTTAATTACAGTTCCTTTAGAGAAAATATTCTGAATTAAAAAACGAATTAATTGGTCTATATAAAGTTTACATTTTCCCGAATACACACCGTGCAGGAAGGATGATATTATCAACTTTCATTGTGGCAACCTTTTGAATAGTGTTTTTTTTCTACTAATTTTCCTGATGAAAATGCTATATTGACCAAAATCGTAACTGCTAATTTTTTCAAGATATATGTATTTATACATCACAGCTAAAAATTCTGCGACCACAAACAACTATTAACCCATTAATGCTGAGGCCTAAACTGTAAGTGCTGGATCAGAAATTATTTTGTCAAAAATGTTGAAAAATGTAAAAAAAAAATTTTCTAAAGATATAATTTTTTTTTAAAATTTTGTAAGGGTAAAAAGTTTTTTAAAATTTTTTTTACAGTAACAATGAGAGTATTTTGTAAAAATATGATTAAAAAGCACCCAAAAAAAACATTAAAAATTTTTTTTTGTGATTTATTAACTTTTTTTAACAAAATATCCTTATTTTTATTGATTTTTCTTATCTAGTACTTACAGTTTTGGCCCCGGAATTAATGGATTAAAACACTCACATCAAGAAGTCGTCCTTAAACGACGATATTAATTATTCAATTTCTTAAACCCCTTTGCCCCTTGGTCGTTGATAACCGTCAACTTTCTTTCCCTTCACCTACAAAGTAACATAGTCTTTGGCAGAGAATTTCACCATTATTTTACCCAGAACTCTTTACATATGTATGTTTCGTGACTTTGACAATACTCCTTCATCCCTAAAGTTACAAATTGTAGTTAAGAGAACGACATCCCCTCCCGCTATTAATTTGTAACGCAGTCTATGGAACACGCCTAAAATTAGGATGCCTCCGTCAAAAGTAAGGATAAAGATTTTATTTTAATTTTTGTGGGTGGTCTATTTTATTGTCAATTTTCTTCTTGTTTCATTAGAAGGATAATTGATACCTTCGTTTAAGAATGACTTCTTAATGTGAGTGTTTTAATACATTAATTCCGGGGCCATACAGTAAGTGCTAGATAAGAAAAATCAATTAAAATAAGGACATTTTGTTTCTGATATAGCACTTTCAGTTTAGGCCTCAGCATTAATAGGTTAATAGCGCGAAATGTTTGCTGTCACAGAAATTTTGTCTGTGATGTATAACTACATATATAAAAAATAAAATAAGCAGTTACGATTTTGGTCAATATAGCATTTTCATCAGGGAGATTTGTTGAAAAATAATATCGTCCTTCCTGCACGGTGTGGCCGTTAAAAATGACATTTTGGAATTTTGTCCATTTCCGGGTCTCATTTTATCACAAATTGAAAAAAAAATGGATAGGGGAGAGTGGCCATCAATGTACCAAGTTTTTCAATGAACCATTTCAATTTTCTCAGAAACAATTAAATAAAAATTCTCCTAATTTTAAATATAAATGAAGTTTGCATAAACACACTACGTCCATAAATTTGAGACATGTGGATTTATTCTTTGTAGAGAAAACTGAAAAAAACTGTTTTTGATGCTCTAAAGAAAAATTTACCTAAAATACAAACACGTTTTTTAATTGAAATAAGACAATTTAAAAATAAATGAAATTACGATTTATTTTGTATCGGGCCTGAACTACAATATTCTAATGAGATAAAGATTTTGAAATATTGCATTAAGTTATAAAAAACCATTTTTGTTGCAAATGTCATGTTTATTCAATGTACCAAGGAACAATGAACCACCTGGAATTTCAGTGTATTTTCGATTTCCAGAGTGGTATGCCTGATTATAACACTAGGCATGCGTACAGCATATGACAGCGATTGTTATCAGTACTCTTCTCAACATAGCAAAACTAAAATGCCATTTTAGCTAGTTAACTTAAATTTAAGGTATATTTATGTTATACATTATCAATTAAAAAGAGTTAAGTAATAATTTTTTATAGTATTTGATAGAAAATAAGTTTTTTCACAAAGTGAAAATTGCAATATTATTATTGTTGAACATTTTTAGTGTTTTTATAGAGGTGGTTCATTGTGTACCCAGGTTGTTGAAAATGGAAATAGCGTGTTAGTTTAGAAAAATCCTAAATTTTATTATTTAATCAAAATAAATCGGGTATAATATGTGTGGATTACCTAGAGAAGTGTTGTAGTTTTATATTGATGCAAAGAAGTGCTTGAAATAAGTGAAATTGAATAAATACTATAACCTTGAAAAAAACCCGGTACATTGATGGACACTCTCCCCTACGTATTTTTTTTTTAAATTAATATTTAGTGGTGCCTGTAAGCTATTGAAATTTTGCATCCTGTAAAATCGTTGAAAATTAATATTTTTTGACCGGACTACTCTGTTTCTCTTCATAAATGTTCAAAGAATAATATACACTTTTTAACATATGAAATTTGTTAAGTAAACTATTTTTTAAAGGACCCAAAAATTGACCAAAAAAAAATCTAAATAGGTTATTATTGGCAAAAAATATTATTTCTGAAAAAAACGAGAAATTTAAACTGCTAATCATGGTTTTTAATGTTTTTGAGGTCGCTGATTACAAATCTGAAGTCATATTTTAAAAATTTAAAATGGCGGATCCAATATGGCGGTCATGAAAATTTCAAAATTAATCTATTACTAGGAAACTTCGTATCAGGGGGATTTGGGTGTCCCTGATTACAAATTTGAAGTCAGATTTCAAAAATTCAAAATGGCGAATCCAATATGGCGGCCATGAAAAATTTTAAATGAATCCATTTTTATGAAACTTGGTGTCAAGGGGTTTTTGGGGTTTCTAGTTACAAATCTGAAGTCAGATTTCGAAAATTTGTAAGTGCCGGATCCAATTTGGCTAGCATAATGTTTAAAAAATTAATAATTTTTTTTTTGAAACTTGATTATGTAATTAATACTGTAATCTTATTTCAGTAGCCAATAAAATTTTTGCTTCAGAGTTACATTGTGTCATCTAATTTGAGAACGAAACTTATCTAGCTAATGAATACTAACCTTCCCATTTCTAATGAGCAGCGAGGTCCCGTTTGAATTTTTAATTTCAGATTTGTAACTGAGGACCCTAAAACCCCTTGATACCAAGTTTCATAATCGTTAAGATTATCGATTTTCCAAAAATAGTCTAAATCGATTCAGTTTCATCTAAAAAGCGTAAATTTTCATTCCTAAGCAAATGTCCAGATGTATATGTGTGTGTATAGCGTTTTTGTGTACAGGATAATTTAAGAACGCGTAAACGAATTTCAACAAAATTTAGATTATTTATTAAGCTCATGAATATCTAAATTTGGACACAGGGATTTTTGAAAATACCCAACCAAACTTTTTTAAGCACCTTCTTTCATCGAAAAAAATCGTTTTTTGCCAAAAAAAATTTTATGGATAAAATACAACTTAAGGAATACAAAAATCATATCCCTTATTTCAAAACAAATCAATTGACCTATTTAACTTTTATATTTGATCAAAAATTCGTAAAATAATTAATATTTTTTTCATTTTTTTTGCATTTAAAATTTTTTTTTTTTAAAATAACTTCTCCAATTAGCTTTTATATTATTAAATTATTGCTTCCTCTATGAGGAAGCAAATTATTTTGCTTATTTAAACATTATGCCCTCCATATTGGATCCGACACTTTAAATTTTTGAAATATGACTTCAAATTTGTAACTCGGGACCCCAAAAACCTCTTTTTGGTAATTCACTCTTCTTTTCCTATTTCCACTGTTTTAATGAATAGATAAAAAAATTTTATATGACATGATTTTTGTAGACTTTTGCATAACCTTTCGATTGAAAAGGTCCATTTTATATTTTTTAAATAATTTGATTTTGATTTTTCAAAATTAAAAACAAATTTCAGTTTTTCTCAAAGATGGGCCTTTTTAATTTTTTTAATAATATTTTTAAACGAAAGCTGAGGTTTTTTCCTATAAGAAAACAAAATTTCAAAAATGCGTTTTTTTTCGTTTTCGAGAAAAAAAAAGATTGATTTTGAAAAATCAAGGTCAAATTAATTAAAAAATATAAAATGGACCTTTTCAATCGAACGGTTATGCAAAAGAGGCGCATGAATATTCCCTAAATCTCATTTAGCTTAAATCCCATTAAGCCTAAAATCAAAAAGCCTAAAATGCATTCAGCCAAAATTCCATTTAACCTAACTTGCATTTAACCAAAATTTCATTTAACCTAAATCGCGTTTAACCTAAATTCCTTTAAACCTAAATTTCATTTCACCTAAATCCCATTCAATCTAAATTCCATTTAACCTAAATCTCATTTAACCTAAATCTCATTTTACCGAAATTCCATTTAACCTAAATTCCATTTAACCTAAATTCCATTTAACCTAAATCCCATTTAACCTAAATCCCATTTAACCTAAATTCCGTTTAACCTCAATCTCATTTAACCTAAATTCCATTTAACCTAAATCCCATTTAACCTAAAACGCATTTAGTATAAATTCCATTTAACCTAAAATGCATTCAGCCTAAATCTCACTTCACCTAAATCCCATTTAACCTAAATCTCATTTAACCTAAATTCCACTTAACCTAAATCCCATTTAACCTAAAACGCATTTAGTCTAAATTCCATTTAACCTAAAATGCATTCAGCCTAAATCCCATTTAACCTAAATTCCGTTTAACCTAAATCTCATTTAACCTTAATTACACTTAACCTAAATCCCATTTAACCTAAAACGCATTTAGTCTAAATTCCATTTAACCTAAAATGCATTCAGCCTAAATCTCACTTCACCTAAATCCCATTTAACCTAAATCTCATTTAACATAAATTCCACTTAACCTAAATCCCATTTAACCTAAATTGCATTTAACCTGAATCCCATTTAACCTAAATTCCATTTAACCTAAAACGCATTCAGCCTAAATCTCACTTCACCTAAATCCCATTTAACCTAAATCTCATTAAACCTAAATTCCACTTAACTTAAATCCCATTTAACCTAAAACGCATTTAGTCTAAATTCCATTTAACCTAAAATGCATTCAGCCTAAATCTCACTTCACATAAATCCCAATTAACCTAAATCTCATTTAACCTAAATTCTTCTTAATCTAAATCCCATTTAACCTAAAACGCATTTAGTCTAAATTCCATTTAACCTAAATTCCATTTAACCTAAAACGCATTGAGCCTAAATCTCACTTCATCTAAATCCCATTGAACCTAAAACTTTACTTGATTCAACTATATTTATTCTTAAATTAAAAAAATTTTTAGGTTCAATGGGATTTAGGTGAAGTGAGATTTAGGCTCAATGCGTTTTAGGTTAAATGGTATTTAGGTTAAATGGAATTTAGACTAAATGCGTTTTAGGTTAAATGGGATTTAGATTAAGTGGAATTTAGGTTAAATGAGATTTAGGTTAAATGGGATTTAGGTGAAGTGAGATTTAGGCTGAATGCATTTTAGGTTAAATGGAATTTAGACTAAATGCGTTTTAGGTTAAATGGGATTGAGGTTAAATGGAATTTAGGTTAAATGAGACTTAGGTTAAATGGGATTTAGGTGAAGTGAGATTTAGGCTGAATGCCTTTTAGGTTAAATGGAATATAGGTTAAATGGGATTTAGGTTAAATGGAATTTAGGTTCAATGGGATTTAGGTTAAGTGGAATTTATGTTAAATGAGATTTAGGTTAAATGGGATTTAGGTGAAGTGAGATTTAGGCTGAATGCATTTTAGGTTAAATGGAATTTAGACTAAATGCGTTTTAGGTTAAATGGGATTTAGGTTAAGTGGAATTTAGGTTAAATGAGATTTAGGTTAAACGGAATTTAGGTTAAATGGGATTTAGGCTGAATGTATTTTAGGTTAAATGGAATTTATACTAAATGCGTTTTAGGTTAAATGGGATTTAGGTTAAATGGAATTTAGGTTAAATGAGATTTAGGTTAAACGGAATTTAGGTTAAATGGGATTTAGGTTAAATGGGATTTAGGTTAAATGGAATTTCGGTAAAATGAGATTTAGGTTAAATGAGATTTAGGTTAAATGGAATTTAGATTGAATGGGATTTAGGTAAAATGAAATTTAGGTTTAATGGAATTTAAGTTAAACGCGATTTAGGTTAAATTCAATTTAGGTTAAATGGAATTTTGGCTGAATGCATTTTAGGCTTTTTGATTTTAGGCTTAATGGGATTTATGCTAAATGAGATTTAATGAATATTCATGCGCCTCATGCAAAAATCTACAAAAATCATGTCACATAAATTTTTTTTATCTATTAATTAAAACAGTAAATATGAAAAGAAGAGGTCTCGCGTCGCGGCATCCACTCGATCCTGCGTCGCGCGGTACTCATCATTTAATTTTTCGAAAACGAAAAAAAACGCATTTTTGAAATTTTGGGTGTTTATAGGAAAAAACCTCAGCTTTCGTTTAAAATATGTTTAAAAAAATTAAAAAGGCCCATCTTTGAGAAAACCTCAAATTTGTTTTTAATTTTGAAAAATCATGGTCAAATTATTTAAAAAATATAAAATGGACCTTTTTAATCGAAAGGTTATGCAAAAAGCTACAAAAATCATGTCACATAAAATTTTTTTATCTATTCATTAAAACAGTGGAAATAGGAATAGAAGAGTGAATTACCAAAAAACGCCAAAATTTTTTCCCCTCCCACTGCCCCAATTTTTAAAAACTTTTAAAAATTTGTGTAGGCTAAATTACTATCCAATAGAACAACTCATAAAAAAATTTGCAATAGATTGGACATATTTTATTTTTGGGGCAGGACAATTTCTGTGAAATCCACCATATCTGGAGTCACTTCCGGTGCAGGAATACTCCCCGACCCCCCTGTCCACGTCACAAACATCGGTACCCAAAATCCAGATCGCGAGGTAGTGGTAGTTATTGTGGTTGCAACCGTCGTTTTTTCCGTTACCCTTGGGGTCTCAAAAATCGCGGTGGTTACTACTGGGGAAGTGGTTATCGTCCCATTACCCTCCTCCGCCTCCGCTTGCTCACCGCTTTTACCTCTTGAATTCGGAACTTCCGGATTCACGGTTGGCGAAGTCACTTCCGGGTCCATTTCAGGTTCGAGCAATAATCTGGACCTACGGGTCCTTGAAACAAAAGAACTTGGTCCGGCTCTCCCCTCTCTTTGACCCACCAGGGCCTCGAATTTGAACTCAAATTCTGACCCCTCAGGATCAAAAGTCTCGAACCACGGAACAACTACGGTTTCCGGGAAGATATATTTTACTTCCGATCGGAGGAGTCTTTTACGCATCACTTGCAACGTGCCTGTCACGCTGCACTCCTGGCGACCCAGATCCTCGATTACCTGATCCTGGGGCATCTTCTGGATTTGCCGCCAGGCCTCCGCAATCTGCGGAATTTCCAAAATCCGCCACATTTGTTCGCTATAGCGTTCCATCATAGCGGAATCTAAATCACAGATAAAAAAAATAATTACTCTGTCCCAAAAATAAAGGGGAAATTTTAATAATTCCTACCTTCGCCAATTTACCCACGAAATAACTGTCGCGAATTTTCAGTCAAAACCGTGCGAGAAAGGAGCACGAAAATTTATCAGCCACGCGTGGGCCCCAACCACGCCAAGAAAACAAAAAAAAATCAATTTCCAAAATAACACAAAAAAAAATTATTCTCTAGCCACCCTCCTCGAGACTGACCAGCAAAATAAGTACACGATTCCTTGCGTATATTTGACTAATTATATAAATTTAGTCGACGAAAAAAAAAGACTCTCCTTTCTCTCCCCTCAGTAAACTAACTCGGTCTCCGGTAACTCAGAAAATCGGTTCGAGAAAATCATATTTAACAATTTTCGATTTCCCGATAATTGAAATCGATACTTCTCGATTTAAAAAAAAATAAATAAAATTCTATATAACTTGAAAATTCTAGTTTGTTCCCTTATCAGACTCCCTTAGATGAGATTTTTCTTACTACTTCCGGTTCCGTTCTAATAAAATTCCCGGACGATTAAAAGAGAGAAAAGAAAAACTGTCATCCGTACCGAATTTCACAACGTAATTGCGTTTCCTCTTTTTCCTCACTTCGCTTTTTTTCTCCCCACCAGAACAAGATCTAGGATATACATCATACAATAACAAATCAATGTTCAATCAACCCAACACCAGAATACAATTCACAAGAAATAATATTAAATAAATCAATTGTGCATCATAGATGGATGATGTAAAAGAGAAAAAAAATAAATAACTCAATTTCCCATTAGGGGATTTTCCTTCCGCTGTGTAGCTTTCCAAAGATTATTCAGAAAATTGGCACTTGGGGAACTTCGCAGTGTGGCTCTACCAAAGATCATTCAGAAATTTTTCGCTTGGGGAACTCCGCAGTCTGGCTCTCCCAAAGAAAAAAAAATTCTCACAAAAATTTCAAGTATTTTTGCCGCATTAATCATGTCAACGGTCTTTTCCACTACTCCCTCACTCGAACACGACTGTGTTATATGTTGTCCGTTAGCTCACCGATAGCAAAATATATTCGCTTAATTTTTTACAACGCAAAAAGAAAAAGAGAGAAAGCGAAGAGAGAGAGAAAAAAAATGTCACGCTCATTTTGTTGATAACGGGAGAAACCAAAAACACAAACCAACACCCGTTACACACCGTAAGTGTTTTGAACCGCACTTCCGGTCTCACCACGTGGTGAAAATCGTTCCGTCCTCTTTTTTTTCCCCGAACTTTCTTCACTACCACGTTTTACCGGTTTTACCCAACGACTCTCATATTTTCCGAAATTGACAGCTCGACTCTCTACTCTCAAAATCTCCCCTCAATAAATTTTGTTCACAATTTCCACACTTTTCCTGATTATTCTCAATACCACAATTCCGGTTTAATCTAAGAGAGCAAATAATCCTGTCACGAGAGCCCGTTGCTTTTAACCAATTTTCTTCCGCATATCATATAATTTTCCGGCACTACAATAATCACTTCGTTCAACTTTATTTCAATTTCCCGAAACCCGGAGTTTTGTATATAACATATACGTACATACATACACATAAACATGCATATACACATATATACATACACACACATATACACACAAACACATACTCACATATACACACATATAACTTTACATTCCAGTAAAAGAATAATGTTTATACCACACATACATATATGTATATGGATATGTAGGGGAGAGTCGCCAGTTGTGAGATGGCTCCAGTTGTGAGACAGTCCATTTTTTTTAACACGAAATATAAAAAGGCTGATTGGTATACATAAAAACATTTCTTTTTATACGAGCCAACTTTTGCGTGTACACCGAAGCGGATATATGTATTGTTTGTGTTAGATGCCAACACTGTGTGTGAAAGTCGACTAAAAAACTTTTTTTCAATATGTGCAAAGTACTTTTTTTTTAAGTTAATTAATTGGAAAAGCTACATGTTATGCATTTTTATTTAGTATTTTTCTTCTATTTTGTAATGCAATATTGCATTGTTTCAATCTACAGTTGGAAATATTTTTTTTTCCTTTTTCAAAATAGCGCCAATTTCCGGTTGTGAGACACAGCAAGTCACCAGTTGTGAGACGGTGGCGCCGCTCATCGGGAATAGCCTATATTTTTCGTTATGCAGCATAAAGCGCTCTGTTCAGTTTAGTTCGTTACGTACATTTGATAACACAACAATTATTTAAAGTGTGGGAACATGCGCACATTTATTTCATTTGCCTACATTGCGACAGCGATTTAGATGAAGAAAACTGATAGTCATATTTTAAAGAATAAATATTTTTATTTAGTAGGGGAGTGGGCCCCAAGATGGACAGGGCCCCAAGATGGACATTTCGTATAAAATTTTTGTTTAAGGTGACAGCTTATGCTTTCTGTCATTTTTGTTGTTTGTATGGACGAAGATTTTGATGCACATATAAAGCAAAAAAAACAGTTGGTTTTTCTTCTACACATACCACGTAATTTTGTGTCTAAAAAAGTTTTGTAACAGTTTTTTCTCAAGTTGGTAAAGTTATTTAAATTTATGATTTAGAATGAGTACTTAACATTATAATATTTCTTATCTATCGTATAATAATATTCCAAAATGATTTTACTAATTCAGTGTTTGTATATATATTTTTACTTGGTATTAAAAAATGGTGTCATGTACCCTAAGATGGACAGGCCTCAAATCTCAATACATTTATTTGCATATTTTCGATTTTACACTTTTTTCAATAATTTTTTTGATCCAATTAATTAAAATTTTTTATTTTCCACCATAAAATGTGATGTTATCGAGGATAATTTGATATATCGATATTTTTCTATATTTTATTACTTTTTACTGTTAAGCTATTAAATTGAAGTTTTTAGAAATGTTATTTCTTGATAAATTTCGTAAAATGATTAAAAATTAGTTTAAGAATTGTTACACGATGTGCATTTTTTATTTACTACAATTTTCAGAGACTTTTAAGAAGGTGTCCATCCTGGGGCCACTTTTTTTTTAGACCCAAAATTTTAACAATTAGAAAAATTGCTTTAAAAAATGTTTATGTTCAAAATAAAATTTTATCCTCGTGGCCATAAGTTGCCTTATAAATTACACAGCAATAAATCGAAAGGGTGTCCAACTTGGGGCCCTCTCCCCTATATAATAATATGTATTATCAATATATTTAGTTATTTATATTAAACATAATGTTTCATGCCAAATTTTTTAAATTTTAGCATTTTTTTATAAGTGTCTCACAACTGGACACCTTTTTTTTTTTTTGACTAAAAAGATGTGCTCGGAAAATTGATCATAAAATTTTTCGAGTTCATCTGAACACTACACTTTCTATGAATAAAAGTTGCGTATTTAAGTTACTTTTTGAAAGGTGTATTTTATTTACGATTTCGTTGACCTATTTTCAATTTATAGGTCAAAAATAAAACTCGTCTCACAACTAGCGACTCTCCTCTATATGTCACAAAACTTTGTATGCCAATCACATTTAAATGACTTAACCGATTTAAACAAAATTTTGTGGAATATTAGGTATTGACCCAAGTTAGGTTTGTGAACTTAGAAAATTCAAAAATTTTTATTAGAACAAAAAATATAAGAATTTTATAAAAAAAAATTAAAAACCTCAATTTTTTTTAGATTACTGACTTTTTGTTATAGTACTTCTAATATTTTTGCATTAATTTTTTTATGTTTCTAACAACATATTTGTCTATAAATTTTAAAAAATAAATATCAAAATCAGTTTTAGATGAAACAATAGAAAAAATCATTTTTTAAATCTGAATTTTTTTTAGGTAAAAAATGAAAAATCAGTTAATTAAAAAAATTGCAGTTAAACTTGGTATAGGTGTGTATTGTAGGTCGTTATCGCGGATTTTATCAGAGAAAAAATTGGGCCTTATAAGGCACACAATAAAAAATTTTAGTTTTGTACAGTTCTTTTCAGAAAATATTTTAAAATATAAGACAGTTTGTTAATAATAATCAAGCTGTTAACTTTAAGTCTGAAAATAGAAATTAGGCATTGTAGAGCCTAAGATAAAAAATCATTTTGCACAATTATATGTACAAAATATTATAAAATTTATCAGTAAACGACATATCTATAATTTTAATGAAACTTGGTATACTTATGCATCTTGATGCGCTGATTACGAAAATGATAGTAAAAATTAGAGCAAATTTTGTTATCATGGTAAAAACCGTAAAAAATACTATAATAATTCACGGTTTTTTGTTAAATCTCAGAAAATTTTCAAAATATTATTTATAAGGATTGTAAAAAATATTAATTAAAATAAAACATAAAATAGACATTTTATGTTGTATATATTTTTTACAAATAGTTAATAGTTTTCTAAAAAAAAATACAAAAACGTGTTAACGACCATGAAAATTGTTTATTGTTTGTTATATTGTTCCTAAAGAATGAACAATAATCTGATGATTGAAACAAATGTATCTTGATTTAAAAACAGTTCCTACTTTTTATGACACCCTAAGCCTGTATCAGTTTAAAAAGAATTCAGTTTATTATAGCACCCCAGCCCCCCGGTGCCCCTATTAAAAATTAAACTTATTATGGCACTCCAACCCATCCTTTATCCCTTTAAATTAAGGTTAAGTTAAAAAAAAAGAGTAAACATGTAATTTTAAAAACCATTTTCTTTCCACAATATCATATTATTTATTTAATAATATTGAGTCATAGAAAAGTTAAATATTCTTTTACACTGAGAAAATAAGCCAATTTCTAGGTTAAGAGACTCTGAACAAAACACACAAGATACCGGCGATCACAACCAAACTTTAAGGTTAACAGTAGCATTTAATCTGCTAATAATAAACAAAGAGCTTTGCAGGTGCTATATTAACCACCTCTTTCTGCTAAATTTAATCAAAAATTGGTTATATTTAGTCAACTTATTTTCTTAATGTACATGTGAGAATATTCTTTTTGGTAATAGAACCTTAATTTTCGGGAAGTTTCTCATAGTAAGGTCGGAAGTTTACAACGGAAGTCTACAGGAAACTTCCTGGACATAGCGAAATGTCCTCCGTCCTCTTCCAAGGGAAAGGAAGTTTCCCTTGGAAACATCCGAGAACCTTGCATTAGAAACTTCTAGGAACCTTCCCTTGGGAACTTTCCAAAAACTTCAATTGGAAACTTCTCAGAAACTTCGGGGAAGATTCCCTTGGAAACTTCCGTTGAAACTTTGCAGTTATTGTTTTTTTAATTTAAATAATAAATAATTTTGGTAATACACGATTTTGTAATTTTTAAAATCAATCATATCAAATCTCTTTAAATGAAATTAAATTTTAACTATTTAATAGTACACCTCACTGTTAAATTGGCAGCTTTCTAAAGAAAAATTAGCATTTTTTTAAAATTTATTTATCATTTAAGTTAAAAATAATAACTGAAAGTTTCCAAGGGAAGTTTTTAAAGGAAGTTTCCGGGAAGTATCTAGGCAGTTTCCAAGGGATGTTTCCTGGAAGTTTCCAAAGGAAGTCTCCGCGAAAATTTTAGGAAGTTCCTAAAGAATGTTTCCGGAAAGTTACCCGGAAATTTCCAAGGGAAGTTTCTAGAAAGATTCCAGGGGACGTTTCCGGGAAGTTTCCAAAGCTAGCCTCTGGAAAAATTCCAAGGAAGGTTTTTGGGAAATTTTCAAAAAGGTTCCAAAGGAAATTTCCGAGATGTTTTTAATAAGTTTCCAAAGAATGTTTCCATGAAGTTTCCAGGAAGTTTCTAAGGAATGTTTCCAGGAAGTTTCCAGGAAGATTACAAGGGATGTTTGAGAGAAGTTTCCAAACTAAGTCTCGGGCAAATTTCCAGGAAGTTTCCATGGAAAGTTTTCGAGAAGTTTCCAATAAGTTTTCAAAAAATGTTTCCGGGAAGTTCCCAGGAAGTTTCCAAGGGATGCTTAAGGTAAGATTCCAAGGAAGGGTTTCCGGGATGTTTCCAAGGGAAACTTTTCAGGAGGGGTATGTTGCGCTATGTGCAGGAAGTTTCTTGAAGACTTCCTTTGATAATTTCAGACCTTAAAATGGGAAAGTTCTAGGAAACTTTCCAGAAATTCGGGTGCTATCTGGGGTGTGAAGTTTAATAAAGGATATTCTAAATTATATCAAAATCTGGGTTCCAATTTTTATAGCATCCCAACTCCCCTGTATCCGTTTACAAAATTACACTTTTTATGATTATCCATTTAAAAAAAGTTTACAGTTAGAATGTCATTCTAACCTTTTCTTAATCTTATCCGTTTATGAAAAACCCAACTCTTTATAACGCTTTGACCAAATGGTAACAATTAGAAAACTTGACTTCCAACTTTTATGACACTTTTCATTTCGTAAAACCAGTCCCAACTTTATAGAAAAATTTACCTTCCGGTTTATACATACCCTGCGCTGAAAGCAGTACATGCATATGGGTTATAGAACCTTATCTATTTTTCTCGAAGAATACTTATTTTGATAAAAAAACTCATAGCGCATAAAATGCGTATTCTTATCACATCTACAATTTTTGTTTAAAATATTTTTTAAAATTAAGAATATTTCATCAGATAACAGCAAAAAACTGTAAATTATGGTAGATTTTTGTTTTTTTACATTATAATAAAATTGGTGCCAATTTTCATTATGACGTTCGTAATTAGCACTTAAAAATACGTAAGTAACGAATTTTCAAAGAAATCGAAAATATGTGCTAATCGAAAGTTTTCAATAAAGGATATTAGAATTTAAAAATTTTTGGAAGAGAATTATGTTGCTTAGAAAAGTTTGTTTCAAACACTTTCTGCATGAAAATAATTTTTGTCAAAAAATACTTTCTGTCAGAAAATGCATGCTGTCAAAAAATACTTTCTGTCAGAAAATACTTTTGATCAAAAAATACTGTTGATGGCACGCCACTAGATTTCGATGCCCGCCGAAGGTCGAAGGCTAGTACAAAATAATTGCAGGGTTGTAAATAAAAGAAGAAGGCACCTGAGCTGCTTTTATACTTCCTAAGCAACGCGTAAATTGCAAATAAAAACGCAACCTTTTTTTTTTTAAATCAAAATACATATTCATAAGTAACGAATCACTTCGTCACAATATTATGTCATCAAAGGTTTCCAATTTCTACTTTGTGAAAAAAATGAAAAATATATAAAATTAAAAGTCAAGTCCATGTTCTTTAAAAATAACAAAATAAATATATATGACAACAACAGTTAAGTCCCTGTTCGGGCGCCATGTAATGATTGTAATTTTTGTTGCTCCGGAATTCACTCGCCGGATATCCAAGGTTCTTAAAATCTTTGACTTAAATCTAGTTTCTGAAAATTAAATACATCTTTGTCTGCTGACTGACAATTGTTTAGTTAAATACTAGAGCAATATGAATCTTAGCCTGCTGGCTGATATTTAAAATGCATAATAAATTATTCTAGAGTGAAAAGGTAAAGTCATTGATGACACTATATTTGATAACAAATAATAATATATTCTAAAATAAAGAAATAAGATAATTTACAAGAATTAAATAAAAAATTTCGATGATAATCATAAAATAGATTCAATGTAATTCTATAAACTTCAATTCTGAACTAGACTTATTACAGTTTCCAACCTAGACTGAGTTGCATAAAATAATAAAACGATTCGAGGCTATTTCACATATTTACGAGAATTCATATTTCTATTTTCCTGTCTAATCTACGTTCTTGACTAAGAAGTTATATGCAAATGAGTTACCAAGAACCGTTACCAAGTAACGCTTCTCTTTGGAGAGAGTGATAAGCAAATACTATTGGAGGCAATGAGAAAGAGAAAGGCAAATTTTCTCTCTTTTCCATTAAAGTTCGAAAATTTTGTCTTGTTTCCTAAAGTCATTAACTCTCATTATGCAAAGGTTCATTCGAACGATTATGGGCCTAGCAGGAGGTATATTGTTTTTATTAAGAAATAAAATTAGATTTGAAGTATATTTGTATCATGAGGTAAATTTTCAGTAAAATCAAGTCAGTTGTACCTACTTAAACTGCTGCTAACGTTTGTTGGTATTTTTAATATTTTTAAAAAAGTTATTTTTTTCGCAATTTAAGAGATAGGGTGTGTGAGAGAGAGAGAAAGAGGGAGAGAGTATAATAGAAAAACGGTGAAACTGAATTTTTTCTTAACCTAGGGTCTTTACCAGTATATGTGAAAAAGGAAAGGGCGCGCATAGCGCGCCATTGTTAGTGCTAGTGAATTAAGTTGACCATCTCATGGTCGTACAAAGACTAAGTAATATATTGACTATTCTGACGTCACTCCTAACCCCCATACAATAATTCCCTCCAAGGGAAGAAATGCGTCTTATTGATGGTGAGTTTAAACAGGAGAACCTGTATTAACTCCCACGATGACTTTTTGAGGAAATCCAGACAACTTTAACCGTCACGGGAGAACCCGTAGACGACGATAGATTTCGACTACCGTTCTCCACTTCAGAAAGGTAAATCTTTACTGGAGGGAGAACATCTGGACCACCCTTCACCTCAAAGGTTCCGGATGTTACACCTGAGTTCTGAGGAAGGTAAACCTCCACTAGGCCTTCAGGCGCCCTCGCAGTCTTGCATAGCTTCATCCTCTAGTTTGCTTAGTGTTAAAAGAGAGGTGGTGGGGGAACTCACACACACTCCCATTGACCAGCATCACCTCACAGGTGAACCTGATAGGCGATCGCCTTTGATTGAACAGCCTAGTACAAGACCGAGGTGAACCTAGAGTATTGTCAGCCAGGAGACTGAGCATTTTACGTGCGAGTACTAAGCTATATACCCAGTCTAGTCACCGAGATGTGGAAGGGGTCGAGAGCGCGGCGAGGAGTAGTGGTAACCCCCACTTTTCACGAGCCAAGGCGGCTTCTATAGTAATGGTGGGAGCGTACTATCTCTGTCTAAACTCACATCATTACAAAATTAAATTTTATATAAAAAAGTTCAGTCTTTTTTATATAAAAGTGCCAGTCCGACTCGCACTTGCCCGGTTTTTTATCTTTAACAAGATTAAAGTTTTATTTTTTTGTATTACATTTATCTAATGCTTTCTCTGTGAGGAAGCAATTTATTTTGCTTACATGGAAGCAAAGTGTTCATGAAATGAACATAATTTTCATCTAGTTTCGACTTACAATTTACTGATTTGCTTTTTTTAATTTACAATGTCTCCCAGAAAGCCTTTAAATCCAATTTTGAATATGTGTATTTTCATTCAACTTTACCACGTTTTTAGATTATTGTGAAAAAACTCAGTTAGCACGCAAGCTCTCAGTAAACTTACTGCAAGTATTCCGTGAATGTTTGCAAGCTTGCTACTAATAATGAAATATCCTTAATACAACAGGTTTGGGTGGCAAGCTCAAGAAATACAATACATTTCTTTTTTTACATAATATTTTAAAAGTATACATCGTCGGCTGGGAGCAAAACCGTGTAATCTCAGGAAAAGTATTAAAGAACATCAATAAATTGATGAAAAACGTGCCGTTTGATTCAAATGAAATAAAAACGTGATATTTCATTTGACAAACAAAAACATGTCATTGTAGAAGTTAAAGAACATTTTCCTAATTTTTAAATTAGAAATAGTTGTAAAAATCTACGGGGTGATCAAATAATCACTGAATTGTAAATTAAAATATTTATCGATTTTTTGTTGATTATTTTACCTTCATAGGTTTCGAAAAATGTTGACAAATTAAAAATAACACAATTTTTTTTAACCTGCTACAACGATGTGTTTTTGTTTGTCAACTGAAGTAGCACGTTTTTATTTAATTTGAATAAAACGGCACGTTTTCGTTAATTTATTGAAAAGGTCCGTTCTTTAATGCTATTTCTGAGATTCTAAGGTTTTGCTACCAGTCGACAACATTTAGCCCCATATCTAGGAGATCAAAAAAAAATTCTGTGCAGTTGTAAGTACTTGCAAAATGCAACTGTGCAATGTTTAGTTTGAAAAAAAGTTTATGAAACTTTCTGACAGCTTGCGTGCTAAATAAGAATAATCATTCTTATTTTAAATAAAATTAAAATTAAATATTTCTTGCAGGATGGTCCGTACATTTCTCCGGAGGAAGCAGTTGCGATCTATACAACAACTGTGCATTGGTTGGAATCCAGAAGATTTGCACCAATACCTTTTCCTCCTTTATCATATAAACACGATACAAAGCTTATGACTTTAGGACTAGAACGACTAAAAGAAGCTTATAGTGTAAAATCTCGATTAAACCAAAGTCAACGCGAAGAACTAGGTTTAATCGAACAAGCATATGACAATCCTCACGAAGCACTGTCGAGGATTAAACGTCATTTACTCACACAACGATCTTTTAAGGAAGTCGGGATAGAATTTATGGACTTATATAGTCATCTAATTCCAGTATATGATGTAGAACCACTTGAAAAAATCACAGATGCCTATTTAGATCAATATTTATGGTATGAAGCCGATAAGCGTAGACTTTTTCCTCCATGGGTAAAGCCTTCGGATGCTGAACCTCCTCCACTCCTTGTTTACAAGTGGTGTCAAGGTATTAATAACTTGCAGGATGTTTGGGACGTTAATGAAGGCGAATGCAATGTTTTACTAGAGTCCAAATTTGAAAAACTTTATGAAAAGATTGACCTTACCTTACTTAACAGATTACTCAGATTGATTGTTGACCACAATATTGCTGATTATATGACTGCAAAAAACAACGTTGTTATTAACTACAAAGATATGAATCACACGAACAGCTATGGGATTATTAGAGGTTTACAGTTTGCTTCATTCATTTCTCAATACTATGGTCTTATACTCGATTTACTTGTTTTAGGATTACAACGGGCAAGTGAAATGGCGGGTCCGCCACAAATGCCAAATGAGTTTCTTACCTTTCAGGACATAGCTTCGGAAATCGCTCATCCAATAAGACTTTACTGCAGATATGTTGATAAAATTCATCTTTTTCTAAGGTTTTCTGCAGAAGAAGCAAGAGATTTGATTCAAAGATATCTCACAGAACATCCAGACCCTAACAATGAAAATATCGTTGGTTACAATAACAAAAAATGTTGGCCACGTGATGCTCGAATGAGATTAATGAAACACGATGTAAATCTTGGACGTGCTGTTTTTTGGGACATTAAAAATCGATTACCGAGATCAACGACAACAATACAATGGGAAAATAGTTTTGTAAGTGTCTATAGTAAAGATAATCCTAACTTACTTTTTAACATGAGTGGCTTTGAATGCAGAATTCTTCCAAAAACGAGGACATCACACGAAGAAAGTTTAAATAAAGACGGCGTCTGGAATTTGCAACATGAAATTACTAAAGAGAGAACAGCTCAATGCTATTTGCGTGTAGACGATGAAAGCCTTCAAAGATTCCATAACCGAGTTAGACAGATTTTAATGGCTTCAGGTTCAACAACTTTCACTAAGATAGTTAATAAATGGAACACTGCACTAATTGGTTTGATGACCTATTTTCGAGAGGCTGTAGTTAATACTCAAGAATTATTGGACCTGTTAGTTAAATGTGAAAACAAAATCCAAACTAGAATAAAAATCGGTCTTAATTCAAAAATGCCTTCAAGATTTCCACCAGTCGTTTTTTATACTCCAAAAGAACTTGGAGGCCTAGGAATGCTGTCTATGGGACATGTGCTCATTCCTCAGTCAGATTTAAGGTGGTCAAAACAAACTGATGTAGGGATCACTCACTTTAGATCAGGTATGAGTCACGACGAAGACCAGTTGATTCCAAACTTGTACAGATACATTCAACCTTGGGAATCAGAGTTTATTGATTCGCAGCGTGTGTGGGCAGAGTATGCATTAAAACGTCAGGAAGCCAACGCACAGAATCGACGATTAACTCTTGAGGATTTAGAGGATAGTTGGGATCGAGGTATACCAAGAATTAATACATTATTTCAAAAAGATCGTCATGCTCTTGCTTATGACAAAGGATGGAGAATAAGAACTGAATTTAAACAATACCAAGTTTTGAAACAAAATCCTTTTTGGTGGACTCATCAAAGACATGATGGAAAGCTTTGGAATCTAAACAATTACAGAACAGACATGATACAGGCTCTTGGCGGTGTGGAAGGAATTCTTGAGCATACGCTTTTTAAAGGAACTTACTTTCCAACTTGGGAAGGCTTGTTTTGGGAGAAAGCGTCCGGGTTTGAAGAATCAATGAAATACAAAAAGTTAACTAACGCACAGAGATCAGGTTTAAATCAAATTCCCAATCGACGATTTACTTTATGGTGGTCACCAACAATTAATAGAGCCAATGTATATGTTGGTTTCCAGGTGCAGTTAGATTTAACAGGAATTTTCATGCATGGTAAGATTCCAACTCTTAAAATTTCGCTGATTCAAATCTTTCGTGCACATTTATGGCAAAAGGTCCACGAATCAATTGTTATGGATCTATGTCAAGTATTTGATCAAGAATTAGATGCTCTAGAAATTGAGACAGTACAAAAGGAAACCATTCACCCAAGAAAATCGTACAAGATGAACTCATCTTGTGCAGATATTCTACTATTTTCTGCTTATAAATGGACTGTCTCTCGGCCTTCCTTACTTGCTGATTCTAAAGATGTTATGGATAATACTACAACGCAAAAGTATTGGATTGATGTACAATTAAGATGGGGTGATTATGATTCCCATGATATCGAACGGTATGCCAGAGCTAAATTTCTTGACTACACAACCGACAACATGTCTATATATCCTTCTCCTACTGGATTGTTGATTGCCATCGATTTAGCTTATAATCTTCACAGTGCCTATGGAAATTGGTTTCCTGGTTGTAAATCACTTATTCAGCAAGCTATGGCTAAAATAATGAAAGCAAATCCAGCTTTATATGTTTTACGAGAACGTATAAGGAAAGCCTTACAGCTTTACTCATCAGAACCAACAGAACCATATCTTTCATCACAGAACTATGGAGAGCTATTTTCCAATCAAATTATTTGGTTTGTTGATGATACAAACGTTTATCGTGTAACAATTCATAAAACATTTGAAGGCAATTTAACTACTAAACCCATTAACGGAGCAATTTTCATTTTCAACCCACGAACTGGGCAACTCTTTTTAAAAATTATTCATACTTCTGTTTGGGCAGGCCAAAAACGTCTAGGACAGCTAGCTAAGTGGAAAACTGCAGAGGAAGTTGCAGCTTTAATTCGATCTCTACCAGTCGAAGAACAACCAAAACAGATTATTGTTACAAGGAAAGGAATGCTAGATCCACTTGAAGTCCATTTACTTGATTTTCCCAATATAGTAATTAAAGGTTCGGAACTTCAATTACCATTTCAAGCTTGTCTAAAAGTAGAAAAATTTGGAGACCTTATTTTAAAAGCAACAGAGCCGCAAATGGTGCTTTTCAATCTCTATGATGATTGGTTAAAAACAATCTCTTCATATACAGCTTTCTCACGCTTAGTTCTTATTCTAAGAGCACTACATGTTAATACTGAACGCACAAAAGTAATTCTTAAACCTGACAAGACTACTGTCACGGAACCGCATCACATTTGGCCTACTTTAACTGACGATGAATGGTTAAAAGTTGAAGTTCAGCTTAAAGATTTAATTCTTGCAGATTATGGGAAAAAAAATAATGTTAATGTTGCATCTCTAACTCAATCGGAGATTCGTGATATTATTTTAGGCATGGAAATTAGCGCTCCATCAGCACAAAGACAGCAGATTGCAGAAATCGAAAAGCAAACAAAGGAGCAATCTCAGTTAACGGCTACTACAACCAGAACTGTAAATAAACATGGAGATGAAATTATCACAGCAACGACTTCTAACTACGAAACTCAGACTTTTGCTTCTAAAACTGAGTGGCGAGTTCGAGCAATCTCAGCAACAAATTTACATCTTAGAACAAATCACATCTACGTATCTTCAGATGACATAAAAGAAGCGGGATTTACATATATATTACCCAAAAACGTTTTAAAAAAGTTTGTTACTATATCAGATTTGAGAGCACAGATCGCGGGTTATCTATATGGTTGCAGTCCTCCTGATAATCCCCAAGTAAAAGAAATCCGGTGTATAGTAATGCCTCCACAGTGGGGAACTCATCAAACAGTTCATCTTCCGAGCTCTCTTCCAATACACCAATATCTTCAAGAAATGGAACCTCTTGGATGGATTCATACTCAACCGAATGAATTGCCACAACTTTCCCCTCAAGATGTAACGACTCACGCTAAAATAATAGTTGACCAAAACCAAAATCTTAATGAAGTAACTTGGGATGGAGAAAAAACTATCATTATCACCTGTAGTTTCACTCCAGGTTCTTGTTCTCTTACGGCTTACAAGTTAACTCCTAGTGGAATTGACTGGGGAAAACAAAATACTGATAAAGGAAATAACCCCAAAGGCTACCTTCCCAGCCATTATGAGAAAGTTCAAATGCTTCTTTCTGATCGTTTCCTCGGTTTTTTCATGATACCAAATCAAGGTTCTTGGAATTATAATTTCATGGGTGTAAGACATGATCCAAACATGAAGTACGAATTACAATTATCAAATCCAAAAGAATTTTACCATGAAGTACATCGCCCTGCTCACTTTTTAAATTTTGCAAGTTTAGAGGAGGGTGATGGTGTTGGAGCTGATCGCGAAGACATGTATGCATAAAATTCACATTTATAGGAATCAAATTCTATTCAGTCTTATAAAAATGTTCTATTTCAGTACATTGACTACGTTACAAAATATCGAAGAACTGAATTGAAGCCATATGTTTAATTAAGAATTTATTTTTGAGACAGTTCAAAGCAAAGAACAATACCATACTTACAATTATATTTATTCTCAATAAATTGTATACTCTCAAGTTTTGTGTTATTTATTATAAAACTGTGAGTTGGACGCAGTTTTGTTTTTTCTTAATAACTTCTTATTGAATTAAGATATTAACAAATTTATAAAGTCATTTAAAAGCTAGAAAGCATGCTTACACACTTATGCACAGGGTTTTTGAAATTTTTAAAGAAAAACCAAAAAATATAGTCAATTTTGGATGAGATAGTTTTTCAACTTTCGTTTTCATGACTGCAAGTTGGACATCCTCAGGAAGTCTTATTAAAAAGTGTAAAAATGAAGTAAAAGCTTAAAATTTATATTGTTTAATTCAATTGCTAAATAAATTGGCGGAAAACTGATTAGTAGTCTTAAAATACCAATTACATTCAATATTTACAACTAAAAATAGGTACAATAGTACGTTAAAATAAATAGGTAAAATACTGTTAAAACAAAGGAAGTTTACTAGATAGAGAAAAGAGGTGTCTAACTCCCAGTTTGTACAACATTCTTTTAATATCAAATTTAAATGCATTTGCTGTCTCTAAAAGCATCTAATTCTTTTTGTTCGTTAAAGAGCATAAAATTTACTAGAAAGCTCATAAATACATTTTTAATATTCAACTTTTTTTAAAAATTTGAAATCTGTAGAAAAATATAGGACATTTAACTCCGCTGGTTGAATATTCTCCCAACTGAGCTACGGAGGTACATGTCAAACACAATTTCACAGATTATTCTAAACGCATCATTCAACTATGACTTAATGTTTTGTAATTCAAATTTTCTCAGAATTATGACGTCAAACCATATTGCCAATCATGAGAAAGTTGTCCACTTGATTTCTGTCAATTAATATTTCTAGAATCGTCGAACTAAAGTCGGTATAGTAGGTTTCGTCAAACACAGTGGACAACTTGCTCATGATTGGCAATATGTTTTGACGTCTTAATTCTGGGGAAATTTGAATTACAAAATATTAAGTCATAACCGAATGAGGCGTTTACAATAATCTGTAAAATTTTATTTGGCATGGACCTCCCTAGCTCAGTTGGGATAGCATTCAACCGGCAGTTGAAAGGTTCCGGGTTCGTATCCCGGCGGAGTTAAATGTCCTATATTTTTTCGCAGATTTCAAATTTTAGAATTATTTAATCTGAAAAATTTAAACCTGATTTAAATATCATTAATTATTTCTAGAATTATTGTAATAAAGTCGGTATAGTAGGTTTCATCACATAAACCAAGTAGACAACTTGCTTATGATTGGCAATATGGTTTGACGTCATATTTGAATATAATATTTAGGTAACAATAGAACAATAATTTTTTTTTTCGATCAAAAATGATTGTGTCAAAAATAATATGTTTATCGTTTAGTTGTTATGATTTGTTACTAAAGTAATACGTACGTCGAAGTGTACACAGAAAAAATAGATCCTTAAGAATTACTGAATTCCCTCCGTTTTAGAGGATCTGTGCAATAAACCGTTATTTTTCCAGAATTATCCGTAAAATCGACGTAACTGTTTTGAAAAAGTTACGAAACTGGTTTAGTTAAACATAACGATTCCGGAAAAACTCTGGAACTGTTCTGTAATATTTCAGAGACTGTTCAATAGAAATTAAATTTATTGTGATGGAATATTTACAGCTTCCAAAATCGGAGTAGTTACGGTTTTAATTTCGTAACAATTCCAGAACTGTACATGGAGAAACAGGCGCAAAGGCTCTGCGCGCATATTATAGTTGTGTGCGAGTAAATTAGTGTCAGAAATCGGACACAGACTTCTCAGCGAAAAGATTAAACTAAACGTACTTTAAATCCGTAGAGTTCGTAATTCAAACTGCCTAAATTAAATTCAATATACTTTCAATCCATACGGTTTGAATATCTAACTGCCTAAATTGAAGTTACATATCTTGACATACCATCGTAGTTGACATTTTTGATTTAGCTGATTTTTTATATTTTTTTTTTATTCTACGAAAAAGACCTCCATGGATTTTTGTATTTTTTTATGAAGCCGTTCACAAGATATGAATTTTTCAAAATTTTTTTTTTAAATGCTCATAACTTCTTCAAAAATGCATTAATTTTAATCGTTGTTTTTAAATTGTTCATGTTTTAATGAATTTTTTAAAAAATTAATGCAAAAATTTATCAAACAATTATTTTTTAAATTTTTTGTAATTCATTAATTAAAATCTTATTTCTAAAATTGTTTACGTCCTTTAATTTTTTTTTAAAAATTTTCAAAAAAAAACTACTTTTTTTTACACAAAGTTTGAGGTAGGTCCCGTCGTGGAGAATTGATGTTTGATATATTTTCTGATTTTTTTTAATTTGACAAAATTCAGTACGAGCTTTTTTTGACACTGTATGACGCTGCGTTGGATGTCCTGATGGACTACTAAATAAAATATCAGTAAAAAGTTAATCTATATTTGGAAAATTTTTTTTATTCTTTTAAGCTTTTGATTGCCTCTTTTTGGCGCTTAAATATTTTAAAAGTTTGATTCTCAGTAGAGCTGGAAATTACTCTTCTTGTTAAAGACCCATCTGTTTTTAGAATATTCACAGTGGAATTTTTGAGTCCCTGATAAACCTTTAACTTTTAAATATAGAATATTAAGATCTCTGTTTGCTTTCTGTTAATTTTTAGTTTTTGAGAACTTCATTTCAATATTGGATAAATTAGTTAGATTTTTAGCCATGTCGTACAAATCTTTAGCGGTTGTAATTTGTTTATTAAAGGTCAATTGAAGACTAGCTGGTGCTGCTGCTCTTTTTATCGTACCCTCAACGCCATCCCAAGGACCTTTACAATTATCATTTGCGAAGAAATATCTTTTGGCTTTTATTTTAAAGTCTTCTTCATGATAGTAAATATAAAGTTTTTAAACTGTTGCAATTCTCCGTCTGAAAAATAATAAATTTTTTTGACATCTTTAGACAAGGTCTTAACAAAATCAGTGATAATTTAAAAAAACGTAAACTGAATTTGAATCATGGATGTTACAATTAGATATAATAACTAGCCTTCTGTGCAATAACTCATTATTTGCTTTGAAATATATCACAACTGAAAATATAGTTAATTGATTGTTATTCCAGTGAAAACCAGGTACCGCATTTTGAATAACAAATTTGTAATTTTCGGCAAAATCACCAACTATTAAAAATTCGTTTCTTTCTAAAGATTCTTTCAGAGTCTTAATAATTATGCTTGGGACTTTGCAATAAATGCATGAGGCAAAAGTTCCGCAATTTTATCGTAAAAGACTTCAACAAATTCTGAGGAATTTCAGGTATATCAGGGACTCAAAAATTCCACTGTGAATATTCTAAAAACAGATGGATCTTTAACAAGGAGAGTAATTTCCAGCTCTACTGAGAATCAAACTTTCAAAATATTTAAGAGACAAAAAAAGTCAATCCAAAGCTTGAAAGAATAAAACTATTTTTCTAAATATAGATTCATTATTTTCATTAGGTATCAATTGAAGGACGTAAACAATTTTAAAAATAAGATTTTAATTAATGAATTACAAAAATGTTGCGTACCACACATTTTTCTTAATTTTCAAGACTAATAAGGTACGTTATAAGTCATTAACCTAAGACCAAGCTGCCCGAAAGGTTTTACAAACCGGTATTTGACACTCCGCGATTTTACCGATTTGCAATTGAGGCTAGAGTGAGAAACTCAATACACAAGACCAACTTCCAAATTCCGCGAAAGAATTTTATCAGAAATGAGTTTAAGTTCACTAAATTGAATATTTTATTAAATTATTATTTAAATAGAAAATTCAGAAACTTAGCCTTTCCGTTTTTCTTTTGAACTATAAAAGAAAAAGGTTTGGCGCGCGTTCAACCTAAGGAGTTGCTTTTGTTGCGCGAGTACATTTTGTCATGCAAGCCGTTTCCTAAATTCCTTGCTCTCCGTATTTCAAAAATTCAGCTGTTGAATAAAAAACAAAGCTTCTCAAAATAGTACATTGAGAATACGAGTTGTGATAATACAAATCAGAATAAATTAAAGGTTCATGTTAGACTTGGATTTCATCACATTTTTGCAATTAATAAGTGCTTGAAAAGCAACAAGTTGTGAAACATTTAAAAATGCTTTCGCAAGAACCTATAGTTAAAAGACAAACTGTCTTTAGCAACAAAAACGCTGAGTAAGAAGCTCTCTTTACAAAAGTGAGGTTCAGTAAACGATGATTCCAAATTCTTGCGTTATTTCTTCATCCTTTTCTCAGTACTTTCGTAACGTTGATTAGAGTTTTGCAAAATTTGCATTTTAAAACACATCACCTCATTAATCCAAGCCAATCAAAAATCTCCAACCAATTGACTCCCTACTTACCAAACTTGATCAGTTTTGATAAAATCGATGCACCCGCAACAAAACCGCTTCTTCGTGACAACAACTTGAGCACTGATAGTGAGGGAGTCCGTTCTATACTTGACGGTGCTACTATCCGTCGATTTGGTAGCGGGGTTGTCTGTCCGCGTCATAACTGATTCGAAAATGTTCGCGGAAGCCAACTAGTTTCGGGTGGACGTTAAATTAAGTTCTAGTTCTAAACGAAGGCGAAGTAGTCCGATCTATACTTGATGGTGTTAGACATTGATGGAAAAGTGAAAAGGTTGACATTCTGAATTCTCCATGAAATTCGGGTTTCATTTATAGTGTGTGAGTGTTTCATGTTGTCTTCCGTTGACTACTAATAAAGTTTTTTCTTAAAACAAAAGATTATTATCTCGTTTTAAGATAATTAAGCATTAAATTACGCACAATATAAAAACTAGTCGAACTACGAACCTATAAAAACAATTTAAAAATTATTCACCAAGTTAAAGATTTCAAACATTTAACCCAGGCCCACATTGTATGGAAAGACGACGTTATTTGTAAGAGCGATTCTCACTCTGTCTAATGTGGTAGTGTGTAAGGACCTAATGCGTAAGTAAGAAAAAGTAACATGTATTGTTCCAATAAAACAATTTGACTATGGTTTTGTATATGATTAAGAGAAGAAATTGGTTGTAGTGGTTTTGCTCCGGTTTCATTTTTGGTAATGAAAATAAATATCTTAAATTTGAATTTACTCTAATTTTATTTTCTTTAAATCACCTTTCTCAGTTATTCACTAAGGATGTCCTGTCTATTTGATTTTGTTCAAGATTGTTATTAACTTTAAATTTGCAAATAAAAAAGGTAGGCGTGCAATTCAGACAGCACTTTGAAAAGAAAACACGATCGCCCACATAAAAATAAAACTTGATTCATAGAGTTTGTTCTGTGTGAATCTTGGCAGCTTGGAGCCTCCGACGACTTTCGAAAGGAAAATAAATCTTAATTGTTGATAACTTAGTATCTAAATTAATTAATAATAAATTATTAATTTGTTTAGTAACGGTTAATTAATTATAGTTTATTTACTCTCCCTTTTACGGGTTCGAGGGCCTCCGTTCCCTTTACATATAAACTTAACCTACTTACAATTTTTCGTTTTTTTTCCAACTTAACTGTATTTAACTTAACCTAACTCTTTACATTCAACCATTTAAACGCTTTCCAGTGCCGGGCTTCCGTTTCCTCTTGCCTTTTTCTTTAAAATACTTCTGCGACTTTACCATTACTGTTATTTCCAAAACCAAACTCTACTGCCTTTTCTACCTCTTTCACCATGCTTCTCTTTTTACCATTCCTACTCAATCTAACCTCTTTCCACACATTCCATTTTCTCTCCACCAAGCTTCTTTGTATTCTCCTTCACTAACATCATTCTTTCCTCATCCCATAACCACTTATCCCCATTTATCCAAATTCTCTCCTTTCCTACCATTACTCCATTTCCTATTCTTTTTTCTTCCCACACTCTCTGTTGTATTATCCAATTTTTCCTTCTTTCATTTCACGTTCTGTCTTCCTCTATCCATTACAACTTCCCCTTCAATCACCACTTTTTACTTATCACTTCCATTTTCTCTTCTACACTTCCCAGCCTTATTACCCACCTCTCAAACTTATCTCCGTTTCTCTTTCCCACACCCCAACACTCCTTTATTCGTACCTTTACTCCAATCCCTTCTATCAGTCTATCTATTTCTTCCCTGACTCTGCTTATTTCTACACTCATGCCCTTCACTATTATGTTGCATTTTCTTTTCTTTATCTCCTCCCTCTCTAATCTTCTTTTCACTTCTTTTACCCTTTCTTTAATCGTCTTTGTTTCTTGTCTTTCTTTAGCTATTTCCTCAGTAAACTCTTTTTCTTTATTTACCTCTAACCTTTTTAAACCCTTTTCTAATCTATTCATCCTTTCCTCTAATGTTTCTATTCTTTCCTTTCTTATCTCTTCTTCCTTTTTCTGCCTATCTTTTACCTCTTCCAACATCTCCAATAACCTTCTTTTCTGTTCCCTCCAATGTTCCTCCCATTCCTCCAATATCTGATTTACTTCCCTTACTTCTCCTCCTACTTCTATCTCCCCCTTCTCAACATCAACATTTTCTTTTTTCCTCCTATCAATAATTCTCATCGTTTTATCCACCCATGCATTCCACTCTTCACTTGTTTTGTTCAACCACTCTGTCACCTCTGTACCTTTCCCCTCAGCTGCTTCCCCTAATTGCTCATGCCTTGGCAATGCTGCCTGACTCTTCAACTCTCCACTTACATTAGACACCTTTTCCTCCCTACTACGCTCGTCTCTACTTCCATCCTTGTTTACTACCTCACTCTCTCTTAGCTTGCTCTGTCCTGTCATATTCAATTCCTGCTTTACCTACACTAGAAATACTCCGAAAAATTCTTCATTTTACAAATTTAACATAGCTTACTTTTGTTGCAACTTATAACATTTTAAAGTAACTGCACTAGTTCATGAAAAAAACGTGTATCTATTAATTACCTAATATTTGTGTGTTTGGACCGCTGCTGTCGAGAAATAAATAAAACTTAAATCTAAATCCTTTCGTTCAAATGTGGGTAACATATTTAGCTTTATATGTGTTGAGTTTTTCAACAGTCAAACAACTTTCAATTTTTGACTTTTGGCCACCTTTTTTGAATTTGGAACCACTGTGCACTGGTATGCGTTCCGCCGCACAGTGGTTTGAAAATAAAATGTAGGGTTCAAAATAACCTAGAGCCTACAATTTTCCGTTTTTCGCGTTTTTTTTAATAAATAATTTTTATTAAATTTTTAAGAGATTCGTCGAGGCCAATTTTCTATTTTACAGTTACATTAATTATTATATTGTTATCAACAAATAAAAAAATGTATTTTTTTTTTATATATTTTTAATTATCTCAATTAACCCAAAGTATTTTTTTTCTAGGTACTTCTATTTGTTCCTAGAGAGTTTTCGGGGTCTCTGATCACGAAGTCAATGTCGATTTTTCGAAATCCAAAATAGCGGATCCAAAATGTGCGTTAATTTTTTAAAAATCATTTTGAATTAGCATAGAAATTGCCACTCGGGGGTTTTCGGGGTCGCTGATTACGAATTCAATGTCGTTTTTTCGAAATTCAAAATGTCGGATTAAAAATAGACGATAGTTTTTTAAAAATCATCTTGCATTCTATTAAAAGTAGTAAAAAAAAGTAAAAGTTTTATTTAAACTTGTAAATTTAGAAGCTAGAAAATATTTATTATCTTATATTATTTAATATTTATGTTAAAGCTTATTTATCGAAAAATTAGTTTTCTTAATTTTGTTAAATTTATTTTTAAACTTTTTCGTGTAGAAAGCAGAAAATTTCACGCCGTTAATGACGGTTAATCATTGCAAGCTTTACGCATGGTAAGTAAGCGCTTTTAATCCTATAGTTCCTCTCTATAACGAAACTCTGTAAGATAAAACTCTCTATAACCTAAAAATCAGTTCCATTTGGTTGGTGTGTATTAAAATCCGTATATAGATACACTCTCTTTAACAAAGTAGTCACTCTTTATAAAGCAATTGTAAATTCTCAAAATGAAAATATTTTTTTCCCAACTTTGTTTCATCTGTGTACTTCTATATGCTATTGTTGCTGCTTATTAGTTTCTGGTGGTAGGTAGATAGATATGAATGTATTCGTTACCGTGAAAAATAAGTTTAATCTGTGTTTGAGTTTAATAGAAGTTGAATGTGACTATAATTTAACATGGCTTGCAAAAGAAAGAGCATTTATACAGGTGAAAAAGTTTCGATAATCCATGCAATAGAAAAAGGAGAAATAGACAAGAGCATCATTACAACGAGTACTCTTTCAGATCAAGATATTTTAAGTTTATTTTTAAAAAATGACAATGACACCACAATGATACCATTTTTTGGATCAATTATGAGAAAGGATCTAAAAAATGGTATCATTATGCTACGTTTTGATGCTTTTAGGCTTTGCGTGCAGAAGATCTTGCGACACTTACTACAGAGCAA
The DNA here is from genome assembly GCA_037103525.1 of Ganaspis brasiliensis. NCBI lineage: Eukaryota > Metazoa > Arthropoda > Insecta > Hymenoptera > Figitidae > Ganaspis > Ganaspis brasiliensis. Next base: position 172,575 of record JAZKLR010000396.1, on the reverse strand, counting down.
GCTCTTGATACAGCCAAATTATTAAAAAAATTCTTTTTGTTTCATATTACCCCAAGAAATAGACAAAATAGTTAAACAAATCCAAATAAAATATTGGCAAAGCAAGAAAATATTATAATATTATTAATAATTCTTTACATGTTCACTAAAACTTAACTTTATTTTCTTTAATTGTGTTTTTGTTTTTATTAATTAAAATTTATTGTAAAAGACTGTTTGTTTTTGCTCACTCGATATAACGAAAACTATCTATAACGAAACAAATTGCTCGGTCCCTTGAAGTTCGTTATAGAGAGTTTCCACTGTACTTGGAATAAGTTCTATAGCCTGTAGAGGTTACAGAAATCCTAACTTGTGAAAGAAATTCTTAGGGGATGATTTTTAAGGGTTGTGTTTTATTTATATTTTTTTAATTTCATTTAATAATAGTGGGAAAGAGTTCTAAAATTAGTAGAGGTGACAGGAATTTTACTAGTAGATTTCACAAAAAATAATTACTAACTTGCAAAAATAATTCTTAGGGAATGGTTTTTAAGGGTTGTTTATAATTATTTTTTATTTTACTTTGATCCAATAATAGTTGGAAAGAGTTCTATAGCATGTAGAGGTGACAGAGTTTTTTTTAAAATTGATTTCACAATGAATAATTCCTTACTTGTGAAAATAATTCTAGAGGATGATTCCTAAGGGATGTTCTTTGAATATTTTTTATTTTACTTTGGTCCAATGATATCTGGAAAGATTTATAAAGCCTGTAGAGGTGACAAATGTTTTCAGTAGATTTTACAATAGATTATAAGATTTATAAAACCTGTAGAGGGGACAGAAATGTTTTCAGTAGATTTTACAAAAAATAATATCTAACTTGCAAACATAATTTTATGGGTTAAACCTCTTTAACCTATTTAAAACAGACTTTTTATTTATCCGATATAAATCTCTTATCTTAACCTAAAGAGGACTTTAAAAAAAGTCGAAACATGTAGTTAATTAAACAAATTTAATAAAATACCGCAAAAAGGCCTTGTAAAAATTACTTATCATAATTTTATGGGATTATTTTAAGGGTTGTTTTTGATTATTTTTTATTTTACCTTGATCCCATAATTTGTGGAACTTTTTAGCTTTCAGAGGTGACAGGAATATTGTTAGTAGATTTTACAAAGTATAATTACTAACTTGCAAAAATAATTCTTAGGGAATGATTTTGAAGGGATATGTTTAAATTATTTTTTATTTTACTTATTTGGTATTTAGAATGATGATATTTAGAAAGTTGTCTATAGCCGGTAGAGGTGACAGAAAATTTATAAATTGATTTCACAAATAATAATTTCTAACTTTTGAAAATAATTCTTAGGGGATGATTTTCAGGGTTGAATTAACATTTAATAAACAATTGATGTCAAATAAAACACCAAACGTTATATGTAGATTTATATTACCTTGTACTTAAGAAAAAAAACCTGTAAATCACTTGAAAAGTGTCGATTAAAAATGAATTTGTGCAAAGGCACTATTTTTACACTGCACTGTGCGTCTCAACCTACGTAGCACAAAGTGTCTAAAGCCTCTATTTTTTTAACACTATGAAATTATTTGTAGATGTTAATGTATGTTCAAAATCGCATTAAAGTATTAAAATAGAATTAAAATTGCTACACTGAGAAAAAAGGTTTAGTTTTAGCAACAATATATTTTAGTTGACCATTTTTGGTTGTAACAACAATATTTTGATTGGTATAACAAAACCATATGTGTCGATTCAGGGTGAAAGGGACCTTAGTTGCAAAACATTCGATTTCTAATTTTTATTATGAATCGATAGAATTTGAGTTGCTCTTTCACATACAGTAATCAAAACTTGTTTATGTTTATTAGTTTTTCTGTTATTCGCGCTGAAACATAGACATAACCTAACAATAACATAGGCAGGCACAAGTTCAAACTCTTGTCCTGTGAAATTCAAAACATTTGATTTTTAATTGTGATTGTGAATCGATAGAATTTGAGTTGCTTTTTAAGATATATAAATCAAAACTTGTTTATGTCTATTAGTTTTTGTGTTATTAGAGGTGAAACACAGGCATAATCTAACAGTAACATAGGGAGACTCAACTTCAAACGTCCGTACGCGTAAAATTCAGTTCTCCAGCTAAGGTCCCTTTCACCCTGAATCGACACATATGGTTGGATCCTTGAAATTAAGTGTCAAAAGGCAATTAGGATCTCTGCAAACGAATCTGAAGTTAGTGCTTCAGATTTCAAAATGTCGAATCCAATATGATGGCAAATATTATACAATTTGTGTTTATTTCTTTGAAATTAAGTGTTAAAAAGCAATTAGGACCTCTACGAATGAATCTGAAGTTAGTCTCTCCGATTTCAAAATGGCGAATCTAATATGGCGGCAAATATACAATTTGTGTTTATTTCTTTGAAATTAAGTGTTAAAAGGCAAATAGGGTCTCTACGAGTGAATCTGAAGTTAGATTTTCCGATTTCAAAATGGCGAGTCTAAATATTAGATTACGAATCTGAAGTTAGCTTTAAAAAAATTGTAAATGTCGAATTCAATATGTCAGTAAATGTGACGCGTCGCGAAGAAAAGCACCTAATAAGCAAAAAATCGATTTTCGTATATTGATAATATTAGGTTAATTAAAAGTCTCTTTTTCATTATCTAAAGTCTGAAAACATTTTCATTGAATATTTTCCACGTATTTAAGACTTAAGCATCAGCGATTTGTACAGTATCCAATGGCGCGTGCCGCTTTTTTTCACTCTCCTGTAAAATTGCCGTTTGGCTTCTTAGGTGCTTTTCTTCGCGACGCGTCATAAATATTATACAATTTGTGTTTATTTCTTTTAAATTAAGGGTCAAAAGGCAATTAAGATCTCTGATAACGAATCTGAAGTTAGTTGCTTCCAAATATTAGATTATAAATATTAGATAAAATAAATAAATATTATAAGTATTAGATTCGACATTTAGAAATCGAAGGATCTAACTTCAGATTCACTCGTAGAGAACCTAATTGCCTTTTAACACTTAATTTCAAAGAAATAACACAAATTGTATATTTGCCGCCATATTAGATTCGCTATTTTGAAATCGGAGGGACTAACTTCAGATTCATTCGTAGAGGTCCTAATTGCTTTTTAACATTTAATTTCAAAGAAATAAACACAAATTGTACAATATTTGACGCCATATTGGATTCGACATTTAGAAATCTGAAGCACTAACTTCAGATTCGTTCGCAGGGATCCTAATTGCCTTTTGACACTTAATTTCAAAGAAACAAAAACACAAATTGAGCCGCCGGATTCAAAAACCGCCTCTGCGCTCGAGATGCCTGACCAAACGTTGACAAAATCAGTGAGTTTCCCATTGTCGCTCACTGCTACCCGACTACCATACGTCAGATTTTTCACGCGCAGAGGCGGTTTTTGAATCCGGAGGCTCAATTGTATAATATTTGCTGCCATATTGGATTCGCCATTTACAATTTTTTTAAAGCTAACTTCAGATTCGTAATCAAAAACACCAAAAGTCAAGTTTTTTGAAAATAAATTATTTTTTTTAGCATTTCTTAACTAAGAACTATGATATTTTAATGAACTTTAATCAAATTGACAAGTATAATCCGCCATTTTGAATTTTTGAATATATATTTGTTGATGTTTGTAGACTAGAACCCGTAGAAGTATAATTTTTAGATTTCTTATCAAAATTTGCTCTAAATATGAGTGAAAATATATTTTATAAATCATTTTTCTAACAAAAATCGTGTTCTTTACTAGGAAAATGTCATGTAGGTAGGTTATTTTGGGAAAGTCACAATTTTTCTACATCTTTACTTTTTAAACAATTTTTCATGAGTATTTAAAAAAAAAACTTTAAAATCCGTTAAGATTTGGGCCTTCGGTTTAATTTTGAGACGAAAAATGCTCTTTCATCCCACTGTGCGGTCGGCCAAACCTGGGTCTGATAGTTGGGCCAACGGTGTGTGTTACTGAACTGTCTAGCTATAAGGTTTATTCCTTATTGGTCATTCATATCTCTCATGGGCTGGTGGTTAGCTGACTGGACTGGCAGCTGGGAAATCCGGATTCGAATCTTCATGACTAATGAAATTTTTCTGTTTCAGATTTTAATTAATATGAAATTTCTACATTCTAATCTGATTATATTTGAGTAATTAAGTTTATAACATATGAATTATGTAATTATATGTTGGCCGACCGAAAATTCGTACCTGGGTTAGTTAGCTCCCAAATAAATAACTTTTTTATGACAATCAAAATTTTTGTTATCCCGAATAAAAAAACATAGTTGTGACAACCAAAAGTTTTTGTTATGGCAACAAACAACACTGAACCAAATAATTTAGTTGTCTCAACCAAACAGTTTAGTTGATTAAATAAGAACCAAATAATTTGGTTGGCTCAACCAAATTTTTTTTGCTATGACTAAACATTTTTCTCAGTGTATGTAAATGTTATCTTCACCTTCTCCTGCCACTGAAAAACACACACTTTTTTCACTAAATAAAAATGCTTAAAAACGCTTTTTTTACAAATAAATTGGTTCGCTCTAACTTCACAGCAAGGGACTGAAACTATTGCGCTTCTATTGTATAAAAATTTTGATACTAATAATGCGACAAAATGAAAATAAACCATTTAGTATTATCAGTTACATAGATCATAATATCTTAGTGTCTCAACTTGTGGACTGTCTCAACCTGCGTACCTTTCCCCTAAATATTTAGATCGCATTTTCCAATCATTCGTTGGAAAAAGGACATATATATAATGAAAGTAACACGATCGACATTCTTTTATGAGACTTTAACAATTCCTCAGGATTATTTTTTTTACAATTTTAACACATTCAAAACAATATATCTTAATTAACAAAAATCATAAAAGGGGCCATTTAAGTATTACGTAAACATCAAGGAGGGTGTGAGAGGGTACCAAAATGCTGACATTTCATATAAAATTGTTTTTTATCCATTAAAAAATGCTGACATGGAGAGGGGGCGGTCAAAAACCTCTTAAAATATGCTCACATAATACTTGAAAGGTTCTAAAATTATTATTACAGTAAAACCCACATATATCGGATTTGAAGGGACAGGGAAAAATATCCGATATAGGTGGAAATCCGATACACCCAGGAAAACGCCATAACCAAAAATTTTTTATTGAAAGTGTTTCTTTTTATTAAATTATTACTTAAAAGCATGAAAAGTGATGTTTTTATGTTTATTTCATATTTTATTTCTAGTTTTTATTTATTTTTTTTCATTTAAATATTGGCGGTAACGTAATGCGGATATTACTCTATTCAGTATAGACTGTCGATTTGATTAAACATTTATATGCATTGTTTCAAATTATTTAGAACACTGTGCGATTTTTCTTTTTAAGGTAGTATTATACTTTGTAAGCAGTCAAAGATGACTTTAAAAAACAATTTTTTTCTCCGTGATTATTTTATTTAAAGCAATGAAACTTTCTGCATCATATTATTGACATTTTTGTCTGTAAAGAATAAACAATTTTTTTTGTACTGTTACTGTTTCATCACTAGAGGGCGCCAAAGTCAAGATACAAAAAAATATACGATAAATCGTCGGACAAGCTACAGCCTCACAGAAACATCCGATTTAAAAAAAACCAAATGTGGTATTAAAGCTGATACATGTGGCTAGGCATCCCCCTAACCCCGATAAAAAATATTAACAAATAAAAAAATTGCCTTAATTAAAAAAAAAAAAATTAAAAAAAGTGGGTATTTTTTTGGTCATTTTTGAATCGAAAAAAAAAGTAGACAATCAGATTTAGGGGACATACCTAAAGGATTTCATAACGAAGAACTCGATCTGAGGTTTTTTAAAATCGATTAAAAAGAACTCGAGTTATGCTGTCTGCCTGTTTAAAAAATATGGTTTTGAGGAAAACGCGTTTAAAGTTTTGTGTGTAATGAACCGCTGCGCATATGTATAACTTTTACATTTGTATAACTTTTTTATTTCTTCGAATTTTAATCTGCAATTTGGGAATTATATACTTGAGATAATGTAGACCACAAAACTAAAATAAAAAAGTCGGTTTTTTGATCGATGCAAAGTATAATACTACCTGAAATATTTTAATGTTTGTTTTTTATAAAGTTATTTGATATTTATTCTCAAAATTGTATTTAATCTATAATAGGCTGATTCCAGAAAAAAGTCGAAAATGGCTTTACCGAGTTCATCAATTTTTTTTTACTCATTATTGAATTTTTTTTTCTCAAGCCGTATTTTATGGCTTATTTGATTAAAATATTATAATGGTTCCCAACTGTTTTAAGTTTGATATTTTTTAATGGAATATAAAGGTAAAATTTAGTGAGGGAATGATGATGAGGGAATGACGAATCGAAACAAAATGACCATAGCCTCAGAAACATAACCGTACTTCCCTATGCACTGTGAACAATGCGATATAAATACTGGAATCATATGCAAATACAGTATGATTAGTAAATGAAAATGTGTTTACCTATTTATAAATCAACATGAGGAAATGACGTGAAGAAATGTATTTTTTAAAAATCTCATTGATAAATTAGTTTCAACAAAATATCCTTTCTACAAACGTTCGCTGCAGTATAGGTTGTCAATAACAATGTTGCCAACTTTCAAAAAACTTAAGGCGGGACTTAGTAGGCATTCAAATTTTGCTCCAATCACACTGTTTCAAAGCGGTGAGGGAATGATAAGTTTTTCAAGAACAAATTTTGAAGTATATTTAAAAATATTTCCATTCGCTGTTTTTAAATTATAAACTCGTATAGTTGCAGTCAATACTATCTTATATAAATTAAAAATAAAGTAAAAAACAATTACTAAGGAATTTTACGTTTTGAGTTAATGATTCTCTTCGAATTCAGCAGTTGGGACACAGTGAGGGAATGATTTTCAGGGTACTCTCTTGGACATATCTTGTTTGTTTATCATATAAGAAATAAATTTGTTTCATAAATTCGTACATCTAGTATAGTAGTATTATTAAAAAAAATAACTTTTCATAATCAACAATCCTGATTATTAGAAATCATTAAGGACATCAATTTAGATTTTTTTCTGTAATCAGCCAATAATAATCCACAAGATTCGTTCTTTCATTCACAGGGTGTCTACTCACCGGGAATTCCGGGAAAACCGGGATTTTAGTTCGATCGGGAAAAACTCGGGAAATTGCCGGGGAAAAACGGTAAATCCGGGAATTTCTAAAAATTTCCGCTGATTCGTTAACCAATATGGCGGACATTTTTTCATAATTCTTCAAATTCGCTTAAAACTTGTCACTCGGGGGTTTTCAAAATCTCTGAGTGTGAATACGATGTCAGATTTACTAAATTTTCAAAATTCAAAATGGCGGATCCAATATGGCAGACATATTTTGCGAAATAGCTCAAATTAACTTCAAACTTGTAACTCAGTGGTAATTCATGTCGCTGGTTACTAATCTGAAGTTAGATTTTCAAAATAGTAAAACTGTAACAATTTTCAAACGAATTTGAGCATTTTCAGTGCTGCCTGTGACTCACTTTTCTCACTTTTATTCACTTTTTTTAAAACCACTCACTATTACTCACTATAAAAAAAAAACTAACTCTTATCACTTTCTTAGTAAAATGATTATTATTATTATCATTATATACAATTATTTTCTTCAAAATTCAAATATTTTTGACAATTTTTTATTTTATTAGTTTAATTAGTTTCCTCTAATCTTAATTACTTTCAAAGTTTTTTAACTAATGTCTACAAATTTTAAAATTTTCAACCAGTATTGTCAATCACTTTCGTCGTCTTTTAATTTTATCATTAAATTTCAATTATTTCTGTATATTTCTATTAATTTAGGGGAGAGGGCCCCAAGTTGGACACCCTTTCGATTTATTGCTGTAGAATCCAAACCGATGAAAATATATAAAAATGTTTTATATCGGATGAAAGTACAATTTATAAGGTAACTTATGGCCACAGGAATAAAATTTTATTTTGAACATAAACATTTTTTAAAGCAATTTTTCTAATTGTGAAAAGTTTCGGTCTAAAAAAAAGTGGCCCCAAGATGGACACCTTCTTAAAAGTCTCTGAAAATTGTAGTAAATAAAAAATGCACATCGTGTAACAATTCTCAAACTAATTTTTAATCATTTTACGGAATTTATCAAGAAATAACATTTCTAAAAACTTCAATTTAATAGCTTAACAGTAAAAAGTAATAAAATATCAAAAAATATCGATATATCAAATTCTCTAACAATAACATCACATTTTATGGTGGAAAATAAAAAATTGTAATTAATTGGCAAAAAAAATTATTGAAAAAAGTGTAAAATCGAAAATATGCAAATAAATACATTGACATTTGAGGCCTGTCCATCTTAGGGTACATGACACCATTTTTTAATCCCTAGTAAAAATATATATACGAACACTGAATTAGTAAATTTATTTTAGGATATTATTATACGATAAATAAAGAATTTTATAACGTTAAGTACTCATTCTAAATCATAAATTTAAATAACTTTTCCAAGTTCAGAAAAAACTGTTACAAAACTTTTTTGGACACAAAATTACGTGGTATGTGTAAAACAAAAACCAACTGGTTTTTTTCTTCAAATGTGCATCAAAATCTTCGTCTACACAAACAACAAAAATGACAGAAAGCATATGGCGCTGTCACCTTAAACGAAAATTTTATACGAAATGTCCATCTTGGGGCCCTGTCCATCTTGGGGCCTACTCCCCTATACATTTGAAAATTATTTTCATCAAATTTCAATAATTTTTTTAATCTTTTATTTTATGGTCATGAATTTCTCAATTTATTAGGTACAGTTTTCAAATTTTTTCTACGAATTTTAATTATTTTCTTCAAATTACTGCAATTTTTTGCAGTTATTTTATTATTATGTATTATTATAATTTTAATTATTTTCTTCAAATTACTGCAATTTTTCGCAGTTATTTTATTATTATGTATGAATAATTTTTAAATACTTTACACCAATTGCCAATTATTTTTTACAAATTTTATTTATTTTTTTCAAATTTCAATTATTTTTTTTCAATCTTTCATTCAATTATTTTTGTAATTTCTTGACCATTTTTTCCTATTTTAAATTATTTTTGTCATTTTTTATTTGTTTTTTAAAATTTTCAATTAATCTAGTAATTTTTCAATTGCTGTTAATATTTTCGACATTGATTTATTACTTTCTCCTAATTTTTAACTTATTTTCTTATATCTTTAAATAATTTTCATGAATTTTTTAATTTCTTACTTAAATTTAATTTATTTTTGTTATTTCTCAAATTCTTCTTAAGTTTTAATTATTTTAATCATTTTTCAAGACTTTTTCAAATTTTTTTTACCATATTTTTAATTAGTTTTGTCATCTTTTTAATTATTTTCTTCAAATTTCTGTTATTTTTGTTATTTCTCGACTATTTTTTTCTATTTTAAATTATTTTTGTCATTTTTTAATTTTTTTTTTAAATTTTCAATTAATTTAGTGATTTTTAAATTAATATCAATATTTTCAACATTTTTTTATTACTTTCTTTTTGTGTACAAGATATCTCGAGAACGCTTTAACGGATTTCAATAAAATTTGGATGACTTATTAAGTTCATAAATATCTAAATTTGTTCACAGGGATTTTTAAAAATACCCAACCAAATTTTTTTGAGCACCTTTTTTTATCGAAGAAAAATCGTTTTTTGCCAAAAAATTTTTTCATACTAAAAATACAACTTAAAGAATACAAAAATCATATTTCTTATCTAAAAACAAATCGATTGACCTATATAACTTTTATAATTGATCAAGAATTCGTAAAATAATTCATATTTTTTCATTTTTTCGCATTAAAAACTTTTTTTTTAACAACTTCCCCAATTAACTTACATATTATTAATTTCTTGCTTCCTCTATGAGGAAGCAAATTATTTTGCTTACTTGGAAGCAAAATGTCCATGAAATGGACATAATTCTCATCTAGTTTTAATTAGTTTTGTCATCTTTCATTTTGTTTCTTCAAGATTCTATTATCTTTGACATTTGATATTGGATCCGCGATTTTGAATTGTAGACTGATTAGTTCATAAAATAAATTATATTATATTTTTCTAATTAAGAAAGACGCGTATTGACTTTTTATACCCAATCTGCTTAATATTTCTTATTAACCGATAATTGTTTAATATTATAGCTACTTATTAATCATACTTAAAAGAAATCCGGGAAAAATGTGATTTTAAATCAAAGAAAACCGGGAATTTGCCGGGAATTTGAAAATCATGTTTCGGTTTTATTCTGTATACACCTTAACAATGCCCGGCTAAAAAAACTTGTACAAGATCTTGAACCTGTACTTGTGTCAGTTCTTGTGCACGATCAGAAGTGGAAACTTGTACAAGATCGTCCAAGGTCGTGTATAAGTTCTGTCCAAGAAATTGGAACATAGTTCTTGTATATGATCTTGCATAAGGTTTCCTACAAGTACACTGACTTGTACAAGGACTCAGACAAGGTCTTGTGCGAGAGCTTGTGCAAGATCTTGTACTTGTTCTGTTGTACAAGAACTTGTCCAAGGAAATTACTAAGTAAAATATCATTTACATTTTCTGAAGTATATTCCGAGTCCTCGATAGCCGTGGGGTTTAATGCGTTCGCGTTTAGGTTCGGTAGTTAGGTTAGATAGGTTCGAAACTCGTTGATGTCAAGATTTTTAATATTATATTTAATTGTAATAGTCTTCGTGAATATCTTTAGTGGTCAATGCGATAACGTTGTCTTGAATTTAGGCGTTAATTAATTTTATTTTAATAAAAATGAATGTTCCCGTACAAGAACTGGTACAAGTTCCATAATAGTATACATTTTTTCGCGAAAGAAATTATTCAAGAACTTGTATAAGATCTTATACAGACAATTTACCAGTGAATTTTTCATTGTAGTTCTTGTACAAGAACTTGGGCAAGTTCGTTTACAGGGAATTTTTCACTTTTAAAAGCTACATAAGATCATGTACAAGAAAATGTAGAAGAACTTGTATAAGAAAATACGTCATAAATTGTAGCTCAATGCTACACAAGAACTTACGTAAGAACATACATTGGTTCTCGCAGTCTCTCTAATCAAACAGCAGAACAAGTACAAGATCTTGCACAAGCTCTCGCACAAGACCTTGTCTGAGTCCTTGTACAAGTCAGTGTACTTGTAGGATACCTTGTGCAAGAACATATACAAGAACTATGGTCCAATTTCTTGGACAGAACTTATACACGACCTTGGACGATCTTGTACAAGTTTCCACTTCTGATCGTGCACAAGAACTGACACAAGTACAGGTTCAAGATTTTGTACAAGTTTTTTCAGCTTGGTGGAACATAGATATTTTTTGTTTTAAATCAGATACTTTTTAAAAAATGCGTTTAAATTGTTTAAAATTTAAATTAATAAATATCAATTCAAATAATGTTAATTTCATTAATAAATAAATCTATAATTTTTTCTATAATTTTCAACAGTTTTCAAAATACAATTATTCTCTTTAAATTTTATAATTATTCTTTTTATTCTTTTTTTCACTTCAACTCGCTCTAAAATGAAAATTTCTTAATATTTTTACATGAAATTTATAGGAGATATAGTTTGAAATATTCTTTGGATGATAGGCTTTTAATAATGCTTAATTATTTAACTCAAAAAAAGTTATTAATTTTTTTTATCGCTCATTGTTACATTATTGTTTGATAATCTTCAACTGTTTCGTTTAACGAGGGAATTTTCAGTAAACACAAAGTGTCATATGTTAAAATGTTCATGAATACCCAATAAAGTTTTTTTGAAAAGTTTCATTTGAATTGAAATTATCGTAAACAAAATATAAGCAATAATATTTTTGCGGCGCAAGGGGCTTGATCTGAGAACTGTCATAATAGACGTATAGCGCTATGTATCTTCATGTTAATAGGTCTTATTATTTATTTACTTATTTCTGTTTCTTTATTGAATTTTATTATTATTATTATTATTATTATTATTATTTCTTTGCTCATTGTTGCATTAGTTTTTGATAATTTTCGAGTGTTATAATATATAATGTAAATTTGTGATTGAATAAAATTCAGTAATTTTCATGATAATATTTATTTATCGCTTTCGTTGTTTATTATTAAAATATGACAATTAAAATAATTTTATTATTACTGACTATTATTATTACATTATTCAGTATTATTGTAACTAAATACATCCATTTAAAGTTTTATTTACTATTAAAAATTATGTCAATACCGTACTCAAGTAATTTATTTATTGTAATCGTTCATTATTATTCGAATTAGAAAATATTGAATTAATAAATGAAATTACCACGGAGTTAGCTTCGTTGGTTGAGGTTCTGGACTCTACGGTTGCGCCAAGTCAAGCGTCAAGGTTGCTTAGTTCGCGCCCCGGGGAGCCTGGGATTTTTTCCGGCTGTGAGATAACTTCAGTGGAAGGTAAAGACGTCGAGGGATAATGATATGCACTGTCGGTAATCGACCAATCCAGATCACTTGAATTTGACTTTCGATAAACCGGTTGAACTCAGGAAAGGTTTTTCTACAGTTTTCCCTCTCCACTGGTGAGCAAACCCAATATACCGGGTGGTCTAGGCAAATGCGAGTACTCCTAATTTCAAGCCGTTCTGTAGACGCAAAAACACTAAGAGAATATATACAAAAAGTACGGAATTCTAGGAACTTCCTACGGGGGACACTAAATGAACCTGTAAGGTCGTTAAAACGAGTGTATAACAACTAAAAAAAATGAAATTGATTTATCTCTCAGAACGTTATAATTTCACTTTTACTGAATTTTATTCAATCACAAATTTACATTATATAAACAAATAAACACTGTTGCTTAAAACTATTTTTTAATAGTTGTTTAAGTAGTACAAATCATCGAGAGAGAAAGAGAGAGAGAGACAGTGAGAGATAATGGAAATAGGTATACTGGTAATTTCAAAAATTGGAGACAAAATTACCCCTCTTTTACCCTTATTACCTGCTAGAAGGTGGTTGGCATTTCAAATTTCATAGAAAGTCGTGTCGAACAAATAAAGAAATAGTTGCATTTAAGTCGTTTTCGGTAATGGGCCTTTTCACGTCAGAAATATTAGAGTTGTCAAAGGGTTCATCGATTTTCTTGAAACTTCGTGGTATTATACTGCTATATGAGAAACTTTTTTCCTCCAAATGATTTTCAAAAAAATTCAAAAGTTTAGAAGATACGCCATTTTGAATATCAACATTAATTTAACAAAATTGTTAATATCTCAAAATATTATAAAGATATTTTGATGAAACTTACACATGTTTTAGTTAAAAATATGTACTTTTAAATGAAAATAAAGTCAATGAAAAAAAAAATTTTTCATGTAAAAAAATTAAAAAACCATTTTTAATTCAATTTTTTATTTACTTACTCCTCTCTGACAGAAATTTTATTAATATTTTTAAATACCTTATGAATTTACCTTTAATTAAAAAAAAAAATTAATGGAGACTTTATAAGGTCCCGAGATATTAGACTTTTTGTACTCCCGCGCGTGGTTGCGACAGCAAAACGCGGCGTGGCGCGCTGCATTGCTAAGCTTCTACGCCGTCGCATGGAATTGCCACGGCCGCAGCAACTACGCGCGGTTGTACAAAAAGTCTAATATCTCGGGTCCTAATAAAGTCTCCATTAAATTTTTTTTTTAAATTAAAGGTAAATTTATAAGGAATTTAAAAATATTAATAAAATTTCTGTCAGAGAAGAGAAAGTGAATAAAAAATTGAATTAAAAATTGTTTTTTAATTTTCTTACATGAGAAAATTGTACAAAAAGTCTAATATCTCGGGACCTAATAAAGTCTCCATCAATTTTTTTTTTTAAATTAAAGGTAAATTCATAAGGAATTTAAAATTATTAATAAAATTTCTGTCAGAAAGGAGTAAGTAAATAAAAAATTGAGTGAAAAATTGTTTTTTATTTTTTTTACATGAAAAAATTGTACAAAAAGTCTAATATCTCGGGACCTAATAAAGTCTCCATCAATTTTTTTTTTAAATTAAAGGTAAATTCATAAGGAATTTAAAATTATTAATAAAATTTCTGTCAGAAAGGAGTAAGTAAATAAAAAATTGAGTGAAAAATTGTTTTTTATTTTTTTTACATGAAAAAATTGTACAAAAAGTCTAATATCTCGGGACCTAATAAAGTCTCCATCAATTTTTTTTTTAAATTAAAGGTAAATTCATAAGGAATTTAAAATTATTAATAAAATTTCTGTCAGAAAGGAGTAAGTAAATAAAAAATTGAGTAAAAAATTGTTTTTTAATTTTTTTACATGAGAAAACTGTACAAAAAGTCTAATATCTCGGGACCTAATAAAGTCTCCATCAATTTTTTTTTTAAATTAAAGGTAAATTCATAAGGAATTTAAAATTATTAATAAAATTTCTGTCAGAAAGGAGTAAGTAAATAAAAAATTGAGTGAAAAATTGTTTTTTAATTTTTTTACATGAGAAAATTGTACAAAAAGTCTAATATCTCGGGACCTAATGAAGTCTCCATCAATTTTTTTTTTTAAATTAAAGGTAAATTCATAAGGAATTTAAAATTATTAATAAAATTTCTGTCAGAAAGGAGTAAGTAAATAAAAAATTGAGTGAAAAATTGTTTTTTATTTTTTTTACATGAGAAAATTGTACAAAAAGTCTAATATCACGGGACCTAATAAAGTCTCCATCAATTTTTTTTTTAAATTAAAAGTAAATTCATAAGGAATTTAAAATTATTAATAAAATTTCTGTCAGAAAGGAGTAAGTAAATAAAAAATTGAGTGAAAAATTGTTTTTTAATTTTTTTACATGAGAAAATTGTACAAAAAGTCTAATATCTCGGGACCTAATAAAGTCTCCATCAATTTTTTTTTTTAAATTAAAGGTAAATTTATGAGGAATTTAAAATTATTAATAAAATTTCTGTCAGAAAGGAGTAAGTAAATAAAAAATTGAGTGAAAAATTGTTTTTTAATTTTTTTACATGAGAAAATTGTACAAAAAGTCTAATATCTCGGGACCTAATAAAGTCTCCATCAATTTTTTTTTTAAATTAAAGGTAAATTCATAAGGAATTTAAAATTATTAATAAAATTTCTGTCAGAAAGGAGTAAGTAAATAAAAAATTGAGTGAAAAATTGTTTTTTATTTTTTTTACATGAGAAAATTGTACAAAAAGTCTAATATCACGGGACCTAATAAAGTCTCCATCAATTTTTTTTTTAAATTAAAAGTAAATTCATAAGGAATTTAAAATTATTAATAAAATTTCTGTCAGAAAGGAGTAAGTAAATAAAAAATTGAGTGAAAAATTGTTTTTTAATTTTTTTACATGAGAAAATTGTACAAAAAGTCTAATATCTCGGGACCTAATAAAGTCTCCATCAATTTTTTTTTTTAAATTAAAGGTAAATTTATGAGGAATTTAAAATTATTAATAAAATTTCTGTCAGAAAGGAGTAAGTAAATAAAAAATTGAATGAAAAATTGTTTTTTAATTTTTTTACATGAGAAAATTGTACAAAAAGTCTAATATCTCGGGACCTAATAAAGTCTCCATCAATTTTTTTTTTAAATTAAAGGTAAATTCATAAGGAATTTAAAAATATTAATAAAATTTCTGTCAGAGAAGAGAAAGTAAATAAAAAATTGAATTAAAAATTGTTTTTTAATTTTTTTACATGAGAAAATTGTACAAAAAGTCTAATATCTCGGGACCTAATAAAGTCTCCATCAATTTTTTTTTTTTAAATTAAAGGTAAATTCATAAGGAATTTAAAAATATTAATAAATTTTTTTGAGAGAAGAGAAAGTGAATAAAAAATTGAATTAAAAATTGTTTTTTAATTTTCTTACATGAGAAAATTGTACAAAAAGTCTAATATCTCGGGACCTAATAAAGTCTCCATCAATTTTTTTTTTTAAATTAAAGGTAAATTCATAAGGAATTTAAAATTATTAATAAAATTTCTGTCAGAAAGGAGTAAGTAAATAAAAAATTGAGTGAAAAATTGTTTTTTATTTTTTTTACATGAGAAAATTGTACAAAAAGTCTAATATCACGGGACCTAATAAAGTCTCCATCAATTTTTTTTTTAAATTAAAAGTAAATTCATAAGGAATTTAAAATTATTAATAAAATTTCTGTCAGAAAGGAGTAAGTAAATAAAAAATTGAGTAAAAAATTGTTTTTTAATTTTTTTACATGAGAAAATTGTACAAAAAGTCTAATATCTCGGGACCTAATAAAGTCTCCATCAATTTTTTTTTTAAATTAAAGGTAAATTCATAAGGAATTTAAAATTATTAATAAAATTTCTGTCAGAAAGGAGTAAGTAAATAAAAAATTGAGTGAAAAATTGTTTTTTAATTTTTTTACATGAGAAAATTGTACAAAAAGTCTAATATCTCGGGACCTAATGAAGTCTCCATCAATTTTTTTTTTTAAATTAAAGGTAAATTCATAAGGAATTTAAAATTATTAATAAAATTTCTGTCAGAAAGGAGTAAGTAAATAAAAAATTGAGTGAAAAATTGTTTTTTATTTTTTTTACATGAGAAAATTGTACAAAAAGTCTAATATCACGGGACCTAATAAAGTCTCCATCAATTTTTTTTTTAAATTAAAAGTAAATTCATAAGGAATTTAAAATTATTAATAAAATTTCTGTCAGAAAGGAGTAAGTAAATAAAAAATTGAGTGAAAAATTGTTTTTTAATTTTTTTACATAAGAAAATTGTACAAAAAGTCTAATATCTCGGGACCTAATAAAGTCTCCATCAATTTTTTTTTTAAATTAAAGGTAAATTCATAAGGAATTTAAAATTATTAATAAAATTTCTGTCAGAAAGGAGTAAGTAAATAAAAAATTGAGTGAAAAATTGTTTTTTAATTTTTTTACATGAGAAAATTGTACAAAAAGTCTAATATCTCGGGACCTAATGAAGTCTCCATCAATTTTTTTTTTTAAATTAAAGGTAAATTCATAAGGAATTTAAAATTATTAATAAAATTTCTGTCAGAAAGGAGTAAGTAAATAAAAAATTGAGTGAAAAATTGTTTTTTATTTTTTTTACATGAGAAAATTGTACAAAAAGTCTAATATCACGGGACCTAATAAAGTCTCCATCAATTTTTTTTTTAAATTAAAAGTAAATTCATAAGGAATTTAAAATTATTAATAAAATTTCTGTCAGAAAGGAGTAAGTAAATAAAAAATTGAGTGAAAAATTGTTTTTTAATTTTTTTACATGAGAAAATTGTACAAAAAGTCTAATATCTCGGGACCTAATAAAGTCTCCATCAATTTTTTTATTTAAATTAAAGGTAAATTTATGAGGAATTTAAAATTATTAATAAAATTTCTGTCAGAAAGGAGTAAGTAAATAAAAAATTGAGTGAAAAATTGTTTTTTAATTTTTTTACATGAGAAAATTGTACAAAAAGTCTAATATCTCGGGACCTAATAAAGTCTCCATCAATTTTTTTTTTAAATTAAAGGTAAATTCATAAGGAATTTAAAATTATTAATAAAATTTCTGTCAGAAAGGAGTAAGTAAATAAAAAATTGAGTGAAAAATTGTTTTTTATTTTTTTTTACATGAGAAAATTGTACAAAAAGTCTAATATCACGGGACCTAATAAAGTCTCCATCAATTTCTTTTTAAATTAAAAGTAAATTCATAAGGAATTTAAAATTATTAATAAAATTTCTGTCAGAAAGGAGTAAGTAAATAAAAAATTGAGTGAAAAATTGTTTTTTAATTTTTTTACATGAGAAAATTGTACAAAAAGTCTAATATCTCGGGACCTAATAAAGTCTCCATCAATTTTTTTTTTTAAATTAAAGGTAAATTTATGAGGAATTTAAAATTATTCATAAAATTTTTGTCAGAAAGGAGTAAGTAAATAAAAAATTGAGTGAAAAATTGTTTTTTAATTTTTTTACATGAGAAAATTGTACAAAAAGTCTAATATCTCGGGACCTAATAAAGTCTCCATCAATTTTTTTTTTAAATTAAAGGTAAATTCATAAGGAATTTAAAAATATTAATAAAATTTCTGTCAGAGAAGAGAAAGTAAATAAAAAATTGAATTAAAAATTGTTTTTTAATTTTTTTACATGAGAAAATTGTACAAAAAGTCTAATATCTCGGGACCTAATAAAGTCTCCATCAATTTTTTTTTAAATTAAAGGTAAATTTATAAGGAATTTAAAAATATTAATAAAATTTCTGTCAGAAAGGAGTAAGTAAATAAAAAATTGAGTGAAAAATTTTTTTTTATTTTTTTTACATGAGAAAATTGTACAAAAAGCCTAATATCACGGGACCTAATAAAGTCTCCATCAATTTTTTTTTTAAATTAAAAGTAAATTCATAAGGAATTTAAAATTATTAATAAAATTTCTGTCAGAAAGGAGTAAGTAAATAAAAAATTGAGTAAAAAATTGTTTTTTAATTTTTTTACATGAAAAAATTGTACAAAAAGTCTAATATCTCGGGACCTAATAAAGTCTCCATCAATTTTTTTTTTAAATTAAAGGTAAATTCATAAGGAATTTAAAATTATTAATAAAATTTCTGTCAGAAAGGAGTAAGTAAATAAAAAATTGAGTGAAAAATTGTTTTTTAATTTTTTTACATGAGAAAATTGTACAAAAAGTCTAATATCTCGGGACCTAATGAAGTCTCCATCAATTTTTTTTTTTAAATTAAAGGTAAATTCATAAGGAATTTAAAATTATTAATAAAATTTCTGTCAGAAAGGAGTAAGTAAATAAAAAATTGAGTGAAAAATTGTTTTTTATTTTTTTTACATGAGAAAATTGTACAAAAAGTCTAATATCACGGGACCTAATAAAGTCTCCATCAATTTTTTTTTTAAATTAAAAGTAAATTCATAAGGAATTTAAAATTATTAATAAAATTTCTGTCAGAAAGGAGTAAGTAAATAAAAAATTAAGTGAAAAATTGTTTTTTAATTTTTTTACATGAGAAAATTGTACAAAAAGTCTAATATCTCGGGACCTAATAAAGTCTCCATCAATTTTTTTTTTTTAAAGGTAAATTTATAAGGAATTTAAAAATATTAATAAAATTTCTGTCAGAGAAGAGAAAGTGAATAAAAAATTGAATAAAAAGTTGTTTTTTAATTTTTTTACATGAGAAAATTGTACAAAAAGTCTAATATCTCGGGACCTAATAAAGTCTCCATCAATTTTTTTTTAAATTAAAGGTAAATTCATAAGGAATTTAAAAATATTAATAAATTTTTTTGAGAGAAGAGAAAGTGAATAAAAAATTGAATTAAAAATTGTTTTTTAATTTTCTTACATGAGAAAATTGTACAAAAAGTCTAATATCTCGGGACCTAATAAAGTCTCCATCAATTTTTTTTTAAATTAAAAGTAAATTCATAAGGAATTTAAAATTATTAATAAAATTTCTGTCAGAAAGGAGTAAGTAAATAAAAAATTGAGTGAAAAATTGTTTTTTAATTTTTTTACATGAGAAAATTGTACAAAAAGTCTAATATCTCGGGACCTAATAAAGTCTCCATCAATTTTTTTTTTTAAATTAAAGGTAAATTTATGAGGAATTTAAAATTATTAATAAAATTTCTGTCAGAAAGGAGTAAGTAAATAAAAAATTGAGTGAAAAATTGTTTTTTAATTTTTTTACATGAGAAAATTGTACAAAAAGTCTAATATCTCGGGACCTAATAAAGTCTCCATCAATTTTTTTTTTAAATTAAAGGTAAATTCATAAGGAATTTAAAAATATTAATAAAATTTCTGTCAGAGAAGAGAAAGTAAATAAAAAATTGAATTAAAAATTGTTTTTTAATTTTTTTACATGAGAAAATTGTACAAAAAGTCTAATATCTCGGGACCTAATAAAGTCTCCATCAATTTTTTTTTTTAAATTAAAGGTAAATTCATAAGGAATTTAAAAATATTAATAAATTTTTTTGAGAGAAGAGAAAGTGAATAAAAAATTGAATTAAAAATTGTTTTTTAATTTTCTTACATGAGAAAATTGTACAAAAAGTCTAATATCTCGGGACCTAATAAAGTCTCCATCAATTTTTTTTTTTAAATTAAAGGTAAATTCATAAGGAATTTAAAATTATTAATAAAATTTCTGTCAGAAAGGAGTAAGTAAATAAAAAATTGAATTAAAAATTGTTTTTTAATTTTTTTACATGAGAAAATTGTACAAAAAGTCTAATATCTCGGGACCTAATAAAGTCTCCATCAATTTTTTTTTAAATTAAAGGTAAATTTATAAGGAATTTAAAAATATTAATAAAATTTCTGTCAGAAAGGAGTAAGTAAATAAAAAATTGAGTGAAAAATTGTTTTTTATTTTTTTTACATGAGAAAATTGTACAAAAAGTCTAATATCACGGGACCTAATAAAGTCTCCATCAATTTTTTTTTTAAATTAAAAGTAAATTCATAAGGAATTTAAAATTATTAATAAAATTTCTGTCAGAAAGGAGTAAGTAAATAAAAAATTGAGTAAAAAATTGTTTTTTAATTTTTTTACATGAGAAAATTGTACAAAAAGTCTAATATCTCGGGACCTAATAAAGTCTCCATCAATTTTTTTTTTAAATTAAAGGTAAATTCATAAGGAATTTAAAATTATTAATAAAATTTCTGTCAGAAAGGAGTAAGTAAATAAAAAAATTAAGTGAAAAATTGTTTTTTAATTTTTTTACATGAGAAAATTGTACAAAAAGTCTAATATCTCGGGACCTAATGAAGTCTCCATCAATTTTTTTTTTTAAATTAAAGGTAAATTCATAAGGAATTTAAAATTATTAATAAAATTTCTGTCAGAAAGGAGTACGTAAATAAAAAATTGAGTGAAAAATTGTTTTTTATTTTTTTTACATGAGAAAATTGTACAAAAAGTCTAATATCACGGGACCTAATAAAGTCTCCATCAATTTTTTTTTTAAATTAAAAGTAAATTCATAAGGAATTTAAAATTATTAATAAAATTTCTGTCAGAAAGGAGTAAGTAAATAAAAAATTGAGTGAAAAATTGTTTTTTAATTTTTTTACATGAGAAAATTGTACAAAAAGTCTAATATCTCGGGACCTAATAAAGTCTCCATCAATTTTTTTTTTAAATTAAAGGTAAATTGATGAGGAATTTAAAATTATTAATAAAATTTCTGTCAGAAAGGAGTAAGTAAATAAAAAATTGAGTGAAAAATTGTTTTTTAATTTTTTTACATGAGAAAATTGTACAAAAAGTCTAATATCTCGGGACCTAATAAAGTCTCCATCAATTTTTTTTTTAATTAAAGGTAAATTCATAAGGAATTTAAAATTATTAATAAAATTTCTGTCAGAAAGGAGTAAGTAAATAAAAAATTGAGTGAAAAATTGTTTTTTATTTTTTTTACATGAGAAAATTGTACAAAAAGTCTAATATCACGGGACCTAATAAAGTCTCCATCAATTTTTTTTTTAAATTAAAAGTAAATTCATAAGGAATTTAAAATTATTAGTAAAATTTCTGTCAGAAAGGAGTAAGTAAATAAAAAATTGAGTGAAAAATTGTTTTTTATTTTTTTTACATGAGAAAATTGTACAAAAAGTCTAATATCACGGGACCTAATAAAGTCTCCATCAATTTTTTTTTAAATTAAAGGTAAATTTATGAGGAATTTAAAATTATTAATAAAATTTCTGTCAGAAAGGAGTAAGTAAATAAAAAATTGAATGAAAAATTGTTTTTTAATTTTTTTACATGAGAAAATTGTACAAAAAGTCTAATATCTCGGGACCTAATAAAGTCTTCATCAATTTTTTTTTTTAAATTAAAGGTAAATTTATGAGGAATTTAAAATTATTAATAAAATTTCTGTCAGAAAGGAGTAAGTAAATAAAAAATTGAGTGAAAAATTGTTTTTTAATTTTTTTACATGAGAAAATTGTACAAAAAGTCTAATATCTCGGGACCTAATAAAGTCTCCATCAATTTTTTTTTTAATTAAAGGTAAATTCATAAGGAATTTAAAATTATTAATAAAATTTCTGTCAGAAAGGAGTAAGTAAATAAAAAATTGAGTGAAAAATTGTTTTTTATTTTTTTTACATGAGAAAATTGTACAAAAAGTCTAATATCACGGGACCTAATAAAGTCTCCATCAATTTTTTTTTTAAATTAAAAGTAAATTCATAAGGAATTTAAAATTATTAATAAAATTTCTGTCAGAAAGGAGTAAGTAAATAAAAAATTGAGTGAAAAATTGTTTTTTAATTTTTTTACATGAGAAAATTGTACAAAAAGTCTAATATCTCGGGACCTAATAAAGTCTCCATGAATTTTTTTTTTTAAATTAAAGGTAAATTTATGAGGAATTTAAAATTATTAATAAAATTTCTGTCAGAAAGGAGTAAGTAAATAAAAAATTGAGTGAAAAATTGTTTTTTAATTTTTTTACATGAGAAAATTGTACAAAAAGTCTAATATCTCGGGACCTAATAAAGTCTCCATCAATTTTTTTTTTAAATTAAAGGTAAATTCATAAGGAATTTAAAAATATTAATAAAATTTCTGTCAGAGAAGAGAAAGTAAATAAAAAATTGAATTAAAAATTGTTTTTTAATTTTTTTACATGAGAAAATTGTACAAAAAGTCTAATATCTCGGGACCTAATAAAGTCTCCATCAATTTTTTTTTTTAAATTAAAGGTAAATTCATAAGGAATTTAAAAATATTAATAGATTTTTTTGAGAGAAGAGAAAGTGAATAAAAAATTGAATTAAAAATTGTTTTTTAATTTTCTTACATGAGAAAATTGTACAAAAAGTCTAATATCTCGGGACCTAATAAAGTCTCCATCAATTTTTTTTTTTAAATTAAAGGTAAATTCATAAGGAATTTAAAATTATTAATAAAATTTCTGTCAGAAAGGAGTAAGTAAATAAAAAATTGAATTAAAAATTGTTTTTTAATTTTTTTACATGAGAAAATTGTACAAAAAGTCTAATATCTCGGGACCTAATAAAGTCTCCATCAATTTTTTTTTAAATTAAAGGTAAATTTATAAGGAATTTAAAAATATTAATAAAATTTCTGTCAGAGAAGAGAAAGTGAATAAAAAATTGAATTAAAAATTGTTTTTTAATTTCTTTACATGAGAAAATTGTACAAGAAGTCTAATATCTCGGGACCTAATAAAGTCTCCATCAATTTTTTTTTTTTAAAGGTAAATTTATAAGGAATTTAAAAATATTAATAAAATTTCTGTCAGAGAAGAGAAAGTGAATAAAAAATTGAATAAAAAGTTGTTTTTTAATTTTTTTACATGAGAAAATTGTACAAAAAGTCTAATATCTCGGGACCTAATAAAGTCTCCATCAATTTTTTTTTAAATTAAAGGTAAATTCATAAGGAATTTAAAAATATTAATAAATTTTTTTGAGAGAAGAGAAAGTGAATAAAAAATTGAATTAAAAATTGTTTTTTAATTTTCTTACATGAGAAAATTGTACAAAAAGTCTAATATCTCGGGACCTAATAAAGTCTCCATCAATTTTTTTTTAAATTAAAGGTAAATTCATAAGGAATTTAAAAATATTAATAAAATTTCTGTCAGAGAAGAGAAAGTGAATAAAAAATTGAATTAAAAATTGTTTTTTAATTTTTTTACATGAGAAAATTGTACAAAAACTCTAATATCTCGGGACCTAATAAAGTCTCCATCAATTTTTTTTTAAATTAAAGGTAAATTCATAAGGAATTTAAAATTATTAATAAAATTTCTGTCAGAAAGGAGTAAGTAAATAAAAAATTGAGTGAAAAATTGTTTTTTAATTTTTTTACATGAAAAAATTGTACAAAAAGTCTAATATCTCGGGACCTAATAAAGTCTCCATCAATTTTTTTTTAAATTAAAGGTAAATTCATAAGGAATTTAAAAATATTAATAAAATTTCTGTCAGAGAAGAGAAAGTGAATAAAAAATTGAATTAAAATTTGTTTTTAATTTTTTTACATGAGAAAATTGTACAAAAAGTCTAATATCTCGGGACCTAATAAAGTCTCCATCAATTTTTTTTTTAAATTAAAGGTAAATTCATAAGGAATTTAAAATTATTAATAAAATTTCTGTCAGAAAGGAGTAAGTAAATAAAAAATTGAGTGAAAAATTGTTTTTTAATTTTTTTACATGAGAAAATTGTACAAAAAGTCTAATATCTCGGGACCTAATGAAGTCTCCATCAATTTTTTTTTTTAAATTAAAGGTAAATTCATAAGGAATTTAAAATTATTAATAAAATTTCTGTCAGAAAGGAGTAAGTAAATAAAAAATTGAGTGAAAAATTGTTTTTTAATTTTTTTACATGAGAAAATTGTACAAAAAGTCTAATATCTCGGGACCTAATGAAGTCTCCATCAATTTTTTTTTTTAAATTAAAGGTAAATTCATAAGGAATTTAAAATTATTAATAAAATTTCTGTCAGAAAGGAGTAAGTAAATAAAAAATTGAATTAAAAATTGTTTTTTAATTTTTTTACATGAGAAAATTGTACAAAAACTCTAATATCTCGGGACCTAATAAAGTCTCCATCAATTTTTTTTTAAATTAAAGGTAAATTTTCACGTCAGAAATATTAGAGTTGTCAAAGGGTTCATCGATTTTCTTGAAACTTCGTGGTATTATACTGCTATATGAGAAACTTTTTTCCTCCAAATGATTTTCAAAAAAATTCAAAAGTTTAGAAGATACGCCATTTTGAATATCAACATTAATTTAACAAAATTGTTAATATCTCAAAATATTATAAAGATATTTTGATGAAACTTACACATGTTTTAGTTAAAAATATGTACTTTTAAATGAAAATAAAGTCAATGAAAAAAAAAATTTTTCATGTAAAAAAATTAAAAAACCATTTTTAATTCAATTTTTTATTTACTTACTCCTCTCTGACAGAAATTTTATTAATATTTTTAAATACCTTATGAATTTACCTTTAATTAAAAAAAAAAATTAATGGAGACTTTATAAGGTCCCGAGATATTAGACTTTTTGTACTCCCGCGCGTGGTTGCGACAGCAAAACGCGGCGTGGCGCGCTGCATTGCTAAGCTTCTACGCCGTCGCATGGAATTGCCACGGCCGCAGCAACTACGCGCGGTTGTACAAAAAGTATAATATTTTGAGATATTAAGATTTTTGTTAAATTAATGTTGATATTCAAAATGGCGTATCTTCTAAACTTTTAAATTTTTTTAAAAGTCATTTGGAGGGAAAAAGTTTCTCATATAGCAGTATAATACCACGAAGTTTCAAGAAAATCGATGAACCCTTTGAACCCTTTTTTTTATTTAAAAAAAAATTTAGACAAAATTATTTGAATATGGTTAATTATTTTATGATTAATTATTTATTATTTTATAAACAATAAAGGGATTTTTAAAAACTTAACTTTGAAACCTTAAATAATAGCAATTTTGTCAAACTAGGATCAAAACAATTTTATATACATTGCCGAAAACGACTTGAATGTAACTTTTTATTTATTTGTTAATAACAATATCAAAAAAATTTTCAAATGAACACTGTTGATTAAAACTATTTTATAATAGTTGTTTAAGTAGTACAAATCATTTTAAAACAAAATTTTGTAAATTTAAGAAAATAGTACTCTTTGAAAGTGGAAACAATTTTTTTGTTCAATTTGTTAAATAGATATTTGATAAACAAAATTTTTCTTTTAAAATTTCGAGAAGAAGATTCGAAGTCAAATTTATCTACTTTTATTTAAAAAAAAAATTTAGACAAAATTATTTGAATATGGTTAATTATTTTATGATTAATTATTTATTATTTTATAAACAATAAAGGGATTTTTAAAAACTAAACTTTGAAACCTTAAATAATAGCAATTTCTCAAACTAGGATCAAAACAATTTTATATACATTGCCGAAAACGACTTGAATGTAACTTTTTATTTATTTGTTAATAACAGAATCAAAAAAAATTTCGAATAAACACTGTTGCTTAAAACTATTTTATAATAGTTGTTTAAGTAGTACAAATCATTTTTTAACAAAATTTTGTAAATTTAAGAAAAAAGTAGGGGAATGTCTTAATGAGTGGGCCACCTTTTGATAGAAGTACATAAAATTTGTTTAAAAAAGAGTTTAAAGAATCTATATACTATGTTATTTAACTGAAGGTGTTAGCTAACTACTATACGTGGTTAGATCTTTTTATAACTTCACTGGAAAAACTTATGGTCGACTTTCGAAAACATTTTTTTTAACCCCAAAAAATTTTGTATCAACGCGTGGACCACTTGAAAAAAATCTATAAAACGTAGAAAGAAATGCAAGCACAGTTTATTAATCTGGTTGCAAAACAAATTAAATGTTTTCGCTTACCATTAGCGGTGAAACATGCGAAGTAAATTGATGCAGAATGGTTTGTTAACACATTATCGGTTACATTCGAAATATTCGGCATTGTGTTATCAATTTCTCAATTAATCTTGATAAATTTGTTCTCGGTATTCCATAATTCTTTGCAGTAGCTCTAATTCCTGTTCCTTCTGATTGAATTTCTTTTACAGCTTCAAAAACTTTATCTATATTAATATCACTCATTTTGGGGTTACGACATTTGTAAACAAAACAAAATTGTAACAAAAAAATATCAAAATGGTAGATGAAAAGCAAAAAGAAGCAACTTGATTGGCTATAACAAATGCTATAGACAAATAAAAATGATATGCACGGAGGTCCACTCATTGATAAAAATAGTGGTCCACTCATTGAAAATAAAGTCTTTTTTAATTATTTCACAAATTTTTACTTAACATCGAAATACTTGTCTGTCCCTTTTGTATGATAAATATTAATGTCTGAAGTTAATGGTACAATAAAAACCACTTCAAAAGTCTATTCGCTCACCTGACAATACAAAAGCAAGTTTTTTCTCAAGAATGTTACTAAAAACTGTTTCGTGATAATATCAAACTCTCAAGAGCAACATTTTACCATTTCGGTTTTAATATTATAGAAATACAGGAGGTGGCCCATTCATTAAGACATTCCCCTACTCTTTGAAAGTGAAAACAATTTTTTGTTCAATTTGTTAATTAAATATTTAATAAACAAAATTTTTCTTTTAAAATTCCGAGAAGAAGATTCGATGTCAAATTTATCTACCTTTAATTTAAAAAAAAATTTAGATAAAATTATTTAAATACTAGCCGTCGTTCCCGTCTTCGACGGGTTTTAGTTCCTACTGATACATTTCAACTTTTGTCTTTACATTGCTTAAAATCTTCTTTACAATTTATGAAATTCATAAATGTTTTATTTTATTTTGTTTTTGTTTATTTTCTACGATATTGATTCTAAAATCTGTCACTTCAAAGTAACCAATCATTCAGCTTCAAAAATCCTATATAAGAAATCAGTTAGTTATAGATATAGGTATACTGCTATGCTTTTCAGAAAGTAAGAGAGAATAAGTTATAGAATTTACCTGGGATAGATAAAGACAAGATAGAGTGAGAAACGCAAGCAGAGTTCACAGTTGTGGTTCTGAAAGCAAGAGAGAATAAGTTTACCTGGGAAAGATGAAGACAACAATAGCGTGCGCAACGCAAGGTGAGTTCACAGTTGTGGTTCTAGAAGCAAGAGAGAATAAGGTTACCTGGGATAGATAAGGCAACAATGGCGTGCAAAATGTGAAAGAGAAAAAGGTATAACAGGTGTCTGAGATAGATGAAGGCAGAGTAGGGAGAGAGAAAATAAGAAAAGAGATTTTAAACGGTGTGAAAATTCTAAGGCATCCTTGTAAGGAACTTGTATGAACATTTTGTAATTAATTTTGAAATGTTTAAACAATTTTTTTCATATTTTCTATCTGAAATATTTTAAAAGCTTACAACTTTTTAATTAGCAAAAGGAAAAATAATGTAATTAATGTAATTTAATTGATTTAATTGAATCGATTGTTTAAACAATTAAAATGGTGTAAAATTAACTTTCGATGA
This sequence comes from Ganaspis brasiliensis, assembly GCA_037103525.1. NCBI lineage: Eukaryota > Metazoa > Arthropoda > Insecta > Hymenoptera > Figitidae > Ganaspis > Ganaspis brasiliensis. The sequence goes on along the minus strand of JAZKLR010000396.1, from coordinate 144,349 downwards.
AATTGAGCTAAAATTATGTGGTTTTATGTTATTTGTATAAAAGAATCATAAAAAAGTTATTTATTCAAAATTCGCAGTGTATATTCAAATATCGACTTCTCTGAAGATCCGAAGTTCTCAACTTGTGCGATGTCAAATGACCGATGTCCAGGTCATTTCCGGACAACCTGCTCAAAGAAGTTAATCTCAAAATGTGAAAATCGACATCTCTAATGTACTCAAGTACCCAACCGATGCTCACTTCATATTCGATCAACTCCTTCAGGGAAGTTAACCTCAAATATGAAAATCGACTTCTCTGAAGTACCTAAGTAACAACCCGATGTCCAGGTCATCTCCAAACAACTTTCTCAGGGAATTTAACCTTAAAATAAAAAAAGTTCATTCTCAAAAGTACCCCCCCCCACAGCACCAAAAATTTCCTGAAAATTGATTAAAGATTTATTTGCAAACTTCGGAATATTTAGGTGCAAAGCTTAGTGAAAATTGTGTAAAGATTTAAATGTCCCAATTAAATAAATGTTTAGCGTAAAAGTTGACTGAAGATTTAAATTAAATTATCGTAAAATTTTCGTCGCGAAAGTTTCCTGAACATTTAAATTACATTTTCGTGAAATTTTCGTCGCGAAAGTTTCCTGAACATTTAAATTACATTTTCGTGAAATGTTCGTCGTGAAAGTTGACTGAAGATTTAAATTAAATTTTCGTGAAATGTTTGTCGCAAAAGTTGATTCAACATTTAAATTAAATTGTCGTGAAATGTTTGTCGTAAAAGTTGATTCAACATTTAAATTAAATTTTCGTTAAATTTGGTAGTGAAAGTTGACTAAACATTTAAACTGAATTTTTGTGAAGCGGTTGACCGGAAGCGGAAGTTGACCAAATAAAAAAATTATATTAAAAAGAAGGGATACAAGTAAATTAAACAGTAATTAAATTAATATAAACACATTTATTGAATAAAATTTTGAAGATTCTGTAACGTTTTACAAATCCTTAATCTAATACAATCTTTCAACTTACAATTTCCTGTGTGTTGCTTTTTTTTTGTTTTGTTACTGAAAATTAAAACTAAAATAAATGTTAAATAATAATATTCAATAAATGTGTTTATATTAATTTAATTACTGTTTAACTTACTTGTTCCCCTTCTATTTAATATAATTTTTTTTATTCGGTCAACTTTCCGCTCAACATTTAGGAAATATTCACATAAATATTCAATCCACTTTTGCGACAAACATTTCACAAAAATTCAGTTTAAATGTTGAATCAACTTTTGGGACAAACATTTCACGAAAATTTAATTTAAATGTTGAATCAATTTTTGCGACAAACGTTTCACAAAAATTTAATTTAAATCTTCAGTCAAGTTTTACGACGAACAATTCACGAAAATGTAATTTAAATGTTCAGGAAACATTCGCGACGAAAATTTCACGAAAATGTAATTTAAATGTTCAGGAAACTTTCGCGACGAAAATTTCACGAAAATTTAATTTAAATCTTCAGTTAACTTTTACGCTAAACATTTATTTAATCGGGACATTTAAATCTTTACACAATTTTCATTAAGCTTTGCACCTAAATATTTCGAAGTTTGCAAATAAATCTTTAATAAATTTTCAGGAAATTTTCGGTGCTGTGGGGGCCAATACCCAACCAATGTCCAGGTCTCTTCTGATCAACTTCTTTAGGGAAGTTAACCTCAAAATGTGAAAATCGACTTCTTTGAACTACTCAAGTACCCAAGCGATGACCACGTCATATCCGATCAACTTCTTCAGGGAAGTTAACCTCAAAATATGAAAATCGACTTCTCTGAAGTACCTAAGTACAAACCCGATGTCCAGGTCATCTCCAGACAACATCCTCAGGGTTGTCAACATCAAAATAAAAAATTTTAATTATTAGAAGTACCCCGGTTCCTAACCAATGTCCAGGTCACCTGCGGTCAACTTCTTTAGAAAAGTCAACCTCAAAATGTAAAAATCGACATCTCTAAAGTACCCAAGTACCCAATCGATGTCCACGTGATTAACGTTCAACTTCTTCGGGGAAGTTAACCTCAAAATATGAAAATCAACTTCTCTGAAGTACCGAAGTACTCAACCAATGTCCAGGTCATTTCCGGTCAACTTCTTCCCTGCCGATAGGAAATACCTAAAAAATGACTGGCTAATATGACTAAATGAATTCAGTCATTTTTGAGGTACGATTTGAATGATTCCGTGCTTAGAAAATGTCCAACGAAAAAGGGATCAAAAAGGTTAATTTATGGCTATTTATGACCGTAAATTCTAAACCCTGAAGAATTTTATTATGCTTTTACCCTCTCATAAAATGAAAGGTTCTTTTACAGTCCTTTTTTTAATTCTAAATTATTTATATTATTTATTGCAAAATTATACTCGTTTTTCAATAATTTAGTTATTTATATGTTTATATGAATAAGATATATTCTTTTGAAACAAAATTAAAAAATGATGTCAGATTTTTAATATCTTCTACTGTTTACGAGTTACGCTACAATTCTTTTAATTGTAAGGCTTTTACCAAAAATTTTACATCTCTGTAATTGTCAGAAATTACAGATTCTAAATTTAAAAAAACCGAAGTTCTAACTTAAAAATTAGAAAAATTTTATTTATTAAGAAATAAATATTTTTTACCAGTACATTTTTCGCATTTGAGATGTCGAAAAAGGGACGAGCTATGTCGTAAGTTTTTCAAACATCTGGAATGGATTAAAAATCAGAAATAAAAATTTCTCTAATTTTGTAATTATAAATTTATAAATTGAGAATTTGCATTCTACATCTTTCAACGATTATGTATATCTAATTTTTTTCCCGATAATGTTATTTTTTATAAAAAATAACAATATTTATAATAATTGATTGTCATTTAATTTTATTCATTTTGAGAAAATTTTTAGATATTTATAATCGTGAAAAACGAAAGATTTATAATTTTTTAATTTACAATTTCAAATTTGCAAATTGCAAAATTTTTGAGTCATAAAACTTTTGGGTTACCGAAGCCATAAATGAAAAAAATATCCTGGTAGGCATTCATATATTCCAGTTCAACGCATTTATGGTCCTATTAAAACTTAAATAAGTACATCCGAAATTTAAAGGGACTACCTACTCGGAGCAAAAAGTGGTACCTGGCATTGTTAGAGTAAAAATGACTAAAAAATGTTGTACCAGGCATATTTTGGATATATTTTAGGTATATCCTATCGGCAGGGTTCAGGGAAGTTAACTTCAACATGTGAAAATCGACTTCTCTTAAGTACTCAAGTACCCCACCAATGTCCATGTCATTTCTGATCAACTTTAACAGGGAAGTTAACATCAAAACCTCGACTTCTCTCAAGTACAGAAGTACTCAACCGATGTCCAGGTCATTTACGGACAATTTCCTCAGAAAAGTTTACCTCAAAATAAAGAAATTTACTTTTCAGGAGTTCCCCACTACCTAACTGATGTCCTGGTCATTTCCGGCCAACTTTCTCAGGGAAGTTAACCCTGAAATGAAAAAATCGATTCTTCTAAAATATTAAAGTAGCTGTCCGATATCTAGGTCTTTTTCGGTCAACTTCTTTAGGAAAGTCAACCACAAAATGTTTAAATCGACATTTCTGAAAGACCTAAGTACTCCATTGAAGTCCAGGTCATTTCCGGACAACTTACGCAGAGAAGTTAACCTCCAAATGAGAAAATCTACTTTTCTGAATTACTCAAGTACCAGTCTGATATCTAGATCATTTCCAGTTAAATTGTACAGGGAAGATAACCTCAAAATGTATAAATTGACTTCTCAGAATTACCCTAGCACCCAACTGATGTTCATTTATTTCCGGTTATCTTTCTCAAGGAAGTTTACCCGGTTGTAAATCCGTGTACAAGATCACCTACTGAACTTGTGCATGATTCTGGATAAAATCATGCACAGGTGCATTGACTTGTTTTGTGCATGAACTTGCGAATGGTCAACACACGAATTTGAAACAACGAACGTGCAAAGGAACATGCACATGCTCAAGAACGCTTCTAAAGGCAAATAATTTCATGTGCATGAACATGCACACGAACATGCACATGAATCTGTACACGAAAATGGATAATTATTTATTAAACTTTAAACGTTGCGCATTAGTTATCTATGAGAGTGAAGGCTGCGCAGTAGATTTTAATGGCTATAAAAGGTAGGGGACTGCTATAAAACAAGTAACATTTGTTAATAATATTTAAAGTATAGAAAATTATGTGCATGAACATTTGCACGTTCATGCACATGTTCTTGTATCAGATTTTATTGTGCGTGCATGAAAATGTACACGTTCGTTGTTCCAAATTCACGTGCTGTCAATTCACAAGTTCATGCACAAGACAAGTCAATGCACCTGTGCATGATTTTATCCAGAATCATGTACAAGTTCAGTAGATGATCTTGTACACGGATTTACAACCGGGTACCTTATAGTGTGAAAATATACAACGCTGAATAAACTAACATACTGACACTGCAAAACCAAATGTCTTGTTCTGAGACTTTTAGTCCCTATATTTAAAACATTTAAACTTATGTTAGTTTATTTCAGGGCAAGTGCTATTATTTGTAACAATTTATAAAATTTTATTAAAAAACTCTTTAACTTCCGAGAGTAAATTATTAAAAAGCAGCAAGAAAAAACAGTCATTCCGACAAAGTCGTTTAATGTTTAAAATTGGTTCTCAGACGTTTTGAAATCTATATGATTTCCTCTGTTGAGAGTCTAACAATAAAATAAAATAACAAAAATTATAATTATTTCATCTAAGAGAGACAAAAAATAATAATAATAAAAAAAATACAAAAATTCTAGAGTTAACCATTGTATGGAGTTAGAGAAACTAAAAAGAAATTAAAAATAAATAATATGAGAATTTTTAAAATTAGATAAGAAAACAAAAATGTATATATTTGTAAAATTAATAAAAAATATAAATTATTAAAATACACATACAAAAAAATGTGTTTAATAAAACATGAAAACATATAAAATAATAAAAGTTAATAGGATTAAAAATTAATAAATAAAATAATAAAAGTCACCAGAATTACAAATTATATAACAGTGTTAAATGACTTCACAATTTAAACTGAACTATAAACACCTTTACCTCATTAACAATAACATAAATTAAACAGACTAGAGGACATTAACAATAACAGTTAAAAGAGAAAACAGAGAAATGAGCAATATGAATATTGTCTATTTTAAATGAACAAAAATAAAATTCAACAATATTTCATAACATTTATAAAAATTATTTAAATCCCTGATTTTATTTAAACTATTGGTTCCCTTCTCTTTTAATAAAAAAACATATGAAATCATTTAGATTTTAAAACGTTGGAGAACAAATTTTAAACATAAAAAACTTTGTCTGCCCACTAAAAAAGAAAGTATTTGGCTTAAGCGAATTGTGTTTGAGATAGCTTACGCCAAACTCGGTTTCGCGGTTGAACCGTAAACTAAGGTTAAGCCAAATGATTTGTGTTTATGTCAAATACTTACCTTTGTTTTTGATGAATTAAAGGTTGAATGAGTGGAGTTTTCGATTTAAGACCTAAAATTAATGATTTTAATTGATTCGATATGCGCTTTAGAAATCCTAATTCACATTTTTCTATCATTTCTTCATGACTGGTTTATTCTTAAAATATTTATTTACCTATAAATTTCTATTTAAAAAACTAATTTTTCAAAGAAATCATTATTTGCAAATACTTACAAATAATAATAATAATAATATTACAAATCATGCAGAGTGTATAACGACCCGGAAAGTCCGGGAAAACTACAAGAATTTAAACCATCATGATAGGAGCCGAGAATTTGTAAAAAAAAATCATAAAAATTTCAATTTCAATCTTGTATTCTTCAATAATATAAAAAACTGAATTTTAAATAGTTCAAATACATTTTAAAAATCTTGAGTGAAAAGAAAGTCAATGCCAATCAAATTAAACTTTAATTTATTAAAACTTTTTTTAATATTTCAAAAATTCAAAAAATAATACATGTCAAAAATTAATTCTTCTGCATTTCATTTTGTTATATTTTAAATATTTTCAATTTATTACCACGGAGTTAGCTCAGTTGGTTAAGGTCCTGGACTTTACGGTCGCGCCAAGTCAAGCTTGCTTGGTTCGCGCCCCGGTGAGCCTGGGATTTTTCCCGGCTGTAAGATAACTTCAGTGGAAGGTAAAGACGTCGAGGTATAATGATATGCACTGTCGGTAATCGACCTGTGCAGATCACCAGAACTCGACTGTCGATAAACCGGTTGTACTATGGAAAGGTTTTTCTACAGTTTTCCCTCTCCACTGGCGAGCAAACCCAATATACCGGGTGGTCCAGGCAAATGCGAGTACTCCTAATTTCAAGCCGTTCTGTAGACGCAAAAACACTTAAGAGAAAATATATTTCAAAGTAATGAATTCTAGGAACTCCCTACGGGGGACACTCATTGGGCCTATGAGGTCGATAAAACGAGTGTATAATAACTAAAAAAAAAATATTTTCAATTTATTGTAATTTTCTGTGTGTATTATAAATTTCTTTCTTGTTTCAAAACTTTTCTCTTCGTCTTACACATTTTCTTTAATTCTGTTCTTTTTATACAAATTAGTTTAATTGATATAATGTAATTTGTTCTTAAAAGATTTAGGAAAATTTATTTGCCTTCATACTTTGGTGAAAAATACAGTTTTTTCTAAAATTTTAAGATTTTGTTTTAGATTTTCTCCTTTTTGCTTTTTCATAGAAGAACTATTCGTAACTTTATTTTACTTTTTTTACATTTAGCTTATTTTTTCGCAAATTTATTTACTTATTCACCATATTTCTAGATTTTACCATCTTTCAGATACATTTTTTATTGTTAAAATTGTTTCTGAAATATATTTCTCTATTTTTAAAAGTCTCATCCATATTATTTTTAAATTTTCTTTATGTTAAGAGTAATTTTATAAAAATTATTATTTTAAAGAAATTTGTTGATATTTTTCAACATTTTTTCTCATTTCTTTACATTTTCTCATTTTTGTCTTACTGCTTTTTATTTTTGAACTTTAATTTTCACAACTTTTATATTTTGAATCATTTTCTAAAAAAGTTAATTGCTTATTAACTTCTTCTAAAAAGGCTTCCATTTTTCAAATTATTACTTTATTATTTTTATTTTATGTTTGCAGTTTTTCCAAATCCTTAAGACTTTTTGACTTGTCCTTAAATTTTTTTGATCTACCTTCACTTTATTCTTTTTTCTATTATTTTTAAAAGAATTTTTAAAGTTTAAATACTTCAATTCATTTTTATTTTAAAATATATACTTTTTTCAAAATATTTATTTGATACATTTTTTTCTATTCTATAATACTACATTAATTTTTTTTGAAAGACTCTTCTTGCTTTCTTTATTTCATGTAAATTTGATCTTATAATAATTTACTCATTTTATTGTCATTTTTCTACTTCTTAAAAATATTCTTTCATTTTCTGTAAATTGTTTAATTGCATTTTATTTGATTGTTCCTTTTGCACAAATATTACTTATTTATTTATTTTAGATTTTTAATTATCTTTATTAAATTTATTTTATTTTTTATTTTAATTTAATTATTCTCTTAAATTTCAATAGTCATAAACTAATTCTTTTCTATTTTTTTTATAAGAGGGTAATAGTTCGTTTTCTTATTTAATTAAAAAATAAAAACCAAATTCTCCGATTATAGGAAGGTTTTATTTTTTCAATGTTAAAAAAATGCTATTAATTTGAAATATAAAAATTAAAAAGGACTCTTTTAACTATTGTAATTTGTCATAAAAACTACGAAAATATTCAGATTTAATGCACATAATTTTCCAATAATATTAATTACGTTATTAAGAATAATTATTGTTTTTTTTATTTGTAATTTAAAATTAATTTATAATTACGTTATAAAGAATAATTATTTTTTTTTAATTTGTAATTTAAAATTAATTTAAGTAATGTTGAAATTATAAAATAATTTTTATTAATATTGACTGCAACTGACTTTCAACGTTGGTAAGTACATTCTTAAAATTGTAATACCTGTATTAAAAAAACTCACTGCTGTCGAATTAATTTACGAAATTTAGTTTAATATAAGAAAATAAAATAAATATTTCTTTCTTTTATGGAATTGAAAAAATATTGATCAATTGAAATATATAAGTTGGAAGTTTTAATTTTAAAAATAATTTCAATTATGAGAATAAAAAGACAAAAGTACTTATCAAGTTTGTAAAATGCGTTACTTTTTATTTAAAAACATATACTTTAATTTCAATATTAAATGTAAATATTGTCTTCAATTATATACTTACTTTCATTAAAAAAATCTTATTTATTACACATTTATATTCACTTCAATTTATTTTCAACTTTTGAATTTACCGCTGCGTCTAGTAACTTTTCTGTTGGTAATGGTGGGTCCTTTTAAACAGCTGCACTTTTCTGACACACCGACTACAATGCAATGGTAAATAAATCGCACTTGTCACATTTCACTTTTATCACATTTTCAAAAAAATGGTGTACTATATCCTGGTTAAAAACGATTTATTTGCGGGTAAGAACGTTTACTTTGTAAATGTATATGGCCAACTCCACTCATTCAACCTTTAATTCATCAAAAACAAAGGTAAGTATTTGGCATAAACACAAATCATTTGGCTTAACCTTAGTTTACGGTTCAACCGCGAAACCGAGTTTGGCGTAAGCAGCCCTATATGACAGAAACAAACATGGCCGTCCCTTAAACGTAACCAGACCGAGTTCCAATTTCCGCCGTTTCTATGTCGCTAGTGAGCAGTAGGCCCACGTTAGAATAAGTTTGTATTATCAAATATGGGAAAAAGATTAATTTATAATCGTAAAATTAATGAATTGTGTCGCCTGACGCATTTTGTTAGTCTGAACAGTACAGTAACATTTTAAAATAAAAGTTAACGAAATGAAATAGTTATTTTTGTGTTTTAAAATATTAAAACTATAAAGTACTTTAAAGCGTTAAAAGTTATATTTGTATATTTTATTTTTTGACTAATTATGAGAAATATTTTTTTTGTTTATGAATTTCTATTATTAGTAAACATGATAAATGTCTTATTAATTACAATTAAGCAGAGCAAATATTAATAGTACATTAAAATATAAATGTAAACTATTTTTATTTTTAAATTATTAATTTAATTATATCAAGTATATATCACTTTTTTTAACGTATTTTATTTTTTTTATAAAAATTTTGTTATTTAAAATTATTCTTAAAATACATGTGCATATAATTTTTTTTTAAATGAATGTGGAAAAATAGTTTTATTTTATTAATTTTTTGTTGTAAAAGGCTAATAAATAAGCTAACAAAGGTTGAAGGACAAATTAACTAAATATGAAACAAAAATTGATTGTTAATTAATATCTATAATTGAAATTCAACATATTTTATACATTTACATGTCTAGCAATAAAATAAGTAAAAACGAATAAAACATTTTAAACAAAATGATAGTTTTAAAACTTTAAGTTTAAAAAAATCTTCAAACATTAACTCTGTAATAATAATAATTAAATTATGTATCGCATAATTTTGCAGCCTTTCTTTTTAAGACACTATTCTTCTTAAGTTCGGCCTCATCTTCTCGTAGATACTGTCTAATTCTGATCTGTAAATAATATTCAACAATGTTCATGACAATATCTTTCGCCTCACCAATATGTTCTGCACAAACAAATTTAATTTTGTTGTGTGTTTAAAAAAATTGTATAAAAACTAATTCAAAAACATTTTTATTTTTACAATGTTTTTGAAACAAGTTTTCGACTTCTTCTAACATTTTAAATAGCACGACTTTTGGATGAATTAACTGCTTTTCATTTTTGGAAAATGAACTAAAACTATTTGGAAGATCTTCCCTTGTAAAAAAAAGATTATCTTTTGAAATTTTTGTTTCTGATAAGTAAGTTTTTAAGCAATTTATGCATTTCACACGTTTTTCAATATATTTAGTTACAGCAGCTGTTGTATAAAAAAGTACACAGTTAATAACTTCGGGCATGTTATAATCATGATCAACAGCATTGACAAAATCATTGAAATTTGAATCTTCAATCTCTACCGCTATTTCAATTTTTTCTTTAATTTCTTGGAATGCAGATTTCTTTTTTGAATTAAATAACTCTTTTAATTTATCAATTGTTATGAGGGGTTTTGACGGTTGTGCATCAAAAGTCGTACAATTCCCAGATTTAGGAGGTTTCAAAATGCTGAACGTCGTTAAAATTTTATACAATTGCAGAAACGTTGGTGTGGAAGGATGATCGTTCGAACCGCCAGCATATCTGATAGTACCGAAAAACCGCTAAGGAGCAACAAAAGATATTAGTAACAGATAAAATTTAAATTCCAACTTATTTTTTAATTTTTTTACATTTTATTAGAAACGTTATAATGTACAATTTTTTTACGCATTTTCTTATTTGATCTTAGTACAGAGAAAAAAAATGCACTTATTTTAAATTTCTGTAAAAAGGTCTATAATATATTTACACAAATCTTATTTTAAATATTAAGATCATGTCCAATAATATATTGGACAAAGGTATAAACTTTTACCTTATGCCCCATATTTAATTTATTCATAATATAATTTTTTTTAAAATTATTAATAAAACAAAAATTTATTACACATTTTATCTAATTTTGTTTATTGAAAAATAGAAATTCGAAACCTTGAAACTTCTTACTCAAATATATTTGATATATATTAAAAATACACAAAATTTACCAGAGCTTAATGAAGAGTTTCATAATTTGGACATGACCTTAATAAAAAATTCACAATTGATGCTCGATGGAGTAAGAAAGTAAGATAAATCCGTCAAACGTCATTTATTACCAATTATTTCACCTCCAAGATTCTCCTCTTCATTTTTTATTTGTAAAAAAAAGATTACGTGTCATTACCTCCAAAGGATCCTGATTTATTTTTCCAGTCAGGACGTATTGGAATTTGTACTCTTCAAGTAAGGTTTTCTTTAAATCAATCATCGATTGTAGGGTTACACGCAATCCCTCGTTGACACAGTAAGTTAGAAGATCGTGGACCTGCAATATAACATAAAAGCAAGTTACATATTGCGTACTGATTTTAAAGTCAATTTTTGTTTTACACATGTATGCATACTGTTAATCCATCTTCCGACTTAGTATGTTTCTTAAGCCGCTGTTCCCAATCGTCTAGCCAAGAAAGGAAATTTTTCAAAGTCTAAAAAAATACATTAATTTTTAGAATATTTATTATTTGTTTCTTATATTTATTACTATATTATCACGTCAGGCATCCTTACATCTGTGTCAACACTATTATATTTAAGTGCTGTTTCTGGATGCATTCTGTTCATGGCATCAAACAGATTGTGGATTTTTATGCAGAATTCAGCTGTATTTTCACAGCCTTTAAGATCCTCTTTAAAATCTTTATAGTTCTTATAAAATAACAAGCCCTTAGCTGTAGTCATGCTGAAAATCTAAAATTGTTTTTATGTAATTAATATTTTTCACTTCATTCATTTTGTATATATGTTTTAAGATTATATAATTTTTCAAGTGTATTATACCTGTTGAGCGAGTGACACACGCATTTTTAATAAATTATTAGGATTCACGTGTTCATTAGTAAGTTTCGGGCACAGTCTTCCATTCAGATTTCGCTTATCAATCTCCAACAGCTTTACAAAGTAACTCCATTTTATAGGTTCTTCATCTGGATGAACCTAGAAAAAATATGTTAATTAAATTAAAATTCCATAAAAAATATTTGAAAATTTATAAATATTTATACTGCACATACCTTTAACTCTTTAGAATCAAATAAGCGGTTTCTGATACACTTTATCAGATGAGGTGGGTCAGAAAAGCAATAAACTTTTCTGTTTTCAACGGTAGGATGTGGAAACGAATGTTGTCTTTTTCCAAGTTTCCCCTGAACTCCTAATTCTAGCCAAAATTTTCGGTTTGTCTTAGCCCCATCACTGACTACACCGTGAACTTTTGCATTAGCTTTTTCTAGTAAAATTATAGCTTGGAGTACTAGTTTTGCTAATACGATACCAGTGACAGGCCCACTTGAAGTAAAAACTGCTATTGGTTGATTGTAATTATCCAACAGGGGTTGTAGCATGATTACCAGTCCGATATTTGCTTTCTCCGATATATCTTTAGCTGTACCATCTCCAAAGTCAGATAGTCCATTTAATTGCTTAGTTTTAAGGTCCAAGGTTACATTTTTTCTGGTATAAATCTCGTCAATGGATATTATAAAATGTCGTTTTATTTCAGGTACAGATTTAAGTTTTTCTGCTAACAAATCGAACATTGGTTCGTGAAATCCACACGGTGTGTCCATGAAAGCCAAATATCTGAAATTGTAAGTGAAGATATTCATTATATCACGAAAAATGAATTATTACATAAACAATATTTAGAATTTCCTTATAATTTTATTACCTTTTAATAGTGCTTGTGCAGGGCAGGGGTAAAACTTTAGTTTCCCTTAAAAGGCGATAAGCAGCTGGTGACTTCATGTGAAAAATGAGACAGAGTATTATCCAGTCTTGTGAATATCGACGACCTTTATTATTTTTGCATTTCGCAGCATTTAATATTTCCGTAATGACGAGTTTTTCATTTTCACACATGTTCTTCTTATTAAGTTCTTCTTCTATTGTAATCGAATTTACAGCAGACATTTTATTTTTTAAATCCGTCAAATTGTTCTTCAATAAATTTTTTCGTCTCTCATTGTACTCCATTCTTCGTGAAATATTTTTTATTTTGCTTTGCAAGAGACAAATTTTTTGTTTTTCAATTTTGTATCCTTTTAAAACTATTCTCTTTAATTCTTTTTCTTTCTGAAGACGTACAGTTTTTTGCATTAATGCTTTCTTTCTTTTTTTACATGGTAAGCAACATTTTTTACTGGCAATATCTTCCATATTTAAAAGTAAAGAACATTTTTCATGACGAAGATAACCAAAAGTATCACGGTAAACAGAAGTTTTTACAATATTTTCTGAACAATTTGGCGGAGCGCATCCTTCACAAATTTTCAATCTGTTAAATATCTCAATTGCCTTTTCCAATTCTTCACAAGAAAATAGAGAATCATTTTGTAGTTTAATTCTAGTGACGTCAATTGGTACATCCATTACAAAAGCTTTCACAGACATATCTGCATATAAAATAATTTTTTTGGAACATATAGTATTAAATATGTCTTTCTCCTTCCGTACTGTCCACTGAAAGAATATTATGGCTTTAAGAGTTTCGTCATTACATTCGGACCGGGTCCATGATATTGGAATCTTAAACGCATCCTTATTTGAAAATAAATTTTCAAACATCTCAGTTTTTTCGGCTTCACTATTTTCCTTAGAATTAGAATCATCTGTCGTCAAATTTTCTTCATTAGGAAGATCTAAATTATCTTCTGGCCGGTCAGTATGGTTAGAATCCTCTTCAAGAAAATCATTTTGGTTTTTCGAGTCAGCAGAAGTCATATTTTTGGAAGTAGTCAAAGAATTACAAATTTTTCGTTTCTTGTGATTCACAAATTCTCTCTTTTTCGGCGATTTCCGCTTATTAAACTTTTTGGACAAATAAGAAGGACAGTTTGGAAATTGCGTTGGTACCGCACCTTTCTTTAATCGTGGTCGCTCATAATTTTCCTGTAAAAAAATATATATAAAACATTTTTTCTTCAGAGAGATTTACGTTAAATTTAAAACTATATGTTAGTTTTAAAAATAGAAGCTATAAAAAAGTTTTAGATTAATTCTGTGACACACTGATAGTACAAGTACATGTATATTTTATATTTAAGATTTTTTAAGAATTTTTAATTTATTAAATGAAACAACCTTGCCTTAATCAGTAATGTTTCAGAAAAACAATAAATAGTCAATATATTTTAAAATTAATTCATAATTTAATTTAGTCTCAAGAATGAAAGACATTTGAAAAATAAGAAAATGATACACTTATTGAAAGTTTATATTACTTTAATTTCGTTATTTTTTTAGTATAAAGAAATTATAAAATTTAATTTTATAATAAAAGTTTGAACAACAAAAACAACAAATACCTAATTTATTATTATCTCCATTTTATTATTTAAAAAGTAAAATAAAAATAAATAACATTCTGTCCTCTTCCAACACATGGAATAGCGCATGTGTTAAAGGAAACAGAATGACTGGCATGAATAGGTCTATAATTCAATTATTTCTAATCACTTTCATATTATATATAAACAACGTATACTATGAATTATTTTGCGTTTTCATACATACCGAAGCTATAACAGTCCCATCAGGGCCTTTTACTTCATTTCTCCAAATTATTTCGTCCGGAAAAAAATGCTTATGACACACCCGGTGTGTACTTTTAACCTCGAAATCTTCCCTTCGAACTGCCTTTTGATACACTTCAAGTTGATCTTCAGGCACTTTAAAAAAATTAATTTTTTCACCACTTTTATTTGATGAATATCCCGACTTGCAGTTCGGGATAATACATTTATTCACCATTTTGACGGTGACTGCTGACTCGGAATAAAACCGATTTAAATTTAATAATAATTACCACTAACTTACATAATATTAATAATAAAAGTTCAAATATAACTAAAAAACAACACATATAACTATTTAATAATGTTCAGTACTAAAGAATTATGTATTTTATCAAAGAAAATAAACTTCGTTTTCAATGTAAACAACTGTAAATTGTACAATAGAAGGCCTACTGCTCACCAGCGACATAGAAACGGCGGAAATTTGAACCCGGTCTGGCCACGCTTTAGATCCGAAAGATTTCGTGACTAATGCATGGAAGTGCGATGGGGCTGAATTATGTCAATTTTAATTATTTTCTTTATTTTAGCTATCATCATCCCTCGTATCTATAAAAATTTTAATTTAATTAAATCTTTGCCTATTCAGCCAACATATGTAGCAAGTACTTACCGCCTTAATCCTCCACAGCATTTAAAACGCGTTGTCAAAAATCCTAACCTTTCAACTCTGTTCGAAGAAGTTGTGTAAAAAAAAAAAAAAAAAAAATATATATATTTATAAAAAAAAAAATAAGATAAAAATATATATATATATATATAATAATAATAATAATAATAATAATAATAAATAAATAAATAAATAAAAAAAAAATAATAAATAAAATAAAATAAAAATTATTATTGATTTGTGCAATCAAAAAAAAATATATATATAATAAATAAATAAAAAAAACCCCATTGAATTAAATATAGTACATTAAATTCAAGCATTTTCTAAATATTATATTAACGAATAAAAATTATGCACTTTGTATTCATTCATAAATACATTTCCTTTATGTATATCCTATTTAGATTTAATGAATGTATCTTCAAATTTATGATTATATCAAACAATCGTAATATTTCATAAAATTTATTATACATAGAAAAAAGGAGCAAATAAAAATCTAGCATTTAACATTATATTTTATTCTATTTTTAAGGAAAACAGTGCAGCAAAATATGTAAATTTTTATTTGATTGGGAAGGAAATTGACAAAAAGACAAATTTTTTTTTTAAAAACTATATTTTTTTTATGATATAAACTTTTCAGATAATGAAATATATTCTAATGTATTTAATTAAAAACTTTGATTTAAAAAGCGATTATTAAATATAAAAATATAAATTTAATTGTTATTTGAATATTTACAAATTTACCTAATGTTTATACAATTCGTAAAGTCAAAACTTAACCCATTCTTTCATTTCATATAAAATCATTGTCATCTACTTCTAACAGAGGTAGATCAGCTATTTGTCCAATGATGTAATGACACTGAAAAAAAAATAAAATAAATAAATAAATAAAATAAATAAATAAATAAATAAAAATCTTTATTTGATTTTATTATTTAACTATTATTTTTGTTATTATTTTAAAATCATTACCTCAATTATTTCAAGATTTGAAACTCGAAACTGTCGTCCTTCCCAGATAAATGCATTACCCTCTAGGTTACCCCTTCTTAAATGGTCTCGAGCTGCCTTTCTAAATCCATCCACACTGACAATTGTCGAAGAACAAATATCCCAAGGCATTAAGTATAAAGTTCTATCGGGTCCCCGAATTCGAGTTCGAATTGCTGGACGAAAAACACTGACCGAAGTATATTGTCTCTGCATGTCCCCAATCTAAAAAAAATTCCCAAATTTTATTGATTCAAATTTGAATTATTTCAAATGTCCATTACCAAAGCTTTAAGATTTATAACTCATGTTATTTTAAATCCCTAATCGGGGGAATAAAGATTATTTCAATCTTTTATATTTACAGACTAGAATGATTTCTTCTTACGAATTTAAAACTTCAATTAGTATGAACCATTAATTATTTGGATTTTTACAAAAATAAACTTTAATTATTATTCAAAACTCTTTAAGAGTCCAAATTTTGACCAGTTCATGTTTAATTATTAAGAATAAAAAAATATATTTCAAACTTTATTCAATATTATAAATTTTTTTTTTTTTTGTATCAAAATATTAATCAGTACAAATTTATGATTAAAATTTCAACTATTAAAATTTCAACTAACATCTGTTTAAATGAAAATTGGAGTTAATGAACATTGAAATCAATTAGGGATAATTAGGAAAAAAAATATATCGGCAAAGATTTCATCACATTTCCATGAAACCTATAAATCTTCTACACTTTTTAACTAATTTCAAAATACAATTATTCTCGTTAAATTTTATAAATATGTTTTGTAAATTTTTACACTAAAAATACAATTCAACTAATAAAATAATTAATATCCCTTGTTTAAAAATGAATCGGTTGACATATATAAAGAACTATTATTTTTTTTTTCTTTCTTCTCTCTCTAATTGACTCTTTAAATTTTTGTTTAAAAATGGAGGAATAAATTAAAAATGATTATGACGTCAAATAATGTGCCAACCAATCATAAGCAGAAACCTTTTACTCAACTGAAGCTCAATCTAGTTGTTATGATTTATATACACTCGAAATCAGTGATGGGCAAGTAAAATACTTCAAGTAAATTACATGGTTTTCTACCGTAATTTACCTAGTATTTTACCTCAGTAGTTTTCTACACAGTGAATTTTAAATGATGTAAAGAAAATGTGTAAAATAATTTATAGGTGGAATAACATTTAAATACTTATAAATAAGTAATAGGTGACAATGTGTAACTAACTTAACCTACATACATAACCTAATCAAACCTAAGATTACTTACCTGCACTAATTGATTATCGCGAACAATCCATAATTTTCCGTCGACAGCTATAGGATCATTTAATCCTACACGCTGCCACTCTTGTTTTGCAGCCAGGGATAGTTTTGCAAAAGTTAAATAGTGAGAAACTACCCAGTAATGCGGAGCAATGATTTTCCGCCCGCAATCCAATTCAATATAATTTAAATTTAATAAAACGGGTTTTCCTACATCCATCCATCTAACGAAACGACCATCATGCTATAGAAAAAAGTAACAGAGATAAATTCTAGTAAAATATAAATCTAATTATAAAAAAAAAAGATTCATTTTATACAAATCACTATAAAAATATTTTGAATAATGTTCACAGATTTGGAAACTGAAAATTCCAACATTTATCTTAGTCAATTTAAAATATTACTAAATTCTGTACTACGGCCCAATAAAAATTTTAATATTTTTTCCTAATCTTTAAATGTCACAGTGCGCTCTAGTCGGATGTACATCCCACAAAGAATATACAAATCTTTCTTTATTATATAAAAATTATATCAAAATAAAGAATATAAAAAGGAAAATTACTCACCGGTATCAAGATATTATCCACTATGCGACAAAACATTCCCTGCACACACATAATGTTCCTTTGATAGTAGAATTCTAATTGCACCTCGATTTCACTCCACAATTGATATTGACAAATTTCTAAAAAAAATCCCCAGTGTCCCGGTACTAAAATATTTCCATAAGTAAACATCCAAGGGATAAAAAAATTTTCGATTAAATTGGCTAACGGATTGAGTGGAAGAAGGTTTTCAATCATATCACTAGATTCTAAATCCATCATTTTCTCTTTTTCTCAAAATTTTTCTGCACTTTTATGGACACACAACACCCTCGGAACTCAAAAACGAGACTGAAGGAAAATAGGCCCTCGAAAATCCCCACTATTAAAATTTGTTTAAAAAAAAAAGGGATATTTACAAAAATAAAACATGTTCTTCTCTAGAAAATGCAGAGAGATAGATGTAAAATCACACCCCCATAATGTAGAGTCCCAAGGCTGGTATTACAGCCTATTTTACCAAATATTAGTCCTATCCTCTTATGTCAATCCTTTTTCCAAACTTCCATATTACCTCATCTTGGAAATCCTATAAATAATATTTCAAGACAATTTATTTGTAGGATCGTTCCAAGACAAAGAAATCTTTTGTTTAACCCACTATTTATTAAAAATATGCATAGTAAATAATGCAATATTTTTTCTAAAAACTGAGTTATTTTCATTCAACCGATAATTTAAAATTCTTTATTATAACTTACCTTTTTCTCATTCTATTGTTTTTTGCGCCACATCATATATAATAAGTAGTATCAGAAATTGTAATTTAAAAAAAAAAAAAAAAAAAACGAAAATTGTTACAGAAAATGAATGCCGAACACACGAGTCTACCGATAGCGGAATTAAATAATTTAAGCATAGAATATGGCTTCACAAAGCCTATATATAATGTAAAAAATATTGGCACAATTAATAAACCAGTCTTTTTAGCGACTTGTTATATTAGAAAAAATAATGATTATTTTTTAGAATCTGGTCAATCCGTATGTATAGCGCAAAACGCTCGTCACACTTCAGCTGAAGTAATGCTTAATAAATTAAGTGAAAAATACGAATTTTTGGAAAGAAATGAAGAAAATATGCTAAATAATTCACAAAAAAAGAAACTTTTTAAATGGGAATCGTCTTGCGAAAAATGTTATTCGCGTAACCATACAATTGACAAATGTAAAGGACCATTAAGAAATCGCCGTTTGATAAATAATTAACAATGTTTTTATAAATAATCTTATTGTTTTTTTTCTCTCTCTCCCCTTTTTCTCTTCTCAAACATGATGTTTGTCACATTTCATGTTTGAAACTAAGGGGTGAGGGACTCCATATATTCATGTCGAATAACTTTTTATTATAAAAATAAAAATAATACAAATTTTTCTTTAGCGTAATATATTTTGCGAGTATATGTATGTGTGTGATTGCCAAAGAAAACAAAAAATCAAAACAAAAAAAAAAAGAAATCTTTCTAAATTTAGAATAATTTATATATATAAATATAAATATGTGTTTGCCATATTAAACATACATTACATTAAATAACCGAAAAATATAAACTCTTATAAATTCAAAAAATTGTATAAGATCCATTTATTCTTTTAAATTTCAAACGAAATGTAACAAAATCGGAAAAACATGCGTAAGTTATGTAAATAACATTTTAATAATGTTACTTTTAATTAATGTTTTAAAATCAAATATGTGACAGAATAAATAATTTTTTTTTTTACCGTTTAATTGATGTTTTGGTAATAAAATGCGTAAGTTACGTAAGTAACACTTTTTTTTCTTAAAAATATTAATTGATGTTTTATATCAGATATATATGATAGAATATGTGAAAACTTAAAATGTTACAGTTTGATTGATATTTTGTGCGTAAATCACGTAGGAAATAACCTTTTATCTAACTTAATGTTTAATTGATATCTTGAAATTTAATACGTTCAATTAATGTTTTGTACTCTTTCTCAAACTTAATAACAATAATGTTTAAATTGATGTCTTGTAATTTAATGTTTAAATTAATGTTCTGTACTAGATTTTGGTACATTTTGTGTAAAATTTTGTATTGTTGCTTGTGTACTAATTCAAAATTGTCAAATTGTTTCAGTATAAAACCTGTAATTTTGTATGTAAACCCATATGTAAATTTAGATTTTGAATACAATTTAAGGTAATTCGTTAGAAAGTTATAAAGTAGATACTTAAGAAAATTGCTGTCAAATTGTTACCACAATTTCTCGAATGAGAATGCATGATGAAAAATGAATGGGTTATGGTAGTATTGTAAACGTAACAGCTCGACAACTAACAACTAAGAAAAAGGTTAATAATAATAATAAAAAATTGATGATTAAAAATAAGTAATTAATTGAAAATATGTATTTCTCTTTTGAATTTGAAATTCTTGGACCAAAACTCACATCGTAAGCTTTGGAAAAAGGGGCCGAGGTGTTACGTATGTAACGTTATTAATTATATTATATACTATTTATAAATCAATTTTCATCCCTATTCTGAATGTTTACCCTAATATTAAGGTTAAAATGGATTTACCATTCCGATTTATACTTCCTCTTACTTTTCCGGGTGTCGATTGTATTACCTATTAGAACAACCCCTAAAGCTTTATTATATAAAGCTAAGTAAATAAGGTTTGAAAGAGAAGTGTGGTTTTACGAAAATTAAAAACTCCCCTAGTTGGAACTTTTATCGATTGCAAAGGATTATATAAGATCCTATGAGGAGCTGTGTCAGATCAGTCTAATTCAAACCCCGAAGCTCTGATTGTCAAAATCTTCGTACCAGTTCTAATTCAACCCCAACGATATCATCTTCTACCTCAAGAAGTCAATCTCTACAGTTAACTCAAAAATCTGTTCATCGACTTTTTACTGGGAGATTGCAAGAATTTCGACAATCTTCAACCAGCATCGCTCTCACAATACAGCTATCTGGTTGCCAGTTTTCCGCCAGTATCGGCCCAACACCGCCTTCACAATACAGCTGGCTGGTTGCCAAGTTTTCCGCCAGTATCGGCCCAACACCGCCTTCACAATACAGCTGGCTGGTTGCCGGTTGCTGGTTCGACGAATATTCCTCAATTCTCGTTCCTGAGATCTGACCAAGAATCTCCACTTTAAATTAAAAGTAA
The DNA here is from genome assembly GCA_037103525.1 of Ganaspis brasiliensis. Lineage (NCBI taxonomy): Eukaryota > Metazoa > Arthropoda > Insecta > Hymenoptera > Figitidae > Ganaspis > Ganaspis brasiliensis. Next base: position 123,172 of record JAZKLR010000396.1, on the reverse strand, counting down.
GATCAAACATTGTTAAATCCTTTATTCCTTTCCTTATCCCTTGTTTTCATATCTTCTCTAAACGGATAATCTGTTTCAGATTACCCATACTTACCCACCAGCTCTCGCCGCTCTCTCAACACCTCACTATTTAAGATCGGTATCGTCAAGCCTTTATGTAAACAATAAACTCTGCACTTTAATATATGTACAAATGTCTCTCGATTTATTTAACCGTACACCTAACCCTCACTGTATAACCACCGACTGAATTTAAAAATAATTTTCGTATGTTATGTTTTCCATGACGTAACACATCAACTGTCTGTAAAACAAATAATTACGAGTAATAAAAAAATATGAAAGTTTATTTTGAAAATAAAAATAAATAAATATAGCATAGAAAAATGGTTAATTTAAATTTTAAAAAAGAAACAATAGAACTTTTCAGAATAAATGCAATTAATTATATTAAAAATAACATTAAACTTGCGGATACTAATTACATAATCATTTATCTTAATTTATCTCTTTTTTAAAGCTATTATTTTTACGAAGAATAAATTATTTAGGACATTATTAATATATGTACAGAAAAATTAAAGTTTTTTTTTAAATAAGAAAATCTGTTTTAATTGAAATAATTGCTAAATAAATTTAAACTTTTTATTGTGTTAAAAATAATATTAATTTCAAATCATAACGACAAATATTCATTTATTCTGATTTAGCTCATCAAAGAAAATATTTTTTTCAAAAGAAAAATAATTCAAAACAACAAGTATAAGAACAGTAAAAACTTAAGATTGCTTTCAACATTTTAATTTTTTCTGTTTATTTTTTACTAAATTTTTTTAAAAGCAATAGGATTTCTAAAAAGGATATGTATATAGATTCTAAACCCAAATCTAATATTATTTTAAAAATTAAAATTTCTTATAGGTACTTAATTACAATTTTTAATTTTTTAATTGAGCTTTAAATTTTTTTACATCTTATATTTATTTTTTATTTAAAAATTTTAAAGTTTCAAAGCAATCACTAGTATTTTTCTGGGCATATATTTATTATTTAAAATAAATATTATTTAAAAACAATAACGTTTTATAGAGGCTAAATTGAAATAAATTAAATTTTTAAATTAGAATCTAAATTTAATAATATTAATAATAGCATTAATTTTTAAATGCTTAAACTTTTTTTTATTTTCTTAACAATTTTTAATTAACAATTTTTCCATGCTTTATTTATTCTTTTTTTTTTTTAATTACAAAATAAACTTTCATATTTTTCTGTTCATATTCTTTATTAATCGTAATGATTTTATAAATCCCGGATAAAACTCACTTTCCAACCAGTTCTACTACTGTCATATAAAACCCGGATTAAACCGGATAGACGCCAACACTATCACGTCCGGATTGAAACCGTGTAGCTTCTGTATAGTAAGCTGATTGAAATTTTAAAATTTTATTTTCTTGGAGGTAAAACCCGAATAAAAACGGGTAGAAGTTACACTTGTTTTGACTGTCGTATAAAACCCGAAAAGAATCCACATCAAAAACGACATCTGTTTTATATTTTTATATATGTTCCAGATTAAACCCGTATAGAACCGTACAGAATGTCACCACTTATTTTTATTTTAATTTCATAACCCTGATAAAACCCGACTTCAACCTTATTGGATCCGTAGATTTTAAATAGTTTTCGAATAAAAACCGGATACAACCAACTAGAACCCGAACTGGGTTTTATCTGGTGTCTTTCCGGATTCTATCTGTTTCTTATCGGATTTTTTTAGCAGGGTATATATGAGCAATGCAAAAATAATGTATAACAATTAAACAATATAAATTAATATCTTAACAATTGATTACAAAATAAATTGTCTTTATTTAATGAAGTTTTATTAAATCTAAATGAACTTATGATAATATAACTCTTTATAAAGTTTACAGCATCTCGCTCCCAAATTAATTATAAAAAAATTAAATAATTAAACTGGTGCGGTGTTAAGATTGATGAAACAAATAATTAAAAATATTTCTTAAAATCTTTACATTCCTGTAATATTTTAAATTACTAAGCTTAGAAAAGTTCTGACTTTTAAGCTTCTATACAAATGTTCTGAAAATAGAAATATTAAACAATTTCTAGTATTCTTGATTTTAATTGTATAAAAATGTTTTGAATACACTTTCGTTCCTATATAAGAAATCAGTTAGTTATAGATATAGGTATACTGCTATGCTTTTCAGAAAGTAAGAGAGAATAAGTTATAGAATTTACATGGGATAGATAAAGACAAGATAGAGTGAGAAACACAAGCAGAGTTCACAGTTGTGGTTCTGAAAGCAAGAGAGAATAAGTTTACCTGGGATAGATAAAGACAAGACAGAGTGAGAAACGCAAGCAGAGTTCACAGTTGTGGTTCTGAAAGCAAGAGAGAATAAGTTTACCTGGGATAGATAAAGACAAGACAGAGTGAGAAACGCAAGCAGAGTTCACAGTTGTGGTTCTGAAAGCAAGAGAGAATAAGTTTACCTGGGATAGATAAAGACAAGACAGAGTGAGAAACGCAAGCAGAGTTCACAGTTGTGGTTCTGAAAGCAAGAGAGAATAAGTTTACCTGGGATAGATAAAGACAAGACAGAGTGAGAAACGCAAGCAGAGTTCACAGTTGTGGTTCTGAAAGCAAGAGAGAATAAGTTTACCTGGGATAGATAAAGACAAGACAGAGTGAGAAACGCAAGCAGAGTTCACAGTTGTGGTTCTGAAAGCAAGAGAGAATAAGTTTACCTGGGATAGATAAAGACAAGACAGAGTGAGAAACGCAAGCAGAGTTCACAGTTGTGGTTCTGAAAGCAAGAGAGAATAAGTTTACCTGGGAAAGATGAAGACAACAATAGCGTGTGCAACGCAAGGTGAGTTCACAGTTGTGGTTCTAGAAGCAAGAGAGAATAAGGTTACCTGGCATAGTTAAAGACAACATTAGCGTGTGCAATTTAAGGAGAGTTCACAGTTGTGCTTCTAGAAGCAAGAGAGAAAAAGGTTACCTGGGATAGATAAAGACAACAATGGCGTGCAAAATGTGAAAGAGGAAAAGGTATAACAGGTGTCTGAGATAGATAAAGGCAGAGTAGAGAGAGAGAAAATAAGAAAAGAGATTTTAAACGGTGTGAAAATTCTAAGGCATCCTTGTAAGGAACTTGTATGATCATTTTGTAATTAATTTTGAAAAGTTTAAACAGTTTTTTTATATTTTCTATGTGAAATATTTTAAAAGCTTACAACTTTTTAATTAGCAAAAGGAAAAATAATGTAATTAATGTAATTTAATTGATTTAATTAAATCGAATGTTTAAACAATTAAAATGGTGTAAAATTAACTTTCGATGAAATTGAGCTAAAATTATGTGGTTTTATGTAATTTGTGTCACGTCCTAGCGTGACTTTTGTAATATCTACAATTATACTAAAAATCAATGTTTTAAAAAAAAAAGATAAAAATATTGTAAGGTGCATACTACCAAATCCGAGCAACGAAAGCATTTTTCCTTCTGAGAACTTAAGTCATAAATTGTACTAAAGAGCCAGCCGTTTGCTCGCTCGTCCAGCATTCTCGCGACCAAGGAACCCTCCTTCGAAACGCTACCCCAGTCGAAGGTCATGCCTACATTTTTTCGCTCTCTGTCACCCTAATGAAATAACCAGCCTTCTGCGGGCTCATCACACCCTAGCGATTGAACCAGCATTTTGCGGGCTGATCACAGCCTAGCGATTGAAGCAGCATTTTGCGGGCTTATTCACCCTAAATTCGTCGAAATTCTGGGTATAAAGCCATCTGAAAATTTGCCAAGAAGTCAGTCTTCCTTACGCATCTGAAACCGAATCTCTGGACGTCAGTCTTCCTTACGCATCTGAAACCGAATCTCTGGACGTCAGTCTTCCTTATGCATCTGAAACCGAATCTCTGGACGTCAGTCTTCCTTACCGAATCTCTGAACCAAAGTCGTCCAAGTATATTTGAAATCGAATCTCTAGACCAAGTCAACCTTATCGTGAGACATAATTCCTGAACAAGATTTAACCCTTTCAAATCCTAATCGGTTCGCGGAAATCCTTATCTCGGAAGACTCCTGGTACGTCCGCCAGTAAATCCGGACTGGAATCCTGACGTATATTCCTATTCCAACATTTCTTAACCCTTTACGAAAAATCCGTCAAATCCTTTTACACTCCAACGCATAAATCCTTTCCATTGTAAAGAAAATTAATCGCGAGTGACCTCTTCTCAACCTTTCGACTCAACCCTTTCTTGGACTGTTGGAAACATCTGAACTCTTATCAATCTGTGGGTTCTGGTTGGAAATCACTACAACTTGCTACAAGTCAATGTCCTCAAGGATTCACATCCCGAGGAAACATCTGGTGTAACCTGACACCCTATACACGCAGTTCCCTGACCTAGTCCCGAGGACCGTGAAACGACCAGCGGGGACAGAGGAAAGAGAGAGGAAAGGAACGAGAGATCAAATTGGGGTCATTTCAACACGTTTTAAAAAGAAGTAAGTCTTCAAATAATTTTAACCCTATATCTATCCTTTCAAACCAACCCTTCCCTTTAGATCTAAAAAGTTCCTTTGTTTCAGTGTGAATTTCATGGAATAATCCCATTCCAAGGAGGACTCAGAACTTCTCAACTGCTTACTTAAGGATTATTCTTCCTCGATTGTAATTTTGCACCAAATAAATATTAAATATATATATTTCATTCAGTTCGTCTTCTTGCCCTGTCCCTTAGTTCAAGGCCTTCCGCCTTGTAAATAAATCAGGGAAAAATAAAATTAATAAAATTGAAATTTGGTCCCTTCAGGACATAACAGCACCAATTTTAAATTTTTGGTGCATCGGCCGGGAAACCATTGAAGACAAACTGAATGATTTTATAAAAAGGAAGAACAATCCTAGCAGTGAAAATTATTAAATATGACATTTTCTTAAATAAAATTTCTTAGAAGTCTGAAGAATCTTTTTAAGTGTGTATGCAAAAAAAAAAATAGATACCAAAACTCGTAATATTATTAAATTGCAAATATTATTGAATTGCGAATATTATTGGATTTCGAATATTACTAAATTGCAAATATTATTGAATTGGGAATATTATTGAACTACGAATATTACTAAATTGCAAATATCATTGGATTGCAAATATTATTGAATTGCGAATACTACTGAATTACGAATACTAATGAATTGCGAATTATGAATATAAATCTTTTTTTTTAACTGAATAGCGAATACAGGCCTTTTACATTTACAAAAAAAAAAGGAGTGTTTTGAATAATAACTATATTGCAAATTATTCGGAAAATATTCTATTTAAATTTAATCTTTTAAGGTCTTAAAAAAAAAAAAAAATATATATAAGAAATTAAAGTACATAAAATTTTTGCAATTTCCTCGAATAAATTATTAGAGGGTTATTGAGTTAGATTTTAAACTTTAAAGATTTTCACTTTTCTTTCCCTTTTCTTAAATTTGCCTATTATTGAAAGAAACAAAGAGATTTTTATATTCGCCGCTCGGATGAGTTAAAAATCTTTTAGAATTTGTGAGGAGACGCCGCTCGGCCCCCAAATCACAAACTCGAAAAACTTCAAAACTAAAGAAGAAACTCTGATTATTTTCTTTTCATTTAACTTTGAAAAAATAGAAACTTTTTTTTTTAAACACTTGAACGAAATTCCTTTTTTTTTGAGAACATCAAATCTGTCAGAAAATCGAATTTTTCCAGAATTTTTTAGATTTCTCATTGAAATTATAATATTTTCAAAATTCCAAAAAATGATCTTTTTTCAGTAAATAAAGTAAAAAATGCCTGGTATTCAGCAACAAAAGAAACAAAAACCCCGTGGTGGAAAAAACGCTCGTAGACGAAATAATACGCCAGTTTGCTTAGCCGAATTTAAGAATCAAGAAATCAAGACTCAGGAACAATTTTTAAGTTTTTTTGAAGAATTATTGAAACAAGTTGAAAACAGAAACGAAAAACAATTGTACAAACGAACGCTTTAAATTGAATAAATTTTTTCTATGAAATTCCTAATCTCTTTAATATACTTTTAAAATTCTAAGTAATGGAAGTAAGTAAAGATGATCTTAAAGATTTGATAACAAATATTTTTGGGTTAATAAACAATGTTGAAAAAGTAGTTTTGCATTTAGATAAAACGGGACAGTTTTCTAAAGAAATCAAAGAAATATTAAATTTTTCTGAGAATTTGATTGCAAAAATTGAAATATTAATTTATGGTTTCAATTTAACAAAATCCGACCATTTTATTAATAACGTAAACGAATTAATTATTGGAATTGAAAATTTAGTCAATGGTTTGAAAGAAATAAATAAACAATCTTAATTTAAAGAAAAGTCAGTTAACATCTTGTGAAAATTTACAAAGTTTCCAGTAAGACTAGAATCCTAAACCGGATATGCCAGCCTTCGCTAACATTGTTAGTTCTATGGAGACCTTGCAAAGTTGATTCATGTTGATTCCACAATTCAACAGGGTATCGGGGTGGCACAGCTCGACGTCGACCACGTCCTGCTCTTCCGCGAATATACGTGTTGTCAAAATAATCCATTATATCCAGTAAGTTCTCAGAAACCACATCGGAAAGTTCATTGAAGGCGTCAATGACATCACATATAGGAACAAATGCCAGGCTTAAAATCATATGCGTTCCCTTCCTTATGGTATCATCTGCAGGGTCATTATAAGCGACTTGCAAACCTTCTGATTGTATTCTTCTGTATAATGACTGTCCCAGATGAAAGAAGCAACAACTTAACGGAATATTGGGATATACAGAGCGGCAAGCATTAATAATGGCAACTTCAAAGTCACTAACGATTTTCTGGGGTCGACAATGGTGAATACCATACGTTGCAGCCATAGAAGCAATTGATCTAAAAACAGCCTCGTACTGATCAGTTTCCTTCGATGATAGGAGAGCATATACAAATGGAAAAGCAATCACAGTAGGTTCATTTCCTCTAACATTGGGTTTTAAAACCTTGCCCATGACGGTAAACAGCTGCGTAAAAAGTGAAGGCGAAACTTTAAAAGTGCCATCAACATACCAGGTATCACTATCAGCTAAACGTTCCAAATTATTACGTGTAAAGAAAACCAATACGCGACCCTCTCCGAAAGCAATATCATCTCGAGAATCGTACATAAGAAAGCGTTCGTTTGAAAATGTTTTTGTATAAGATTCAGGCAGTTCATTCAAGTCTTCCAAACTTTTTGGATTTGGAGGCAGTTTGCGTCTCCTTTCTCTTCTCATGGTCTTTTTTAAGTTCTCTCTTTCCGGAAGTTGCGCTAACACTGCGGGACTCAAATCACACAGATTTTCACGTACGATCTGTTGTCAAAAAAATAAAATTCGTATAAACTTTAAATCGATGACATTTTTGGTTAAGCATGTTAAGAGAAATAAATTTTTATTTTATTTATTTTTATTTTATTTTAAATACCTGTTCTGGAGGACATTCAGGGTGCATCTCAGCCTCCCGTTTTAAGTTTTCCATCACAACTTCAGCTTTGGCTTTATCGTGATTAGTCGTGTGCGCCTCATGCGGAGATCTCTCTGGACCTTTTAACACAATTAAGCCTCTAGCACTTTCTTGCGTGATAGCACGCGCTCTGCACTCTTTTCGTCGGACGTATTCGCAATCCCAATATTTAATGTTGTTTTTGCCTGATTTCGATTTAATATAAATGTAACCTTCTAATAATAATTTCCCTCCTACAATTCGAGGCTGTGACATATTTAAATCCATTTTAAATTAAACTGCTATTTATAAAAACTGAAAATTTAGACTCAAATTTACTGCTTGATTAGTTCTACACTTTCGAAATTTTGACGTTAGATAAACAAATGATTTTCAATTGTTTCACATATACATTTACTTTTATTTCTGCTTTTGTTCCGAGCTTCAAGTCGAATAAAAATAAAAATTTAAATTTAAATTCGGGGAATTGTATATTCGGGCGTTTGGATTCGGGGAAATGTATTCGGGAGAATGGATTCGGGGGAATGTCCATTCGGGAAAATATCTATTCGGGCGTTTGGATTCGGGGGAATGAATTCGGGGGATTGGTCGTGTACCAATCATAATACCGATTCCAAAGAACCATCTGGCAGTTCCTCAAGTGATCAATTTAACGAAACGATTCTGGATCCGAATGCTGGTTTAAAATTTTCTACTCCTAATAAATCTTCTTTAGAGCATATAACAGAATTGAGAAAACTTTTGCGCGATTCATTAAAAAATAATACATTTGACGAAAAAACCGACGAAATAAATCAATTAAAAAATTTATCTCAAATTCTAGAATCAGACAAAAATTTACGAAACACAATTGAAAAGGAAAAAATAAGTATTGAGCAGCAACAAATCAGTAACTCCTTAGTAGATAATACTTATAATAGGATGGCGGTCCCATATAATCAACAAGTTTCATTAAGAGACGCTTTAGAAATTGTACCGGTGTTCGATGGTCGAAATATCTCACTTTCAGCCTTCATAGAGGGATGTGACGAAGCAAAACAAATGATACCAGAAACACCTCAAGTAGAAGAAAACTTAGTAAAATTAATCCGTGGAAAGTTAATGGGAGAAGCTAGAAGGGGAATTTATGGATCGACTTTTAAAACAATTAAGGATTTAACAGATCAATTGAGAAGAATTTATTTGCCACGAAAAAGCGTTTACCAATTGCAAGGTGAGTTAGGTAATATTTATATGTGGGAAAACGAAACAGTACTATCTTACGCCAACCGCGTGAAAGAAATTGCCGACCAAATTTACGATGCCCATCGGATAAATAATAAAGGGGCTTTAGATAAAACATTTATTGAATCCCTAGAAACGGATTTGATCCAATGCTTTCGGAGAGGGTTAAAACCCGAAATCGAAATCCGGGTTCCAGACGTAATCGTTTTCAAAGAAGCTACGAATCAGGCAATCGAAATCGAAAGGAAAATTAACGCTAGTAATGAACTTAGAAAGGGAAAATCTAGGGCGAATGAATCTAACGAATCCAGGGTAACTTTCGCAAAGGCAGAAGTTGTAATTTGCCAAATTTGTAATCTCAAGGGGCACACGGCTACCAGTTGTCTAAAACTTACTAATAATAAAAATTTTCAAAATCACGGTAGAGTTTTTTCACCCTGGAATGAGGGTAGAGGTTTTCAAAATAAAGGAAATTTTCCATTACCTTCAAGTCAATGGGAATCTCCATCAGGTGCACGAAATTTTTCTCCAATTCGCGAAAATTCATGGAGATCTTCACAACAACCACAAAATTTTAGGTCAAATTTTTCGAATACTCCTTTTAACAGTAAAAACAATATAACATGTAATTATTGTAAAAAACCAGGACATTTATTAAAGGATTGTAGACGTAGACAATATAACAATCAATTTAAAGATAACAACGATCAATTCAGGGGTAATTATAATCAATTTAGGGGTAATAATCAACTCGGACCAGATAACAATCAATTCAGGGGTAATAATTATCAATACAGAAGAAATAATGAATATGCAGATAATGGTCAATTTCGGAGTAATAATGTTCAAGTCAGAGAAAATCCATTTAGAACAAACGACCAATATCGAGAAAGTAATCAGCGTTCATCTTCTCCAGTTCCAACAAATCAGGGAAACGAACAGAACCGTCCCAACCAAGGTGCAATGGGACAGGTGAATCAGGCTTAAATGCACCTGAAATTGAAAACAAAGGATTAATAGAAAGTGTCAAATTTAATTTCAGTAAAGGCAACACGATTCCATCAATTTATATCAACCTAAAAGAAGTGCAAAGTCCAGTTCATATGATGATTGATACAGGTGCAGGTCTAAATTTAATTAAAAACAAAACAATCAATTCTTTAATGCAAGTTAATACTTCTAGGAAAATACAGCTTACCGGAATTAATGAACACCCTGTACATACTCTAGGTCAAGTCAGATTAGAAATTCTTGGTTATTTAACTACATTTCACATAATACCTGACGAAGTACCTGTCGAAGAAGATGGAGTATTAGGTTCCGAATTTTTTACAGATAATAATGTTAAAATCAATTATGCAGAAAAATGCTTAGAAGTTAACGATCAATTTTATCCATTTTCACTCCAAGATACTATAGTTTTACCACCCAGATCAATCACAAATATATATATGATAGTCGAAAATACAGAAATAAAAGAAGGCTATATACCATTAGTAACCACAAATCCAGGTGTATTTATGGGTAACGCAATTGTTACAAATAATCAGGGCAAGGCTTATATTAAGGTCGCGAATACTCAATCCGAATCAATTAAAGTACAAATACCTAAAATAAAATTACAAGAATTTGAAGAATTTAAAGAAATAAAAAATAAGGTTAACCAACCCATACCGCAAAATTCTAAAGTTGAAAGTAATTCAATTGAAAAACTCTTAGATAATTTCTTTTCTACTTCAATTTCAAATTATGAACAATATGCTTTTAACAAAATTTCAGGTAAAGAAAGAATTGAACAAATTTTAGATTTACTTCGTTTAGACCACTTAAGACCGGAAGAATTAGAACATGTAGAAGCTTTAATTGAAGAATATTCTAATAGGTTTCATTTACCGGGTGAATATCTTACGGCTACAAACGTTTTAGAACATAACATTCCAACTAAAGATGAAGAACCTGTATTCACACGTCAATATCGATTTCCACCTGCTCACAAAGAAGAACTTTTGAAACAAACCAATGAATTGATTGAAAATAAAATCATTAAACCTTCTCAATCTCCATATAATACTCCAGTTTGGATTGTACCGAAGAAAGACGATTCTCAAGGTAATAAAAAATGGCGTATGGTACTTGACTTTCGCAAACTAAATGAAAAAACAATTACTGATTTTTTCCCATTGCCCAATATAAACGAAGTACTCGAAACTCTTGGGAATGCACAATACTTTTCTGTTTTCGATTTAGCTTCCGGTTTTCATCAAATTAAAATGAGTGCAAAAGATTCTCACAAAACAGCTTTTTCAACACCTTATGGTCATTATGAATTTGATCGTATGCCTTTCGGACTTAAAAATGCTCCAAGTTGCTTTCAAAGACTAATGAATTCGTGTCTATCTGGATTAATTGGGACTGAATTATTTGTTTATTTGGACGATGTGGTTATTTTTGCAATTTCTTTAGAGGAACATAAAGAAAAGTTTGATAATTTTATGAATCGCTTAGAAACAGCTAATTTAAAACTGCAACCAGACAAATGTGAATTTCTCAGACCGGAAGTAGTTTATTTAGGACACATTATTGATAAAGATGGTGTAAGACCAGATCCAAAGAAACTTAGCGCAGTTAGAGATTTCCCAATCCCAAAAACTATCAAAAACATCAAACAATTCTTAGGTTTAGCAGGTTATTATCGGCGTTTTATTGAAAATTTTTCAAAGAAATCTGGACCTCTAACTCAATTATTAAAAAAGGATATGCCCTTTAAATGGGGTGATAAACAACAAAAAGCTTTTGAAATTTTAAAACAAGAACTTTGCGAGGAACCTTTATTAGTAAGACCTGATTTTGATCAACCCTTTATATTAACCACTGACGCTTCGGGTTTTGCAATCGGTGGAATTTTATCTCAAGGTAAAATAGGAAGAGACAAACCGATTGCCTATGCTTCTAGATCTTTAAACGAGCATGAAATAAAATATGACACTTACAATAAAGAAGCCTTGGCAATTGTGTATTGTGTTTTACATTTCAGACACTTTCTGTATGGTAGGAAATTTCAGATTGTTACAGATCACAAACCTTTACTGTGGTTTAAAAATTCAAGCGATCCTTGTTCACGTGTAACAAGATGGAAACTCAAATTAGCGGAATATGATTTCGAAATGATTCATAAAGCAGGAAAAATGAATGTCAATGCTGACGCGTTATCCAGAAACCCTGTTAATATTGCAAGAAGAATTATTCCAAAAGAATTTAATAATGATAGTGATGATGTGAAGCAAGTAATTGGAATAGAAGAAGATGAAATAGATAATCTATTTGAATACTTATTGGAAGAAGAAAAAAAAGAAGATTCAGACGAAGATAAGGATGAAATATTTGGTTGGCGAATTGAGGATAATGATAATGACTTTGATGACAATGATGTTAAAGATGAAGAAGATGAATTCGAAAATGAAGACGAAGATTTAAATTGCTATGAGGAAATCGATGATGATCTCTCCGAAGAATTGCATAATAAAGAAGATAATTCTGATTTCAAGGTGGTAACTAGAAGACAATTAAAAAAACTAAATCAAGGAAAAAATGAGAATCAATATGAATCGAATAAGTATGAAGAAAATTTAAATCAGAGAAGTGTTCGAAATCCGAGAAACAAAAATTATGAGTTAAATAAATCAAGTGTAAATCGAAATCAAGTGAATAAAAATACTAAATCTGTGGAAAATAAGTCAAGTAAGTCGGGTCGGAAACAAAATCTAATTAATCAAAATCCTAAATCTGAGAATACTAAATCAAGTGAATTAAGTGGTAACCAAAATCTAGTGAGTAATGCTACTCAATCAGTTAATATTAAGTCAAGTGAATCAAGTAAAAATTCGAAGTCGGTTAATATTAAGTCGGGCGAATCAAGCGAAAATACTAAGTCGGATAATATTAAGTCAAGTGAGTCAAGTAAAAATCTAAATTTTAAATCGAGTACTAAACCAAGTGAAATAATGAAAAATCAAAAAAGTGAAAATACTAAGTCTGTCTATCCTAAATCAAGTGAAACTAAGAATAATTATGAATATTCAAAAATAAAATTAAAGAAATCAAATCCTGAAATAAAAAATGAAAAGTCAAAAATCGAAGAAAATTTTCAAAGTAGGAGTAATACAAGAAATCTACGAAGTCGAAATCATATAAAGAAAAGTCAAAATAAAAAATATTATGCAGATTCTATATTTAATGATGAAGAAAATGAAGAAATACTAAATCAAGAAATCCAAGACGAAAATGAAAATTTACAAAATTTACAAAGTTCTGATGAAGACTCTGATCCTGATTATACGCAAAATTCTGTAAAACAAAATCAACCAAGGGTAAAGAAGAAAAGAGGAAGGCCGCGTAAAATTAATGCTAATAATAATTCAAATTCGCCAATCAAGAAGAAAAGGGGTAGACCTAAGAAGAATTTAATTAATGAAGAAAACGAAGATAGTGAAAACTCAGATCCAGAATATTTTGTGCAAAATGATAATTACGAGATACCAGGAAACCTTTATGAAGACTATGGAAATAATGAAGATAATGAAGATTTTAGTGACAGCGATGATAGCATTGAAGATTACGAAGAAAACGAAGAAAATGAAGCACTCAATTCCCATGAGCAATTTGAAGTAACTAAAGAAAATAAAGAAATCAAAGAAAATGAAACATTCGAAAAATATGAAGATATTGAAGAAGATGAAGAAAATAAAAATGATGTCAATAATATAGACAACGATATAGAAAAAGTTGATTTCGATTTAAGAAGTAACAAACGACCCCCACCCGAACCCCCACCCTTAGACAATCCTTCTACTTCCACCAACGATATCCATTCTCGTAACATTGTCGAATGTAAAGATCAATTAAGAATGAGAAAGGATAACTATGTGTACTTTTTATCGACGACATGCGTACCACAGGATAATGGTTCAAAAAGTCTGTTTAAACAAAGTGAATTACCTAAATTTAAAAATCTCGAAATCGGCGTAGCTAAAGAATTCAAAAAGGGAAACTTTTATCACATTGCATTACCAATTGTTTCAGAATCCAGCCTTAGTTTATCCGAAACTCATAAAAATATTAAATCATCCATTCAATCTTTTAAAACACTAGTTGAAAAATTAAAACTTCGATCCGTTAGCATTGCTAGAACTATGGCTATAAAACACATAAATTGGGATGAAATCGTCTTAATGTTTCGCGAAATTTTTCAAGGTTGCTCTACTACACTAATAATTTGTAATGGTTACACTCAATATGCTACAAATGAACAAAGACAAATTTTAATTGAAGAAGCTCATTCCTCAGCACTAGGCGGTCATAAAGGAGTAAGCAAAACTTACAATCGCATTAGACAAAGACATTTTTGGGAAAATATGAAAATAGATATTCAGAAATACATACAGACTTGTTTGCAATGTCAATTAAAAAAGCTTGTTCGGGCAAAAACAAAAAATCCGATGATTATTACTGATACTCCGGGCATTGCCTTTGAAAAAGTTTGTTTAGACATAGTAGGCCCTTTGAAACCAGTTACAGAAAATGGTAATGAGTATATATTGACAATACAAGATAATTTAACCAAATACTCTTTAGCGATACCATTACCAAATCACCAGGCAAGTACTATCGCGGATGCATTTATCAAAAAATTTATTTGCATTTACGGTGCACCAAAAGCCGTTTTAACTGATCAAGGTCGTGATTTTTTGAGTAACCTTCTAAAAAGAATAGCAAAAAGATTTCGAATTCGCCAATTCAAAACAACAGCTTTCCACCCACAATCCAACGGTTCTTTAGAAAGATCGCACCATGTATTAGCGGAATATCTGAAACAATTTGTTAGCAAAAATTCGCAATGGGACGACTGGCTAGAATTAGCAACATTTTCGTATAATACAAGCGTCCATGAAGGAACTAAATGCACTCCATTTGAATTAGTCTTTGGTCGTTTAGCAAGATTACCTTCAAGCCTACCCTTATTACCGGAAGAAAAATTAAAAACCTACGACGATTATCTTGTAAACTTAGTAACCAAATTGCACGAAATTCAATTTTTAGCTCGAAATAACCTAATTGATGCAAAAGAAAAGTCAAAGACATATTATGACCGAAAAATTAATCCTCAAAATTTCAAGATTGGCGATAGTGTATTTCTTTTACAAGGACCTAAACCGGGTAAATTAGGCGATCAATATACTGGACCCCACGAAGTTTTAGAAATTTTAAGTAAAGAAAATGTTAAAATTAGAATAAACAAAGGCACCAAGATAGTTCACACCAATAGATTAAAATTATCTCATATTAAGCATGACAGTACAGTTTAAGTATGTGTCGTTCGTGTTAAATGTTTAATACAAATAGCTATAAATATGTATATTCGGTATAAAAAAAAAAAAAATATAAAAAAAAAATAATAAAAACCTGACAAGGTCTTGCCTCCTGTTTCAGGAGATGGCGGACTACCTACCTAACACCCTCATGATATTAATCGTGGCATCATGGGTGGTATCGATACATGGGATGATAGGATACGACTGTGCCTCCAATAGACTAAACATAACAACAATATCCCTCTTAGAAGTAGGCGATTGTAATTTACCTAAGACCGAGGTAAATTCAACTGAGACCTATGTACAATTAATCCAATTTAGCGGAGTCGCATCAATTAAGGTAATACAATGCAAAATCGAAATAAAACGCCTTATTTTTCATTGTGGCATGCACTCACATAGTTCAGCAGTAAGAAACGGTTATGCAGAATACTTGCAAGAAGTCTCGCACGAAACATGTCAAAAACTCCATGCGACCGGAGTTTATAAATACTCGGATAATTTAATAATTTCTAACTTAAAAATAAACACCACCGGGGACAAACATAGTGTTACTTTCGCAGGCTCATTAAAAGACGATGGAAAATGTTCTGGAACTAGTTTTGCAGATCCCTTCGGAAGCTGGGAAAATGTTATTGTAACAGGAATAATAACAATTAAATTGACCGTACATGAAGCCTCAGTGGACCTAAGTACAGACAAAGTAAGGTTGAACACTGGTGTTATTTGCCCCTTATCCCAAACATCCTGCATAGATCAAGACAATGGGTACTCCTTTTGGGAACCACTACCTAGAGATATTTGTCACTTTCGAAAATACGAAGTATTATACGAAGGCGTAGCAACAAAAATTCAGGGGACCAATACACAAGAAAACTTATACTCTTTCGTTTCGGAAGACCTTACTTTCGTACTGGCCCAAACAGGCCAATTCGCTCTTTGCCAGTACCTACTGATACGTACAGAACACCCAAAACTATTTATTTTTCCCACAAAAAAGGGACACACCTTCTTAACACAAGACACAGTAGCAATTCAAAACCTTAATATCTTTACCTATGTAAATTCAAAATTTATTTACGTCGAAAGACATATTCGCACTGAAATGAATAGATTATACCACGATGTTATATATCAACGCTGCACTTTAGAAAGAGAAGTGTTTAAAAACTCATTAATTTTAGCTACTCAAGCACCCGATGAATTTGCCCTATATCTCATGAAAGGACCTGGTTATATGTCAATTATATCTGGAGAAGTGGTACACATAGTTAAATGCGTACCTGTAGAATTGGTACACAGAAAAGTAAAAGAATGTTACTTACAACTTCCTGTCTTTAAAGGAAACAACTCTTACTTTCTTAGTCCTCGCACACACATCTTGACCAGTACTGGAACTCAAGTCGAATGTAATGCTTTTGTACCCCCAATGTATCGTATTGGCGAAGCCTGGTACAAGGTATCCCCCTATCCGGTAGAATCTATTCCCCCCGAAATTATGAAACCTATGACCCAACCAACTTGGAAATACACAAACCCAGCCTCCCTCGCAACGAGTGGTATTTATTCACAAACTGATTTAGATAGGTTAAGGGACCATATTATGTTCCCAGCAGAAAGACCAATGGTATTAAACTCTTTAGCCCGCGGAATGATGGGACAATCGATAGCACACCAAGGAATGTCAATATTAAACCTAATGGATGAATCGACTTTAGATAAAATCGCAGCCTCCGCGTGGGGTAGATTTTGGACTGTTTTTACGAGTTTTGGTACAGCAAGCGCAGGAGTGATTGGAATATTTATCTTAATTCGCGGAATAAAATTAATTGCCGACACCTTTATTCACGGGTACGCTTTACATAGTGTGTTTGGTTGGTCTTTTAAATTATTGGGAGCCTTTTGGGACTCAGTAACCAATTTACTATTACATCTTAACAGACCCGCACCTCCTGTCGAACCACGCGCACCAGAAAACGAAACTGCACCTCCTAATTATCCACCTCCGACACCAGAACCAAAACCTACGGATCAAAATTTGACAGGTAACTGGGACAATCACCAACTTCGACAAATCTATCCTAACCCACACATCGATAATAATTACATAGTGCACGTCTAATCATTAAACTAAAAATGAACCATATCTGCTATGTCGCAGTATTACACGATTTTGTCACAAGAAACCAACTACCTATCCCTAACTTCCAAATCACAAATTCTAACCTAGGAGGGCTACCAATTTTTACATGTGTTTTAAAACACCTTGACAAAACTATAATTCTTTCTGGCAAGGATATTTCTAACTTGGAACAAAACGCAGCAAAAACCCTATTTACCCTATTAATGGGAAATGATATTTTTAATCAATCACTCACTAAAGAAATAATCAAATTACTAAAATTTTCAAACCAATATCGTCTGCCAAACCCCTCTTATACATTTTTGCAAATTTTCCTGACTGAAGACGATCCTATTTATATAACGATAATAAAACTTTCAAATCACCAAAGAATATCAGTAACAAACCACCCTTTACAAGGTCAACTCGAAGTTATATCAAGAATAAATACAGCCATACAAAGAATTATAGATCGTCTTAGACAAAATGCAGCAACATCTTCCACCTTTTCTCAGTCCTCTGACGCAAATAATACTACTAACCCTACACCACTTGTAAACAACCAAGTGCATGAATCTTCAATTAATCATCAAAATACTAACAACCCAATACTAAACATTCCCGCCTATTGGAATCCAGGCTTTTCTTACGAAACACCCTCGCAATCTAACCATCAGACAAAAATTCCAACCCATTTGTATACTAGACGAAATCGTAAACCCTTGAAGAAAGTAACAATTTGTAAGAATTGTCCTACTTGTAAACCTCATGAACTTTGAATAAATAACAATATGTACAAGCTTTTCTACTTGTAAATTGCATACAAAATTAACAACCTGTTTGTAAAATAACAGTATGCGCAAATTACTCTAAACTTGGTAATAATATCTAACACTCTGTTTGTATAAAAATTTGATTAAAAGAATATTACACTAATAAACCTGTCTATCTGTTTCAGGTAAATCAAGAAGCGACCAATGGCCAACCTACTAATTACAATCGTTCTTTTAACTTTTAGCTTTTGTTCCACATCACAATCTAATATGCCTTATTCTAACATCCCTTTTTCACAAAATCCGGGTTTGTTTTATGAAAATATAGGAACATCTAGATTTACAATTGATAAATGGCAGATTGTAACGTTCGTTAATTCAAGTAAAATTTTTGAAATCGGAGACAAATTATACAAAAATATACTAGAAATCGCGTTTCAATGCAAAATTTTAAACCAACCAAAATGTTTGCAAATGGAATTTGGTATACGTAACGTTAAAATTGAAAGCCTCATCAAACAAATTCAAATATTACTAGACAATTCAATTAAAGCAATGAAAAATTCTCCACTTAAAAACAATAAGACCTCTAACGTAATACAAACAATAATAGATAACATTGAATTTAATGGATTTCATAGATCTCGCTACGACTCCTTTTCTCTACACGTCCTCCCATCATCATTAAATGACATTGACAAAGATTTTTCCCAGTTCAGTAACTTCACTCTTTCTCAAAATTCACTACACTACCAATTACTTTCTTTTCTTAAATTTATGGATGACTATATTTCAACTTTGGAACATTTTCAGAAGGCATTAGTCTTTGCATTTAATAACATTTGGTACCCGTTCTTACTCACTTCAAATTTCAAATTCGTTTACCAAGGTATCCAAATTTCCAAACCAAACGTATACATTCCGGATGAAATTCCATTTCCAGATTTTCTTAAACCTGCTCAAATCA
Organism: Ganaspis brasiliensis; assembly: GCA_037103525.1. Classification (NCBI taxonomy): domain Eukaryota; kingdom Metazoa; phylum Arthropoda; class Insecta; order Hymenoptera; family Figitidae; genus Ganaspis; species Ganaspis brasiliensis. The sequence goes on along the minus strand of JAZKLR010000396.1, from coordinate 104,151 downwards.
CTCTATACCAAATAAATCAAAATACCATCTTTGTGCTTGATATACCTCTATTATCTCAGCACAAATTCGAATTATTTAAAATACACTCAATTGAAGGAATTAAAAAATGGAATGAAAATTTTGTAACAACAATAAATACAGACCTGGAAAATAAGCATATCGCATTTTCTACGGACTATAAATTCTATTTTCCTTTTGACGAAATATGGTATGAGACATGTAACTCACAACTTTCAATCCTTAGTTGTAAAGCACCTTTCGAGATTCTGTCTACTCAAAATGAACCTATTTGCGAAACCTCAGCCTTGTTAAACGGTAAAACTGAAAAATGCGAATTTAAAATTTTTGCAGAAACCAACCCTCTCTGGATTCCACTCTTACAATTTAACTCCTGGATATATACTATGCAACCAACTCAATCATTAAACATTTCCTGTACAGATAAAGAAGAAAACACTATACTCATATCTGGAAATGGCAAATTACAAATCAAACCTACTTGCACTTTAATCAAATCAAATATAACCCCTAGTTTTTCCACAAAATCCACATTCATTATTGCGAACTCATCTTCATATATACCAATAACACAATCAATTAGCGACACAATTCCTCAACTTTTTAAAAATAATACAGCAACAAACAAAAAAATCCTATCATCCTGTAAACTCTTTATTATCAAGCGAAAACAAATTTCCTTATCGGAACTTTATGGTTTTATTCAAACCTTAAACGACATCACCAAAAACGAAAACGAATTCCAGAACTTTCAATACTATATAATTTTATTAAATAATTGTTTAATCCTAATCCCAATACTAACCGTTTTTTCTGCTATCTACTATAAAATCAAGAAAAACAAGCATCGAGAATTGGAATATTGGCATAATCACATGAGTTCCCTTTCTCGAAAACATTATTACGACTTACCATGCTCTCTCCACACCAATACAATAATCACTGTAAACCCACACAATAGATTAGAAACAATAATAGAAGAAACTTAAAACAAGCAAGCATATTAATACCTGTACTTGAAATAACTTCACCGAATGAAATCTTCCTAAAATCTCCATAAAAATCTTTAAGTTTTAGAATTGCACACCCTTTTGCAGCACTACCCAAATATCAAATCTCGGTATAAATCATAATTAAAATTATCACAACCCTCAAATTACCAGTTTTTTTTTTATAGCAATAAACAATAAGGGCAACACAAAATATATTATTATTATCATTATCAAAATTTTTTTTATTAAAACCTTCCCCCCCCCCTACATAAATGTATTAACTATACACACATACACGCACACACATACACATACTCTAAAAATAACAAACAAAGAAACATAACCCGCACTTTTAACAGTACTCCTTCTATTCTATTCTCCTCCTCTTCTTCACCGGTCTCAAATCATTTTTAGCCTCCAACTCTTTCCTCACTCTATCCATAGCCTGAAATAAAAAAAATATATAAAATTGTAATTTTTTTTTTTTTTCTTTCTTTTTGTTTTCTACATAAATTGTTCATAATATCACTTTTATCTTACCTCCTCGACTATACCATCTTTTATGGTGTACATAACTTGTGAGAAATAAAAAAAGGTCCTTCCCAAAGCCTGTGCCTCCTTAATTAAAGCCCCCATTTCATCAAAAAACCCCAAAGGCATCCTGTGAAATTCCAAAGGAAAGCAATAGACCTTCCCGTCCACTTCATAAGCTGGTAATCCAACATGAAATCGCCTGTGCCCAACGAACTTAATCGTAGTCGGATGGAGCTGTAACAATAGAATAATAAATTTTACAAAATACAATCAAAATTTTCTAATTTTTTTAACAATTTTTATTTTATATATAAATAAATTCTACTCCAAATTTTAAACAATAAATTAATAAAATTTAAACAAATTTTACAAAATAAATTCAAAATTTTCAAAATTTTTAAACAATTTTTATTTTTATAAATAAATAAATTCTAAAAATAAAATTTCTTCAAATTTTAACAATAAATTAATTCAAAATTTTCAAAATTTTTTAACAATTTTTATTTTATATATAAATAAATTCTAAAAGTAAAATTTCTCCAAATTTTAACAATAAATTAATAAAATTTAAACAAATTTTACAAAATATATCCAAAATTTTCAAAATTTTTAAACAATTCTTATTTTTATAAATAAATAAATTCTAAAATAAAATTTCTTCAAATTTTAACAATAAATAAATTCAAAATTTTCAAAAATTTTAAACAATTTTTTTTATATAAATAAATAAATTCTAAAAAATTAAATTTCTCCAATTTTAACAATAAATTAATAAAATTTAAACAAATTTTACAAAATATATTCAAAACTTTCTAAATTTTTAAACAATTTTTTATTTTTATAAATAAATAAATTCTAAAAGTAAAATTTCTCCAAATTTTAACAATAAATTAATCAAATTTAAACAAATTTTACAAAATTTAATCAAAATTTTCAAAAATTTTAAACAATTTCTATTTTATAAATAAATAAAACTTACCCAAGTCAATGTATTTTCAATGATGGCGCAATACTCCCCATTAACACGATACGCCCCGTAAGGTTTGTGTCGCTCCACCTCCCTACAAATTCGCAGATACGTAAGCTCCTGCGTCCGTTTTTTAAGCAATGCCCACCACTTGGGCAACCAGAAAGAAATTCCGTTACACGTCATGTATATTTTTTTTCCACCTTCCCTCGGCTGCCAAATTTTTTTCGATGAAATTAAGAGATATGCTGGAGCTTCCTTCAACGTCGGAAATTCCACTCTCGTTTCACCAGTTAACGACACAACACTTTTAACCGGAACCCCCACATTAGTTTCCGCCGAAGACGAACTACTATTACTAATAAACACTTCCAACTCTTTTAGAATACTTTGATAAGCTTCTAGCGACTCGTCCTCTAAAGGGACATCCAAAGCATGTAAAATCCCCATTTCTTCATCACTTAGATGTTTCATTTTTTAAAGATTTTTCTAAACTAACCCTATTCAGCTCTAAACCCATATTTATACCAAAAATTTTGTTAAAACTGTGAGAAAATTCAAACACCCCCAAGACTTTATCGATAACACTTGGTGAAAAGAAAACTCCTCATAAGCAGATACCACGCTTTTCGCCCTATCATATTCTAAGTCAAGAAAGACCAATTCTGTGTTTCGACTATTAAAACTGAATCTTTATGGGATCCAGATAACCAGAGGTCAAATCCGTAACTCCAGGTCACCACGAGTTCAAATCTAACACACTGCATGTTTCCTTTTTTTTTAACATCGGTTTGATTTTTTATGGGACCCAGATGAACCCTAGTACCAACTTCTCTCAAGTGCAACGTCTCAAATTTCACATACGCACCCTCCTACCTTCATCTATTTTTTTCGCTTTCCTTTTAAATCTATGCTTCTAATTTCTTCATATTCTAATCATTATTCATATTATTTCTTTTTCATATTATTTTAACAACAAATTTCAATTTATCTTATATTTTTCTTATAATATCGAGAAATTGAACTTTGTTAAAAACAAGAAAACATATTTCTTTTCCATATTACAACGAATTTCAATTTATCTACTACTTTATCCTTCTAATCTTGAAAAATTGAACTTCGTTAAAATTATTAAATAAAGTATTAAAAATTAATCCTTATATAATCCTTATATAGGATGAATCAATATCGAGTTTGTCCAGTAACCAAATTAGAAAATCTAACTACGGAATATGGATTTTCAAAACCAGAATATACATTGCCAAGTACGATAGATCCGTCTGACATAGCAAAATGCCAAGTCAGAAAAGATAGTGACATTATTGAAGTTACAATGAAGAAAAAATGGGATTTGAGACAAACAAAAAGGGATATAGCTGAAATAATGTTGGAAAGAATACTGAACAGATACGAATTTTGCGAAACTTACGATGAAAAAGATTTAATTACTAATGAAAATACAGAAAGAATAAAAGTATTCAAATGGCTCACATCGTGCGAAAAATGTTATTCTAGATTTCACATAGCGGACTTTTGTAACCAAATAAAACGTAACAAAAAATACATAAGATTCTAATTAAAATCACACGTAACGTATCAAACAAATTAAATATACAGTCGATACATTACCGAATATTAATATTTATAAATAGTTACTTATTTCAATATTATTAAATCAAATATGAAATATATGGGAATGTTTACGCTTACTTACCTCATTGTCTTAATATTTAGCATTTTAGATATTTTATAATCTTTAAACAACCTTTTATAAATATATTTGCGCTTTAACATTTCAATTATATTAATAACCAAAGCTTACCTAGATATCTTAGTAAACCTATATTCAAATATTCATTGTCTTAAATGTTTTAATGTAGTAATAATTAAATACCTGTAAGTAACTAAAGATTATTACTTATATCAATTTATACACGTGAGATGCGACAAATTAAAACGAGAAAAACCAAATCAAGGTTAAAATAAGAATTTAGAAATTAATGACTCTAGAAATGCGTGAGCCAAAATTAAATGTCACTCTTTTAGCGAAATTTGCGATTCAAGCAACATAAATATTACAATTAAAAATATATTCGTGAGATCATAATTATCTGTGTGTTAAGATTGAATGTGTCATTTTATTTATATTTTTAAGCGGAAAATTTATAATAAACCTAGAATATTTCACCAGAAAAACCTAAGTAATACGTGAGATCATGTCATAATATTGTTTAAAATGCGTGCGTTAAAATCTATTAATGGAACACATACGTTAAGTCTTCTTATAAACAAATAAGCATTCTAAATATCTAAAATAATAACTCTTTTATTATCGTTGTGTACCGAATATGTAATCTCTATCTAAAAGGTACACAACTTTAGTATTCTAATTAATGTCTATGAAATACCTTAAATTAACACAATATGTACTTAATCTATTAATGTTTTTAACTCTAATATTTTAATTATAAAACATTCAATGTCTACAAAATACTTAAAATTAACATAAAAACATGAATATCGAGTTAATAAACTAGTCAGTACTCTAGTACAAAGTGTTATTTTTAATCCAATATTGGCAAAATGCTGCGCCAGTACTAGGATACTTATTTTGAATATAATAACGCTTTAAATTCAATTACCTATATATCAATTTTATCAAAATTATTATTATCATTTATAAATATTATTAATTAATAATAATATCAATTTTAACTAATTACGCTTTATAATTAATGTCCATAATAATAATCCCATTATTCTTCGAATAGGACATTTTTACCAAATTGTATTTTAGATTTTTGAAACCACAACACCAATGGTGTCTCTATTTATAACATTTTCCAGTTTTTCGACATTTTCTGTTCACCAACAATTATCTCTTGCTGCAAACCGTAGAAATAAGTTGATACACCAAATTTTAAATTTCTACTAACAATGTGGCCATTTTTCGTAGTCAGAAGAATGTAATCTTGCTCGCCTATAAAGCAAAGAGTACTGATATAATATTGGTACTTACGTTAAAGTATACTTGCGTTAAAATACTTGCAAAACAAATACTCTAATAATTTACAAAGTACTATATTTAAATAAGTACTCCAAATAATTCAACACACATTCCAATTTTGCGAATCATAAATCGAATACCTCGCGTTTCACTTATGTATTCGATTCTCAGGGGAGGGTCGAGCGTCTATTTAAACGCATAAATTATTCATTTATATTAAAACCAACTACTTATGTTTGTTCATATTAATACGAAATTTTCATTATATTTCTACTATGTAAACCTGATATTTTCCTCAATACGAATTGCAAATATAAAGCTAAAATCAAATTCATAAAAAAAATTTTTCATATATAAAGAAATTTTTTTTTTCTTTTCACTTAAATTCATGACAAAATGATGAAAATTCTATAAACTTTTAATATAATAAATTAATAAAAAAAAGGAAGAAAGTACCTTTCTTTCCTTTTTTTTTTCGTTAAGGAGGGAAATGTCACGTCCTAGCGTGACTTTTGTAATATCTACAATTATACTAAAAATCAATGTTTTAAAAAAAAAAGATAAAAATATTGTAAGGTGCATACTACCAAATCCGAGCAACGAAAGCATTTTTCCGTCTGAGAACTTAAGTCATAAATTGTACTAAAGAGCCAGCCGTTTGCTCGCTCGTCCAGCATTCTCGCGACCAAGGAACCCTCCTTCGAAACGCTACCCCAGTCGAAGGTCATGCCTACATTTTTTCGCTCTCTGTCACCCTAATGAAATAACCAGCCTTCTGCGGGCTCATCACACCCTAGCGATTGAACCAGCATTTTGCGGGCTGATCACAGCCTAGCGATTGAAGCAGCATTTTGCGGGCTTATTCACCCTAAATTCGTCGAAATTCTGGGTATAAAGCCATCTGAAAATTTGCCAAGAAGTCAGTCTTCCTTACGCATCTGAAACCGAATCTCTGGACGTCAGTCTTCCTTACGCATCTGAAACCGAATCTCTGGACGTCAGTCTTCCTTACGCATCTGAAACCGAATCTCTGGACGTCAGTCTTCCTTACCGAATCTCTGAACCAAAGTCGTCCAAGTATATTTGAAATCGAATCTCTAGACCAAGTCAACCTTATCGTGAGACATAATTCCTGAACAAGATTTAACCCTTTCAAATCCTAATCGGTTCGCGGAAATCCTTATCTCGGAAGACTCCTGGTACGTCCGCCAGTAAATCCGGACTGGAATCCTGACGTATATTCCTATTCCAACATTTCTTAACCCTTTACGAAAAATCCGTCAAATCCTTTTACACTCCAACGCATAAATCCTTTCCATTGTAAAGAAAATTAATCGCGAGTGACCTCTTCTCAACCTTTCGACTCAACCCTTTCTTGGACTGTTGGAAACATCTGAACTCTTATCAATCTGTGGGTTCTGGTTGGAAATCACTACAACTTGCTACAAGTCAATGTCCTCAAGGATTCACATCCCGAGGAAACATCTGGTGTAACCTGACACCCTATACACGCAGTTCCCTGACCTAGTCCCGAGGACCGTGAAACGACCAGCGGGGACAGAGGAAAGAGAGAGGAAAGGAACGAGAGATCAAATTGGGGTCATTTCAACACGTTTTAAAAAGAAGTAAGTCTTCAAATAATTTTAACCCTATATCTATCCTTTCAAACCAACCCTTCCCTTTAGATCTAAAAAGTTCCTTTGTTTCAGTGTGAATTTCATGGAATAATCCCATTCCAAGGAGGACTCAGAACTTCTCAACTGCTTACTTAAGGATTATTCTTCCTCGATTGTAATTTTGCACCAAATAAATATTAAATATATATATTTCATTCAGTTCGTCTTCTTGCCCTGTCCCTTAGTTCAAGGCCTTCCGCCTTGTAAATAAATCAGGGAAAAATAAAATTAATAAAATTGAAAGTTGGTCCCTTCAGGACATAACATTTGTATAAAAGAATCATAAAAAAGTTATTTATTTAAAATTCGCAGTGTACATTCAAATGTTTAAAAAATTTTAATTTGTTTAAACAATTTAAGTTTCTTATGTTTTTGAAATTAAACACTTGTTTTTTTGTCCAGGGTACCTCCAATCAACTTGTTTAGGAAATTTAACCTCAAAATGTGAAAATCGACTTCTCTTAAGTACTCAAGTACCCAACCGATGTCCACGTTATTTCTGATCAACTTTAACAGGGAAGTTAACCTCAAAATCTCGACTTCTCTGAAGTACAGAAGTACTCAACCGATGTCCAGGTCATTTACGGACAACTTCCTCAGGAAAGTTAACCTCAAAATGAAGAAATTTACTTTTCAGAAGTACCCCACTACCTAACTGATGTGCTGGTCATTTCCGGCCAACTTTCTCAGGAAGTTAACCCTAAAATGAAAAAATCGATACTTCTAAAATATTAATGTAGCTGTCCGATATCTAGGTCTTTTTCGGTAAAATTCTTTAGGAAAGTCAACCACGAAATGTTTAAATCGACATGTCTGAAAGACCGAAGTACTCCATCGATGTCCAGGTCATTTCCGGACAATTTACGCAGAGAAGTTAACCTCCAAATGTGAAAATCTACTTTTCTGAAGTACGCAAGTACCAGTCTGATATCTAGATTATTTCCAGTTGACTTGTATAGGAAAGATAACCTCAAAATTTTACCACGGAGTTGGCTCAGTTGGTTAAATACTAGACTCTGCGGTCGCGCCAAGTCCAGCTTGCTGGGTTCGCGCCCCGATGAGTCTGGGATTTTTCTAACTCGAGAGATAACTTCAGTGGAAGGTTTGACGTCGAGGAATAATGATATGCACTGTCGGTAATCGACTTGTGCAGATCACTAGAACTCGACTGTCGATAAACCGGTTGTATTCAGGAAGAGGTTTTTCTACAGTTTTCCCTCTCCACTGGCGAGCAAACCCAATATACCGGGTGGTCCAGGCAAATGCGAGTACTCCTAATTTCAAGCCGTTCTGTAGACGCAAAAACACTTAAAAGAATATATACAAGTACAATTCTAGGAACTCCCTACGGGGGACACTCATTGGGCCAGTAAGGTCGTTAAAACTAGTGTATAATAACTAACCTCAAAATTTATAAATTGACTTCTTAGAATTACCCCAGCACCCAACCGATGTTCATTTATTTCCGGTTATCTTTCTCAAGGAAGTTTACCTTATAGTGTGAAAATCTACAACGCTGAATAAACTAACATACTGATAGTGCAAAACCAAATGTCTTGTTTTGAGACTTTTAGTCCCTATATTTAAAACATTTAAACATATGTTAGTTTATTTCAGGGCAAGTGCTATTATTTGTAACAGTTTTTAAAATTTTATTCAAAAGCAGCAAGAAATGAAAGTCATTCCGACAAAGTTGTTTAATGTTTAAAATTGGTTCTCAGACATTTTGAAATCTATTTGATTTCCTCTTTTGGGAGTCTAACAATAAAATAAAATAATAAAAATTATAATTATTTCATCTAAGAGAGACGAAAAATAATAATAATAACAAAAATACAAAAATTCTAGAGTTAACCATTGTATGGAGTCAGAGAAACTAAAAAGAAATTAAAAATAAATAATATGAGGATTTAAAAAATTAGATAAGAAAACAGAAATTTATATATTTGTAAAATTAATTAAAAATAGTAATTATAAAAATACACATACAAAAAAATGTGTTTAATAAAACATGAAAACACATAAAATAATAAAAGTTAATGGAATTAAAAATTAATAAATGAAATAATAAGTCACCAGAATTACAAATTATATAACAGTGTTCAATGACTTCACTATTTAAACTGATCTACAAACACCTTTACCTCATTAACAATAACATAAATTAAACAGACTAGAGGACATTAACAATAACAGTTAAAAGAGAAAACAGAAAAATGGGCAATATGAATATTGTCTATTTTAAATTAACAAAAATAAAATTCAACAATATTACATAACATTTATTAAAATTATTTAAATCCCTGATTTTATTAAACTATTGTTTCTCTCTTTTTTAATAAAAAAACATATGAAATCATTTAGATTTTAAAACGTTGGAGAACAAATTTTAAACATTAAAAAACTTTGTCTGAATGAATTCGTTTTTTCTTGCTTCTGTTTATGAAATTTATTATTATTAATTAGTTAATTAATACATTATATGTTGTAAAAAACAATTACTTTTCTATTTAATTATAACAAAACATACCTTACAAACCACAACAAAACAAACGTTTCGAGCTTACGCACATACACATAGAAATGTTCAACACAGACACTGGAAAATACGCAGTTTCTCATTTTTCCCTCTAGGGTTGACACTTCTCGAAGATTCTACTTTCACAGTCGTTCGTTCCCTAATGTGGGGACATATTTTTAAGAGAATCCCTATAGAGTGAAATCTCCTTATTATTACTTCGTGGTTGGGAACTTAGCTACTTTAGAGAAGTCCATTGTCCCAATTTGAAGTTAACTTCCAGAAGTTGACCGGAAGAGACCTGGACATTGGCTGGTTACTGGAGTACTTCTGAGAAGGAAATTTTTTCATTTTGAGGTTATCTTCCCTGAGGAAGTTGTCCGGAAATGACCTGGACATCGGGTGGGTACTTAGGTACTTCAGAGAAGTCGATTATCACATTTTGAGGTTAATTTCCCTGAAGAAGTTGATCGGAAATAACCTGGACATCTGTTGGGTACATGGGTACTTTAGAGTAGTCGATCTTAACTTCCCTGAAGATATTGACCGGAAAAATCCAGTTATGCTTTATATACACTAAGCTCAGCCAGTTCCTTACTATTTTTGATGTTCTCATTTTGAAAAAAATTAGCCCTTCTAGCCCCTGACCAGAAAGAAATTTCTATTTTGGCTAACTAGGGCTACTTCTACATTGTAAATTGTCAAAACAAAAAAATTTGTAAATTGAGAAATTGGAGATTTGGTTATTGGAAAATTGACAAATTAAAAAATTAAAAAAGTAGTTATTGGAAAATTAAAAAATTTTAAATTGGTAAATTGAAAAATTAACAAAATAGAAAAATTCGCCAACTGGTAAACAGAGAAATTGGAGATTTTTGTATTAGGAAATTGACAAATTAAAGAAATTGGTAAGTATAAATTTGGACAATTATATAAGGAAAAAACAAGAGCACAATTTTGCGCGCGTAGCGCGCTTTAGAAGTTCTAGTAGTATTAATAGAACTTTCCAATAAATAAAGATGATCAGAATCAGAAAATTTGTAAAAAAAAATTTGGAAATTTTTTTTTTTAAATATTTAAATATTTTTAATTAAAAAGATTTTAAACTTTAAATTATCAAAAAAACTTACCACTTGGACTAAAATCCATTCTAAGGAAAACACGTAGCTAATTGTTATTATAATTTTTCTTTCTGAAAAACACTTATGTCAAAGCTACTAAAGTTGTTGTTCATTTGAAGTTAGCGAGCCGCGAAGTCGCGTCGTTGCCGTAAAAGTAATCCCACTTTGTAAAATACAAGTAGATGCAGATCAAACCAACGTGAATTTGCTTTGAATATGTTCCTAATTAACCACCAATCAGAGATATACAGTGCCAACGTGTTCCAACAAAGATGCGTTCAATTAAAATTTATGATAAACGCATAGAAATGTGGAAAAACCACGTACATTTGGAGCCGCATTATACGCATGCCGAAATAAGCAACAAAATACTGATACTACTTTCTTAAAATGCATACCTTGTCAATGAAAATTTATAAGTAACATGTTTCAATATATTGAAAAACATTAAATTCATGCGTGATTTCAATACTGCGACAGTTTGTATTCTCTAAGAGTCAAAAATTGAAACCACATTACCCTATTGAAACATGCTTCTTTTTTTGTAGTGGGGGGTTTATAATTAAAATCTTATTCATTTCTGGTACCTCTGGGATATCTCCTACGTGTCTCAAGTGTTAAAATATACTTTCTAACATAGTCGATTTTTAGTTCAAATGCGGGCGTTTTTGGGATTCCGGACCACTGTGCGCCGTCAGATTAGAAACGGGCTCGGCACATATCTCGCTCGCAATATTTAAGAGAACTCTTTCTTGGTTAAATAGATTAATAAAAATGGACTCTTCAAGGTATCCTAGACTATGTTTCGAAAGATTAAGAATTTTGGTCTTGAAGAATCCATTTGCAAAATTTAATTGGTTTGTTCAATTATGTCCTTTTTTTGAGGATTGTGGTTTGATGGACGAGTGGCGGGATATGGGTCTCGAGGGAAGGCCTAAACCTTTAACGCACAAATGTACAATTTTTTGTCATGAAGTTTGACGCAAAATTTTATCAATTGAACCTTATGAAAAAAATTTTGCTATAGCCGTATCTTATAGTCCAAAATTCGCTCTTTCGAATGGCCTATTGAGAAATCTTGTAAGTTTTTAAATAAACAAATTATAGATGTTTTTTTAAACAAAAACATGAAATTTATAGGTTTTTTGTCAAATTATTGCATTTTTTTATAAGCAATGGCATTGTAGCATCTATAAAAGTCATAAATATCGCGTCAAAAATAAGTTAGCTGTAAGATAGGAGTATTAAGAAAAAAAACTTGTAAATGGCGGATACAAAATGGCGGTTAAAGTGAATTTTTCAGGTAATGTACATAGCCTTGTGCACAAAATCGAAAAAAGTAAGGGGCATTTATAAAACTTGTTATATAAGGGTTTTTATGGTTGCTGATTACGAATCTGAAATTAATTTTTAAAAATTCAAAATGGCGGATCCAATATGGCGGACGGAATTTTCAAAAATTAGTTGGATTTGATTCAAACTTGTTACTTGGGGGTTTTTGGAGTCGCTAGTAGTGTATCTATGCCGATTCTGGGACAGCCTGACCGGACATGTCCGGTCAGATTACCGGTCATGCCCGGTAATTACCGGTCATGCCCGATCATGACCAAAACGGTAATTTCCAGTCATGACCGGTAATGTCTGATATCAAATTCAAGCAATTGTGCTAGGTTGTTGTTACAGAGGCGCTATTTCAGGTAATTGGGCTAGGGTGGAAGGGGTGAAGCTATTTCAGACAATTGGGCTAGGATGCTTTTGCAGGGGTGTTATTTCAGGCAATTGAGTTAGGAAATTTTACTATTTTCAAGATGGCTGCCGCTAGATGGCGTTGCTGGAGGGGTATTTTCAAGATGGCTACCGCTATTTTAGACAATTAGGTGATGATAATCAAAGTTCTACCTTACCGACCGAGTTGGGATTCCCCGATTGCTTATACAGGGGGTAATGCTATTTCAGGCAATTGTGCAAGGGTATTTCAAGATGGCTGCCGCTAGATGGCTCTACTTTAGACAATTGAGTGGGGGTATTTTAAGTTCTACCTTACCGACCGAGGGGGATTTAAAATGGCTGCTGCTAGATGGCGCTAGGGTTTTCCGAGTTCTACAGGGGGTTCTCACAAGATGGTTAGTACCATCAGACGGTAATGCAAATTTGTATAGTGAATTTTGTATTTTCCTGCTAGATGGCGTCACTTGTTAACTTTAAACCCTTACCAGTACCATCAGCCGGTAAAGTAGATTCCTTTAGTAAAATTTGAATTTTCCCGCCAAATGAAGCCTGTAGCAAGTTCCCAACATTTACCAGTACCATCAGCCGGTAAAGTAGATTCCTTTAGTGAATTTTTAATTTTCCCGACAAATTGAGCCTGTAGCGAGTTGCCAACACTTACCAGTACCATCAGCCGGTAAAGAAGATTCCTTTAGTAAATTTTGAATTTTGCCGCCAAATGAAGCCTGTAGCGAGTTACCGACACTTACTAGTACCATTAGCTGATCAAGTGGAATCAGTTTATGAGGTGTAACTTTTTACCACCAGGTGGCGCTTTAGGTAAGTTTTTAGTGTTAAATCTACCTTACCAACGCTTTAGGATAATTTTCTAACATTATTTAGTGATAAATCTACCTTACCGACACTTTCGGATAATTTTCTAACAATATTTAGTGTCAAATCAACCTTACCGACACTTTAGGATAATTTTTTAACAATATTTAATAATAAATCTACCTTACCGACACTTTAGGATACTCACCTGATGCCATTCAATGATAATTCTACCTTACCGACCTTTTCTGATAATTAACCTAAGCTATTTTCAAGATGGCTGCATTTTATTTTGAATTTAAACTTTTAAACATTTAAATATTAGCGCCTCTTCAAGATGGCCACCATTTAACTTGAACTTTATTTTGAATTCAATATTTTTAACATTTAAATATTCGCGCTTTACGTTATTTCAATATGGCTACCTTTTTTCAAATTTAAATATTTGACGCAAGACTCTGATACCCAAGATGGCTGCCAAACTAATTAACCTGAACGCTTGGAGTGGATATTTTCGTCTGCTACACCGTGTCCAGCGAATTGTCTGCGCGCGCAGCTCTAAGCTCGGCTGTTGTGACATTATATTACATATTAATATTACATATTACTTTATTATATATTAAACAGGAAATAAAGCTTTAACATATGTAATTTAACCACATTTAACATTTTTCTGCGACAGGAGAATTTAAAAAGTTACGGCAAGATATCAGGTGATTACTAAATTTTTATACATATAGGAACTTAAAAAATTGACAGAAAGCCTAATATTTCAAATTTTTAAAGTCTTTTTAACTAGTTATATAAATTTAATTGATTTCCATGATTACTTCGCGATTGAGGAATAGTTCTACAAAATATTGTTATTTTCATTATGGCGGTAACTACAATATTTATTTTGGTCTCGATTTGTTTTTCTCACATTATTACAAACCATCTACGAACATTCCTTTTGTTAATAAATATATTTAAAAAATCTTTGACTTAGTTCCAAACAATTTCAGTCAACTAATAATTTTCTGGGATTAGTCACAAAATTATTTCAAAAATTTTTGTTAACACTTTGTAGATCCATTTAAATGGCTTTGTAGGATTCCTAATAATAATAATTAAGTTATTCTGGAAAAAATGTTTTAATTAATATTGAAATCATACAAATATTTTGTCAAAATATTAATTAAACTATACTTAACTGTAATACTTTTTTATAAACTTCATATTTACCTGAACAATATTTTAAAAATCACGCATAAATTTAGAAATTTTATTTTTTCCAGAAATGAAGAAAAAAAGACTAAATGACGACGATTTTAAACAACCAAATATATCTGTAAATAATTCAGAAATAGATTCAAAATTGGGAAAACTCTTTTTTGGATGGAACATACCCTTTTCAGTTGTTGAATCTAAGTACTTTTTGGATTATACACATTCATTAAATCCCAATTATAAGCCGCCTACGAGAAAAACGTTATCTTCAACGATATTAAACACCGTTTATCAAGAGACTATTAAAAATCATACTTTTTCTAAAAACGAAAAATGCGTATTAGGCTTAGATGGATGGAAAAATAAAAGTACTAATGAAAAATACGTTGTCGGCATTCTTGTCAATGCGAATGGGGAAAGATGTTTTTTAAACAGCTGGGATTTTACTGAGAAAAGCGAAACTGGTGTGGCCTTGGCAGAAATTGTTCGAAAAGCAGAGGAAGAAGCAAGAACGAAATATGATGTTGAAATATTCGCTGTTGTTTCTGACAACGTATCCACTATGGGAAAAATGGGAAGACTTGTCGATCAATGGCACTGTGGATGCAACAGTTATCACGAAAACTTGCTCGCTAAGAATATGGTAGAGTTATCGTTCACAAATAAAGTTGTTTCTGTTCTGAAAGTATTTATATATCCTCAATTAGAACGAAAACTTTTAAATCTTGATGGGAGAAAAATTTCTTTGCCAGGCACCACACATTGGTGCAGTTATCGAAATTCGTATCAGTGTTATATCGCCAACTTGCTTCATATGCGAACCATTATTTCAGAAGACAGAAGTCTTGTTAAGGATGCTGAGGTGGTAGACTTGATATTCAGTAAGAAATTTGAACAAGATGTTTTAGATTTTATAATCATCTTCGATCCAGTATGCACGTTAATTAATAAATGCCAACAAGCAGATTGCAATATTGCTGATGCTTTACAGGCTTGGCTAAATTTAGAATTCCCTGTTAATAATGAGTCTTACGAGCTACTTTTGAAAAATCGAAAAAAGAAAACAATTAAGCCAATTGCTTTAGTTGCAAATCTCTTGCACCCTGTTTACAAAGGCAAGTTATTTGCTGGTGATATTACTCTAACAAACATGGCTGATAGTTTCCTTAAGGAAAATTTAAATGAAAAAGGACAAAAAGATTTAATCGCTTATCTAGAAGAAGACGGGATTTTTACAAAAATTAAGGGAGTTCACAATCCACAAATTTATTGGTCTATGGCACAGTTTCATCATCCTGACCTATCGGAATTAGCAAAACTTCTGTTTAAAATACCTAGTTCTAGCGTATCACTCGAACGCCTTTTCTCCCAGTGGTCGTTTGTTCATAATAAACTTAGGAATCGTCTTACAATAGAGAATTCTAAAAAATTAATTCACATTTATTACAATTTGAAACTGCACGACAGAGATGAAAGCGGCGATGATGGATTTCTCGGTTATTAACAAATATTTGTTTAATATTTTTTACATAACTAAATTTTAATTGCTTTACAATTTGTCCGAAAAGCAAATATTCTATGGAAACTTTTTATTAGAGTATAATAATTCTCACAAAACCTGTAAATGTTATGGAATTAAGGAAAAAAACTGGAATACCTGAAAATATCATGGAAGTTAAAGAAATTTCAAGAATTAAAAAACTTTTCTTTTATTACTTGCAAGAGGGTTTACTTTATTTTAAAAAATTCAGTATTCCACGCTGCCTTCTAATTTCGTTCGATATAATTTCAAAATTTATTTGATTTAATTAAACAATTTTTAAAAAATTAGCATTAAATGACTTTTCTAAAAATAAGTTTTACCGATTTTAACTAAAAAATTCTATTAAAAATATAATTAGGATAATTTTCATAAATTATAATTGAAAAAGTTTTAAAAACGAACTTAATTTTGTTTTAGAAAACTAAAGTTTGAAATTTTTTAATAATTTTTAAAACTATGTTATATTTTTCTAAGTTCTACGAGTCCTAGTATTAAGAATGTTTATAATTAAAAATTTGCTTGAATAATTATTACTTACGCTTCATAAAAAAAAGAGAACTTGACAATTTCTTTTAAAATGTATATACAAATTTTTCTCAATAGCAGTTTTTAACAAAATTACATAGTTTTAAATCATTTTTAAGTTTGTTTTTGTAAAGAATAATTTAAATTGAAAAAATCCTGGTTCATTTATATTCCTGCCTATTTTCAGGGTTTTCCAGTTATTTAACACCTTGGTATTCAAATATAAAAAAAAATTTAATTGTAAAATTGGTTGCAATAAAAAAATAGAAACCCTCGTAGTATATTTCCTAAGTTAAAAAACAATATTTATTTAAAAGATATTATCGATTTCACTGAGTCAAATAAATAATTATTATAAATAATTATTTGACTCAGTGAAATCGATAATATCTTTTCAATAATTATTAACTGAGTGATAAATTCATAATATTATGGAAATAAATTCATAATATTACAATATTCATTTAAATTTTACTTTATTATTCCAAATTATAAAACAATTGTTTCGTTTTTATGAAAGTTTTTTATAATAAACATGTACATGTAAATGAAAACTGTTTTTACTACAAACGATACGTATATAAACCTTATAACATTTAAACCTTTAATCATAAACATTAATAAGTAAGTAATACTTTTATTATTACATTTTTGAACGTTTTGGAGATCCATGCTTCATCTATACCAGGTATACTTTAGCTTTAAGTACAAATATTTAGTTTTTAAAAATTATCACTTTGCTTTGAGTCTCGAAGTCTTAAACTATAATATACAGAAGTTTGCTTCTCTAATTCTTAGTTCGAAATTTTTTTTTCTCAATAAAATGACTTCTCAACTCGATACACGATGCAGGAATTTTTACTATTTTCTTCGCTATTTTTGCTAAGTCAGGATATTCTTTTTCTGCTATAATCCAGAACACAAGTGATTTCACTTTTTTTTTAAAAAAGTTTAAAAAATATGCCTTTTCTTTCCTGATACAAAACTATTTAAGTTAATACGTTTGGTTCAAAATTATCTAGGAAAAATTTATGCATTTCTTTAACATACTGATCACTTAAATGAAAACCTTGATAATTAGGATCAAAAAAATTTGCTGCTAATGCAACTGGTTGCATTATTGTTTCTAAATGAGATCCAATACTGATACGCAGATTTGTTTCACCATTTTCGTATAAATTTAGCCATTTTTCGATAGCTTCTCTAATAAAAAAATCTTTCTCTTTAAAACTTTCAATCAAATTAGATATCTTCTGAAAATTTTCGAAAAGATCTTTAATTTCGCTCTCGATAGTATCATCGAATATGAGAGAAGTAATCTTCGGATTAATTTTCATTTTACCATCAACTAATAAACTTTTAAATCTTTGCAAATTTTTCAAATAAAATGAATATGCATAAAAATGTGTCATCCACAGGTGGCCAGCAGACTCATTCTTAACTTCAAGTTTTAAAAGTGTTCTTAGCTTTTCGTTTGTTTTATATTCTGTTAAGAGAAGATTTGCAGAATCGTAAATATAATCATCTATAAGACCTTCAGCAACAGAATTCGCAATTTGAACCTGACACTTTACAAACAACATGTTGGAATCAATATCATTTTGAGTCAATGATTCTTTTGACATTACAGAAAATACATCTAAGGAATATGCATTTTTAGCTAATTCAATTGATTTCACAATGTTGTGTTTTAATTCAATTTCAAATTAATTTAAGTTAGAGACTCGGAATGCTTTTAAAAGAAAAATATTGCCTTCTAAATCATTAATTATACTTAATATACATTTAGTATTGTTATGTTGAACAATATTAACAAACATCAGTACGCAAGTGTTTCGACTGTCACATTTGCTTCTGCTCAAATTCAAAATACAATTGTTTAAAAGAATTGAGGATAATTCTTGAGAAGTAGGAAGTGTAAATCCTGGACGGAGCAGCTTTAGAAGTTTCTTAAAATAATCCGATTCAACAATGTCGGGATGTATATTACAACCAAAAAATAATTTGGAAATAGCAACATCGAATGCTTCTTTTTCATTCTTGGTTACCTGGCTTAAGAAGGGTTTAATTTTTTGTAAACCTTTACTTGAAAAACGAACAGTATTTGATGAATTTCCGTTTTCATTTCTTATGCTGCCGTTCATGGATATATCCAAATTATTACCGGATTGATTAATCTAAAACAAAATTATAAACAGTTAAAACTACCTTTCTTTAAAAAAAAAAAAAAAATGAAAAACGAACAAGAAACGCACTTGTAATTCTGCATATGCCTGTACGTTTGTTATCTAGCAGAAAATTCAATTTATTAAATATGTACAGAAACGAATTGAAATTAAAATGTCACAGTATAATAAATTCTTATTTAAACTATGTTGATAACAAGCACTGTATAAGATTCGTAATTATAGCAAATAGCATATGCATTTTGTTGTAAAAAATAAATTTAAAAGAACTAAACTTACAGTATTATTATTTGTCGCATTGTGACTTTTATCAATCTCCATTTCTTCACCTTGTGATATTAAAGGACAGATTTTTCTAGAAATATGTTATGACTTTTTATTATTGTTTATCATAATTTATAAGAGCAATAATTATTTAAACTATATTAATTTATTACAAAACTCACCGATGACTTTTTAATCTATCGATTGCAGTGTTTTGTAATGCTTTATTACACGTGGCACAGACTGCAACGTTTTATCCATTATTTTTTTGCAAAATAAAACACAACTCTTCCCAAGAATTGTGCTTCGGCCTTCCGCCTTTTCTCATATCTCTTTTTAAATTATTTTAAACTTAAAAGCCTTTAAAACAAGCTTTAAAAAGCACTAAAACGACGAATCTTAACTACAGGTTAACAGTCTTAATAAACATATAGAGGTTATGTTACATGTATCCCGCTCGATTAGTCACGTGATAAAACGTAAAATACATGACGTAGAAAACTAAGGACGTAAAACACATAGTATTATATTTCATTTAACTTGTTCGAAGATATATTAACATGTAGTACCGCTACTTTGCCGCTAGGTGACGCCACAGTTTAGAGATAGATCGAAAATGTGTCTCCCATCTACTATCTATCTTCTTTTTCATGCTTCTTGCTCCATTCGTTTCTTGGCGTCACTTGGCGTTGGCTGACGCAACAGCAAAAATTCAACAGGGTTGTTGGTTAGAGTGAATGAAGAAGAATTACTGAGGCAGTTAGATCGGGAAAAGAAGTGGCAGTAAGGTAATCTTTCTTTGGCCTTTCTTTTTTGTTTCAGAACTGGAACCGGAAGGATCACAGAGGTGTGTTCCATTGGATGCTGCTCTCTCTCTTTCGCACTTATCTCTTAAGCCGAGTTTTAAACTAGAGTTGAAGCCACGTGCTAAAATATATGAACTGATTTCCAATCCTAGAGTTGGTAACGGTTAAGAATTAAATAAAATAAACTGATTTCCAATCTTAAAGTTGGATGGAGACGAACAGTGGATTCGTGTGGGTGGAAATGTCAGGCATACGTATGTATAGCTGTTATTTTTCACCCAACGATCAATTGTCAACCTTCGAAGATCAGATATACGACCTCGAAATGAGCATTAGAGAATCCAGGTTGGATACCCTCATTACAGGTGACTTTAATGCTAAGTCACCAGAATGGAGCGAGAAAAGGCTCGACAATCGAGGAATCTTGGTCGGAGAAATGATCTCCAGGAACAACCTAATGGTTGCGAACCGTGGGAGGTCTTGGACTTTTAGGAGAAACGGTCAGGGATCGATAATTGACTTGTCGATCACAACGGCCCTCCTAAATAAACGTATTAAAGATTGGCGCGTCCTGGAGGATTATACCCATAGTGACCACCAGTATATCGAGTTTTCAGTCTCAAGGGGAGACACGCTGCGGGCCAGGAACCACGGAGTTCTCCGCGAAAATGGCCCAAAGTGGAACATTAAGAAAATCGACAAGGAGAAGTTCGGCCGGTCCCTAGAAGAATCCCGCCTCATAGAGGATTTGGGATGGGTGAAGAGGCCGAATAACCTTGAAGGGGAGGTGCGGACGGTGAAAAATATGATTGTCACCGCATGCGACGCGTCTATGCCGCGTTGTAGAAGCACAACCCCAAGAAGAAGAAATGTATACTGGTGGTCAGAGGAATTGGCCTCTTTGCGAAAGGCATGCCTCAAAGCAAGAAGGAGATATGACCGTTCAAACGGAGATCCTCTGCTGAAGGAGGCATATACAGAGGCCAAGAGAATCCTCAGGAAGGAGATACGCGCTGCAAAAAGAAAGAGCTGGAAGAACCTAATCGGTGACGTCGAAAATGACCCATGGGGTCTGGCTTATAAAATCGTTAACAAGAAATTGTTATCGAGGCAAAAGACCCCCGGTCTAGACAATCCCGATTGGGTCCGGCAAATCATAAAGGCTTTGTTTCCTCCAGCAGAACCATGGCCTAGGATGGACTGGAGTAGCTGTCATGTCGGTGAGGAAGAACTCTTCACTCTTACAGAATTACAAAAAGCAGGCAGTAGGTTAAAGCCAGGCAAAGCGCCGGGATTTGATGGGATAAGCAACGAGATCCTTAAAGAAGTGATCGTTGCTACACCCCAGATTCTCCTAGACTGCTATAACAACTGCCTAAAGAGAGGAGAGTTTTTCCGCGACTGGAAAAGACAGAGGCTGGTCCTCCTAAGGAAAGGAGACAAACCTCTAGATAAAGTCTCATCCTACAGGCCTATATGCCTGTTAGATACGATGGGTAAGCTTCTAGAGGACATGGTTCTGCAAAGAATGCAATCTCACTTGACCGGAGAGAATAGTCTGTCTGACAACCAATTTGGTTTCCGTAAAGGCCTGTCCACAGTAGACGCCATCCAGAAGGCGGTGGACCTAGCCAGGGAAGGAAAAGCCAAATTAGGACCAGGGAAGAAAAGGGCTTCTGCGCGTTGGTAGCCATTGACATACGTAACGCGTTTAATACCGCGCGATGGAAAGATATCATCGAGTCGATGAGAAACAAAGGAATACCGCCCTACCTGTTGCGGATAATGGATAATTATCTTAGCGACAGGTGGGTTATATACGAGGGTGACACTTGCACTCTGAAGGAAGAGATGCTAAGAGGTGCCCCTCAAGGCTCGAGGATAGGACCATTCGTATGGAACGTCTCTTATGATGACTTCTTGCGAATGGGTCTACCTAAAGGCGCGGTGATCATCGGCTTCGCGGACGACGCGTTGATCGTATGCACTGCCGAAACTGTAGAAGCCCTGGGCGTATTGGTGAACGAATGTCTGAGACGGGCAAAGCGCTGGCTGGAGGCCAGAGGCCTGCAAATGGCTCTGGAAAAGACCGAAGCGCTGCTAGTCACAGACAGACGTGGTTATACGGCCCCTGGTATTCAGATAGACGGATTCGAGGTCCAATGGAGGAATCATATTAAATATTTAGGTGTCGAACTCGACAAATTTTTGAATTTGAAACACCATATAACCGTAGCATGTCAGAAGGCCGAACAGTGTTCGGCAAGTTTAGCTCGTCTAATGCCGAACATTGGTAGGCCTTCTGAAGCAAAGAGGAGACTGGTGGCGAGTGTTGCCCTTTCAAATCTGCTATACGCAGCACCTGTATGGGCTCCGACCCTGCAAAACGACAGAAGCAAGACCATCTGTAGAAGGGTGCTGTCCGCGCAGAGAACTATTACGAAACGTATTATTTCGGCCTATTGGACAGTACCGACGTGTGCTGCTCAGGTCCTTGCCAGCGTCCTGCCGGCAGATCTTTTGGCACAAGAAAGGAAGGAAGTTTTCCTCCTTTTCAAGAAGAGAAATTTTTCCGCATATACGGAAGATAATAGACCCAGCAAGGACCAAATTGGCCGAGATGCGAGAAGCAGACTCGTCGACAGATGGCAAGAACGATGGAGCGGGGAGGAGACAGGCCGATGGACGTATCGGCTTATACCTACACTCGCCACCTGGATAAGTAGGAAGCACGGAGTGGTTTCCTACTATTTAACCCAAGCTCTCACAGGGCATGGGTGTTTCGGCTCCTATCTGGAGCGATTTAAAAAAGTCGTTAGCTCGGAGTGTGTGTACTGCAAGTTCCCAGTGGACGACCCAGAGCACACACTCTTCAGCTGTAAGCGTTGGGACGCGGAGAGGCAGGTTATGTTTACCGGTGTTAATCGCAAGGTTACACCGGAGAACATGATCTCGCTTATGACTCGCTCTCCCGAGGATTGGCGAACCATCGAGACCTTCATACATTACGTTATGAGGGTCAAAGACCTCGATGGTCGCCAAAGAATAGAGGTCCCGTAGAATAAGGGAGAAAGTCGTTTTGGCGACAGAGAAGGGGATATAAGACTACTCCCGATGGCGATACGCGCGAAAAGTGCTAGCCGGGAGTGGTCCTAAGGTCCCCAAATAAGGGTGTGTTTTTAGCGGGTCGGCAGAACATCGCCACCCCCGCATAACCCTGTAGTACGGGCTACAGGGTACCTGAAGGCAGGTTTTCACATCCTACGCAAAACAAAAAAAAAAAAAAAATCTTAAAGTTGGAAACTGAAAAAAAAAAAAAATAAACAGGGAATATAAACCGATTCCCAATCTTAGAGTTAGGAACAGCCAGAAATTTAAAAAAAAAAAAATGAAAGTGCTAAATGGTATACAAACTGATTTCCAATCATAGAGTTGGGAGCAGTCAAAAAAAAAAATAAAATAAAAGTGCTAAATGATATATAAACTGATTTCCAATCTTAAAGTTGGGAACAGTTAAAAAATAAATAAAATATGTTTTATTTCCAACCATAGAGTTGGAAAATGTGATAAAAGAAATAATGAAATCAAACAGATTCACAATTTTAAAATTGAAAGGAATAAAAAAAAAAGTACATATATATATAAATAAAGAAAAAAGAACAAAAATAAACAAATAAAAATAGATAAATATAAGACAAAATTTAGCAAATAAATTGAGTTCCAATTTTGAAATGGGAGACATTTAAAGGAATGCGCAAAAGGAGATGCATAGTTACATTTAAAAAAGAAATTAGTCTTTTTCCAGTCGTTGAAATACAAGACAAAAGGATTTAAAGGAGAAAGCAGAACATTGAAGCTCTAGGAATTATAAGAAATACACAACATACTTCTCTGGTTCTTTAAGATATCCATTTAAAGAGGTAGATTTTCAAGAATTACAAGACAGCATAAGTAATAAACGGAATCAAGGACACCTCAAAGTGTCAGAATGCTATAAAACATATGGATCCACATCAAAAAAGTTCTCCAGTAGCTTGGAGATTAATAATAATAATTATAAGATTTTTCTAGAGAATCGTAAAATATGTCATCGATTGCAGGGTTCAATAGCAGACCTACGAAACTAGCAAAATAAAAAATACAAAAAAAAAAGTGTTGATACAGTTATTAAATGATTAAGTCTTTTCCGTCATTTTCTTTGTGATATTTCCTTTCATATAAATCTATTTGAGTATGAAATACACTATGCACTTTACAGGAAGCTTAGGAAAAGTTTGAATTCTGAATTAATGTGAAAGCATGGAATAAAATAAAATAAATAAAATAGAAATTTTATTTTCGCTCTAAACATCTACATGTTAATATATCTTCGAACAAGTTAAATGAAATATAATTAATGATTAAACGAACTTGCAAGTGAAGTTCGATCATAATTATATGAATAACTTGTTCGAATATATATGTTCCCGCCTTTTATTGTCATATTCTTAAAGGAATTAGTGATGGGCTTGTGTCACTTACGGCAATGGTAAGAATAAGTAAATAACCGGTTATTACCCGGTTAATACTCGTAAACTCTTACTAAAGTAATAGAATCTATGTTTTGAGATTATATGAAAAAATTTTAACATTCTTTGTAAAGAAGAATCAAATAGTTGATCAAACAGTTCTTTTAGAAAGTAACAGGTAATGTAGTAAATAAATTTTATTGTCATTAGCAGACCGGTAAAGAAAAAATAAAATAAATAAAAGCAAACAAACGAACCTTACTTAACTCATATTCTTGTATGAATAAAAGTTAATTAATTAGTTATAGAAATATTTTCCACGGATAATAATACGACAATTTTTTATTCAAACGTAGTTAAAAATGAACCAGGAGTTAAAAATTATTGAAAATTATTGAAGGTTCCCTTATTAATACCAAATTTAAATCATCTTAATACAAAATATATATAAAAATTTTAAACAAACTAATAATTTCAATTTATAAATTTCAATCCCTATTTAAACCTTAAAAAAAAATGCGTATGCTAAAATGCATTGAAGCAAGTAGAGATTATCCTACTTATCATCGTATTTAGAATATATATGCTTGGAACAAGTATAAGTATGTATTGATACAAATATTTTATCCTTCGTACACAGCCAGTTATTTGTCTACCATAGTAGAAGTATAATTTTTAAACGATAATTATATTTCATTTAAGGCAAATCAACATAACATACTTTTATTCACGGTGAATGAAATGTTTTTCTGTCAGTAAATCAAATTTAATTGCATTCCAATTTGACCTGGTGTCACTTTAAAATGTATTTATAAATTTTTTTTCTATTATTATGTGTCACTAAATAAAAAAAAAAAATAAATAAAAAAAAAACTATTTCTAGAAGGAAAAAGGAAATTTTAAAAGAAATTACCCCCTAACGAAAGAATCGGCTTATCTTTACATAAATTATTACAAAATGTTACTCTATTCTTATTACTAAAACTTACAACATTGAGAAAAAAAAAATAAATAGTAATAATAATAATAATAGATATATGTACAGAACATAGGTAATAATATGACCATAAAAATAAAAACAGACTTTTTGTAGCTTTATTTTCTCAAGTATATATAAAGTGAATCATATAATAGTATAATAGAAAATACATTTTAGTTGTAAATTAATTGTATAAAAAATATATATATCAATGTAACAATCCACTCAGTCATAATTTATTGGATGAATATTTGAACATAAAATTATAGAAATATTTTGAGTTTATATAAAGTATCAGTAGAAGTTAAGATTGTAGGAAAGATTTCTTAAAACAATTTAATGAAAAAATGTCTAAGAATTTGATAATAGAGGTGCAAATTTTGATCAATAAAATATAATAAAAAACTTGTTTATTAAACAGTGAATAATAGTAGGGCAGCATTAAAAAAACTAAAAATAACTACTGAATAAATATATTTTAGATACATCAAATAGTAAACTGCAAATAAATAATTTATTTAAAGTTCTCAGTTTCTAGAGACAAAATTTAAATAATTTAAAATTAACAAATATTTAAAATTGAAAACTTAAATAAGTTGGATACAAAAGAAAAATAAGATTAAGTTATTTTTTTGTTGCACAATGACAAAATAACAACTTACTAGGGATGGTAAAGTCGAATTTTACCCTCATAAAGTCCATTTTTTACAATCGATTTTGTATACTTATCGAAAGTCGAGAGTCGACTTTTGACATTTTCTTCTATAGAAATAACGGAAAAGTCAAAGTCGATTTTAGGCGACTTTTTTCGATTTTTCGAAATCGACTTTAACTTGTAGAACAGGGTCGAGAGTCGAAAGTCGACTTTCTGGTGAAATCGAACAACCCTTAACTTGACATCCACTACGTTTATCGTTTATACAAAATTTATTGTTATATATCTTATTTTCTTTTCATATGTACAAACAAATTACGATACACAAAAAGATGTTAATTATTGATTAGCTGATTAATTTATTCATTAAAGTTTTATTTTCATCATAAGTATTTGTATTATTAATATTATTAGTATAAACCATATTTTTTTGAATTACCGATTTCAAAACATTTATGATCCATTATTGGTAAAAATAAGTCATTACCCGTTAATACCGGAAACAACCCTCACTAATAAGAATCAGTGTATTCATTCCCAACCCTGCGTTTACAACACTGATGGCCTGTTTACACCTTCGAAAAAATTTTTGTTTCGCATTGGAGGGAAGAGGACAGACTGTATATCTGTCCTCTTTCCTCTCATGCAAAAAAAATTTTTTTTCGAAGGTGTAAACAGGCCATAAGCTAAATGAAGCAAGAAGCATGAAAGCGGAGATAGATAGTAGATGGGCGACACATTTTCGATCTACCTCTAAACTGTGGTGTCACCTAGCGGCAAAGTAGCGGTACTACATGTTAATATATCTTCGAACAAGTTATTCATATAATTATGATCGAACTTCACTTGTAAGTTCGTTTAATCATTAATTATACGTGTAGAAAACTATGTATAATACTTCAGGTATTATACGTACCCATCCCTGGTTGTGACTGTTTAGTTCGCGCATGCGCAGTATAGTGTTGCGCAGGATTAAGTTCAATATTTATATATAATAATATTTAAATAGTTATGTATTAGACAAGTCTAAACCTGCATAGACAAGTCTAACCTGCAAAGACAAGTCTAAACGTGCATAGATAAGTCTAAACGTGCATAGACAAGTCTAAACGTGCATAGACAAGTCTAAACGTGCATAGACAAGTCTAAACGTGCATAGACAAGTCTAACCTAAAATCTAACTTTAAATCTAAACTAAACACAGCTTTAAAACTAATTTTTCAATTAACTTAACCTTAAATATAAACTAATCTTAACCTGAAATCAAATATTTCAATTAAACTAACCTAAAAGTTAAACTAATCCAAACATAAATTTAACCTAAAATCTCTCAACTAACCTAACCTTAAATATAAATTAAACATTAAATATAAACCTAACCTAATATCTAATGTAAATCTAATCTTTAAATTAACCTAACATAATTAAACTTGAGTACATAATTTTGTACTATTCTATCTTTATTAAATTCATACAGTTTTTAACTAAAGCTAAACCTAACCTTATAATAGAATTAATATGAACTTTAATTTTAACTGCACCTAACCTAAAAACTAAGCATGAAATTAAACATTTTTTTTCAAATAATTTCATAATATTTATTTACTCTTACATCTAAACAAAACCTAACCTAAAAATAAACAATAAAATTAAGCTGAACTTCAATTTTAACTGAACCTAACCTAAAAAATAATGAAATTACGAATTTTTTGTTGTTTTTTTTTTGCTTTTTTTGTTTTTTTATTCTTTTATTAAATGTATAATATATATTAAATCTTAGATCTAAACTTAACCTAAACTTTAAATATAAACCTAAATCTAAATTAAATCTAACCTCAAATTTATTTCAATTACAATAAGAATAAATTAATACATTCATTTTATTTTAAAATCAACGTGATTGTATGGACCACCAATGAACTTGAGACGCAATTGACCAGCTGCTGCAGCTTCTTGCATCTCGTTTAAGCTGCTGGGATCATCAGTAAACAATGGCACAAATCTTGAAGGTAGGAAAGTATTAAACTTTTTATCTACCTCAGCGACAACCTTGCCACCATATTTGGTGTTAACGACCTGGATCTTGGTAATTGGATACTTATATCCAGGAGTCAGCTCGGAGAGCGGCTTCGTAGGCAGAAAATTCTGCATACAACCAACTGCATTGATTTTGCTGAGATCCATGGTTACAATCTCTTTAAATCAATCAACAGAGAAGAATGAGGAATCTGACTGGAAATCCTCCTTTTATACAGTACCCGGCAAGAAGGCTGGAATAGAATGTAATTGAAAATTTTAATCCGACTGAATTCCTGATTTGAATCCAAAGCTTAATTTCCAAATCAGGAAAGAAAAACAAGAGTATCCTATTCGTTTTAATTCTAGCTACTCAACATTTAAAAATTATTCCTTTTTACAATGTCTAAATAATTTATATTTAGTATTTTAATATTATACTTGTTTTTCATGATTTATAAATTCGGTTTATATACTTATTACCCAAACTCAAAATTGATGTAAGATTTGTAATATCTGTGACTGTTTACGAGATAAGCTGCTATTTCTTTAATTCTAAGTCTTTTTCAAAAATTTTTGGATATCCATAATTGTTAGAACTTTTAGATTTAGAATTTTAAAAAATCAAAATTTTAGCTTGAAAAACAAACAATATTTAATTTTCTTAATTTTAATTAGCACCGTACTGCATTTTTCTATTAAAAGAATTGGATGTAATTGGAGAAGATTTTTACCTATTGCTGTCAGTGGAATAGAACCAACGCATTCCAAGAAGATCTAGCCAGAATTGAACGTAATTAAAAATGATAATTTGTCATTTCTCTCTACAGAATTCAACTTCAATTTAAATGCGCTATGCGAATACAGTATAATTCATATTTTCAACAAATTTATTTTCCTGGATGAATTGAGCTTTGGATTCAAATCAGGAATTAAATAAAATACAAAAACGATCACATTTTCATTATAACTCTGAAATATTTAATTATATCTAATTCAAGCCTTCTTACTGGGTAAGGTCCAATTCATATCGGACAAGGTAGTTTGCATGGAAACTACAAATATTCCTGTAAAATACTTTCGACGTACACGAAAAAATGATAAGTAAATGTTAAACAGGGGCTTGCGCAAATGCGCATGCCCAGAGCTAAAATGACATCAGAGGCTAGAGTGCAAAGTCGCCGACTCAAATAAAGCAAGTAGTTTCTAAGACAAAAACAATCATATGGAATACTTTAATCTCATTAAAAATAAAAAAGTATAATAATTATGAAGAAAAAACAACAGCGAAAGTGAGTGAAGCAATGATACAAGTGATTATTGTGGTCGATTGCTTCAGTGAAATTTTTAAAGTGTAAAAATAGCAGTTTGCCGGTAAAGTGAGGTTATGGCAGTTTGTTTACAAATTGTCATAACTATAAAAAGTTATTATAAAAGTATTATAAAACAAAAAAAGCAAGCTTCTAGAAAAGGAATGGAATAAAGAAAAAGTGCTGAATTTAAATGTAAGTATTTTATTAAATTAAAGCATAAAATGTGAAAAAAAGAGATAATTTTAAAAGTTGTTTTCTAGATAAATCATAAGGATGAAATGAATGAATGTAATATTAAATTTAAAACATAATTTTTAATAAATATTAATACTAAAGAACAATAAATTTAGCAAGTGTAAAGGCAATAAACATATTTTATTAAATTACAGAGAGAAGCAAACAAATAATGTAACCAGAACTTTGAATTTTATAAAAGGAATGAGTTTTGAAAAGAAGAGAAAAATTGTTGAAAAACAACAATGCAAAGCAAAACAAAAGTAAAAGACTTCCAATTATCATCAATTTATAATAAATAACTAATTCTTTTCCTTATTTTCAGGTCACGTATCTCCATAAAACAGTTATCAAGTAAATAGTCACTGTCAACGAAAAATTTGATTTCAAATTTATAAATTGAAAAGTTTCGTTAATTCACAAATTGGAAGTATTTACTGGAGTTCAACAAGGACCTGCAGTTTATTTTTGGAAGGTTTTTCGTCTATTCTGTACACTTCATAGAATATTTGATAGTGACGAAAACAAGACGCTAACCGGGGCTGATAAAAAACATGATTTTATAAAAAAAATCCAACAAAAAGGACTTTTTTGATTTAAATCAAAAATTGAGTCTTTTTAAATATACAAAATTAGTGTAGGGGAGAGTGGCCATCAATGTACCAGTTTTTTCAATGAACCATTCCAATTTTCTCAGAAACAATTAAATAAAAATTCTCCTAATTTTAAATATAAATGAAGTTTGCGTAATCACACTACGTCCATAAATTTGAGACGTGTGGATTTATTCTTTACAGAGAAAACTGAAAAAACTGTTTTTGATGCACTGAAGAAAAAATTTACCTAAAATACAAACACGTTTTTTAATTGAAATAAGGCAATTTAAAAATAAATGTACTTACGATTTATTTTGTTTTGGGCCTTAACTACAATATTCTAATGAGATAAAGATTTTGAAATATTGGATTAAGTTATAAAAAACCATTTTTGTTGCAAATGTCATGTTGATTCAATGTACCGGGGAACAATGAACCACCTGGAATTTCAGTGTATTTTCGATTTCTAGAGTGGTATGCCTGATTATAAAACTAGGCATGCGTACAGCATGTTACAGCGATTGTTATCAGTACTTTTCTCAACATAGCAAAACTAAAATGCCATTTTAGCTAGTTAACTTAAAGTTGAGGTATATTTATGTTATACATTATCAATTAAAAAGTGTTAAGTAATATTTTTTTATAGTATTTGATAGAAAATAAGTTTTTTTACAAAGTGAAAATTGCAATATTATTATTGTTGAACATTCTTAGTGTTTTTATAGAGGTGGTTCATTGTGTACCCAGGTTGTTGAAAATGAAAATAGCTTGTTAGTTTAGAAAGATCCTAAATTTTATTATTTAATCAAAATAAATCGTGTATAATATGTGTGCATTACCTAGAGAAGTGTTGTAGTTTTATATTGATGCAAAGAAGTGCTTGAAATTGGTGAAATTGAATAAGTACTATGACCTTGAAAAAAACCCGGTACATTGATGGCCACTCTCCCCTATAGCAATTTCCATGGTTCATTTGTAAGTATTTTATTTTTAAATTGAGAATATTTAATAAAAAATAATAAGGAATAAAACATTTAAACAAAATCAAACAAATTATGTCGAATAAATGAGAAAATTTCAAAAACATATCTTCAAATTCATATAATTTCAAAATTAACAAAATTAGATAAAATCCACGAAAAAATAATAAATTGTATAAAAAAAAAGAAGATAAAAACGTAAGAAGATAAAAAAACAGTTAATTAAAAAAATGAGAAAATTCTTTTAAATAAAATAAATTATAGACGATTTGAAAATGAAAATATTAAGTGCAAGATTTTGAAATAATATAAAATAAAAGAATAAAAGTCTTCAAAGAAGTATAAAAATGAGAAATTTAAAAAATGTTGATAAATGCATGGAATAAATGTTTTTAAAAATTCGTAATTACAAGATGAAAAGTAAATAATTTAAAAGAAGGAAAATGTTTCTAAAAAATAGAAAAATGATGCCAAAAATTAAAGAATTAATTAAAATGCAAGGAAAGATTAAAAAAATTGTGAAACAAGAAAAAAAAAAATAAATATCAAGAAAATGGAGAAATTTCTTTTCAATTTAACAAATTGTAAAAAAACGTAAAAATTACAAAAAATAAATAAACTTTGGTAAGAATCTACTAAAACATTAGATTTAATAACAATAAAATAAAAAAATGTATATAAAGATAAATAAAAAGTTCACAAAAGAAATTTAAAATCCTTGAAAATATAAATAAGTTTAGGAAAATTGAACCAAAAAATATTTTTATAATATTACATTTAAAACAAGTTCAACAATTAATTTATACAAATAAAGAAAATCTAAAAATGTTATGAAAGAATAAGTAAGTTTGCAAAAAATAGACAATATGTGAAAACAAAATGAAGAAATTTACAAAAAATGAGCATATTTATTTGAAAAAATATGGAAATAATTAAGAAGGTCAACGAAATAAAAAGTTTAGTAAATGTTATAAGTTATAATAAAACAATTCTGTAAATTAATATTAAATAATTTGCAAGCAAAGAAGAAATTTATAAAAATCATAAAATTAAAAGACAAATACAAAAAATTATATCAAAAGTAGATGAAAAAATCTTAAATTTTTGTAAAAATAAAAAAATTTAAAGATAAAAATTAAACAGTTTCCGAAAAAGTGAAATGTCTTAGAAATCTTGTAAGAAGTGAAAAAAGGAATATGAATATTGGATTATGTGAATTTGAAAATAAATAATATGCATTGACATTTTAATTAATTGAAATTTACAAGTTTTAATAATGTGGAATATAAGTTAATTAAAATTTGGAATTTATTTAAATTATAATGACTTAAAGATATAAGAATTTAACACCATTTTTTGTTATCTTCATACTAAAAATTTCTAGATAGTAGATATTTTTTGATCATGTGTATTAGCAAAATTTTTAAAATTTTTTAATAATACAATATTAAAATTTAATTTTACAGATTTATCCACAAGCTTCTGGATTTTCTTTATGGTGTGCGATTTTTGACATGCAGTATTAGTCATAAGGAGAAAAGTCAAGTTTTTTCATTTAAATCATGATTTTAATGCAAATGCCCCAATGTTATAAACCATGATTTAAATCACTGATAACTGTGAACAAAAAATTCAATTTGAAATTGCAAATTTGGAACATTGCATCAATTTGCAAACTAAAATTAAATTTAATTAATTACAATGAAATATTTGCAAATCTTATTCTCATAGTGACAGAAGAAATCGTTTTAAAATTTTAATTTTGCAAACTTCTGAATTTTACAAATTAAAATATTTGATTTGAGTTTAACAATGATCTGCGATTGATTTTTTGTACAATTTATCAAATATCTTGTGAATGTTGACGAATTTTTAAAAATGGTAAAAATAAGATACTATGACTGCGAACCAGAAATTCGATATAAAATTTGTAATTTTGCCAATTTCGTCATTTTAGAAATTAAACTACTTGACTCGAGTTCAAAACAGGTCTACGACCTATTTTTGTAGCAAATTCTCGAATATTATTCAAATTTAATAAAATTTTTGATAGTGATGAAAACCAGACTCTAACTGTGAATGAAAACTTCTATTTAAAATTAAAAATTTTACAAATATCGTCAATTTGCAAATTAAAATACTGGATTTGAGTTCAAGAAAGATCTGCGATTGATTTTTGTCACGAATTTTCGAACATTTTGTAAATTTAGTTTAATTTCTCATAGTGACAAACACCAGACTCTGACTGTGAATGAAAAATTTGATTTAAAATTTATAATGTTAAAATTTTCGTTAATTTACATATTAAAATATTTGTTTTGCGTTCAATAAAGACGTGCGATTTATTAATGTAGCAAAATTATAAATATTTTATAAATTTTTTTAGAAAATTTGAAAATTAAAGTCTCACAGAAACCCACATCACATATTTATATTTAAAAATTTTTTATTTGCAAATTTTATAAATTTAACAATGAAAACTCTTAACTGAAGTTCATCAAAGATATAACATTTATATTCGTAATGAAATCTTGAATATCTTGTCAATCTAAACGAATTTTCTAAAGTGATAAAAACAAAACTATGAATGCGAACGAGAAATTCGATATAAAATTTGTAATTTTGACAATTTCGTCATTTTACAAATTAAATTACTTGACTGGAGTTCAAAACAGGCAATTTTTTTTTATCAAATTAATCTACGATTATTTTTTGTAATAAATGTTCAAATATTTTGCAAATTAAATACACAAATAAAACAGAGTGCTATGAAAAATTTAAAAATACAATTAATGAGTATTTATTAAGTTTCGATATTCAAAAATTTTTGCAACCGAGACAATTGATTTAAAATTTTAAATTACAAAAATTTAGTACTTTTACTATCTCAAATGTTTCACAGGAGTTTAAGAACAACCAACGATTAATTTTAGATAAATTGTCAAAAAACAAATTTTTTTGGCTAATTTGAAAAAAAATAAGTTGAAATAAAAATATCTAACTTATTACTACTTTGGTTTGGATAGCTTTTATGTCAAACAAGAATAAAAAACTTAAAAAAACAAAAATATTTTTGCCAAAACTAAGTGCCAAAAAAATTACAATTTGACTCGACACAATTTAATCTCGTTCATGATAAGCATCATACTAATTGACAAGAACGCAAATCATAGAAATCGCCTACCTTATTATATTTATTTCATTATAAATAATAATTATAAGTAACGTTAACTTTGTCAGATTTTTTAATTTGGTGAATTTAAACGTTGTTTCATGTGTCGTAGTTTACAGCGAATTCAACGGAATAACTTCGGAAGAATATTTGTCAAATAAAGCAAACAATAATATTAGAGTTATTTACATATTTGTTATTACCAATCTGTAAATATTTAAAAGTACTATTTCACGGACAATTTTTTAATAAAAGTGTAAAAAGTAATTTTTCTCCATTCAGTCATTTAAAGCTTCGATAACAGACATGCCAAGAAATAAACCATTTCACACCTTGAGATGTACTTTCTTGAAAAAACATATTAGATAAATAGATAGTTAATTGTGTTAAAATCTTAGCCACTATTGCTATTTAAACTTTTAATCAAAAATACATTATTTTAAAATTAATATCCAAAATAGCTATAACACTAAAAATTCCCTTGTTTGTAGAACCAACCATATAAATAAAATTAATTGGAGATGCAAATGGTAAATCATTCTTTCAAAGATTGACTATCAATTAAAATGTACATGTAAGACATATCTTAATGATAGTATGTAATACTATAACCTCATCAATCCTTAAAACTAACCCTTACCCAAGATTTTCATCCCTTATTACTTTTATTAACATTCTAGAACTGAATGATTTTTTTATGTACGACTATAAAATGGAATCCACTCGTAAAACACGACTAAATAATACCATGTAATACTCTGACCAGTTCAACCCTTAAAACCCACCCTAGCTCTAGATTTTCATCCCTTATAACTTTTTATAACATCCCAAGACTTAATGATTTTTTTTAACCACGACTATAAGTTGGAATCTACTTGTTAGACATGACTTAATTATACAATGTAATATTCTGACCTGTTCAACACATAAAACCCATCCTACCCTGACGACCCCTCCGGACGCTTTTGGTACGGATAAACTTACCAAAAGCGTATCGAAAGCGCACCAAAAACATACTTTTAAAAATTCGCAATTACAGTAATTATAAACTTGGGCAACTTTAATTAGAAACGTTAAAGGGAACCTTAATGAACTTTTAAATAACATTATTGTTAAAATATTAATCGGTAATAACAATAAAAATGTGCAAAAAACTTTAACAGACTGCAAAAATGTTAACAGAAAAATTTTAAATTGTTGAAACAATCTTAGTAAACAAATAAATAACTACAAAGCTTTTCCCTATTTTAAACCTTTCCGATCAACCCATACTAAGATAATCAAGCTAAACCTAATTGGCTCAGATTCACCAGCACCAAGATTTTTTTATCACTCGACCATGGTATGGATCATGTTAGTGGGACACCCTAGGATCATGATCAATGATGATCATCAACAATTAACCCTTTCCGACCAACCTATACTGAGATAATCAAGCTAAACTAACTTGGGTCAGATTCACTAGCCCAAAGATTTTTTTATCACTCGACCATGGTATGGATCATGTTAGTGGGACACCCTAGGATGATGACCAATGATGATCATCAACAATTAACCCTTTCCGACTAACTCATACTGAGATAATCAAGCTGAACCATCTTGGCTCAGATTCAGTAGCACCAAGATTTTTTTATCACTCGACCATCATATGGATCATGTGAGTGGGACAACCTAGGATAATGATCAATGATGATCATCAACAATTAACCCATTCCGACCAACCTATACTGAGATAATCAAGCTAAACTAACTTGGGTCAGATTTACTACCTCCAAGATTTTTTTATCACTCGACCATGGTATGGATCATGTCAGTGAAAAATCCTAGGATAATAATTAATGATGATTATCAGCATTTAACACATTACGACCAACCTATACTGAGATAGTCAAGCTAAACTAACTTGGGTCAGATTCACTACCTCCAAGATTTTTTTATCACTCGACCATGGTATGGACCATGTCAGTGAAAAACTCTAGGATAATGATTAATGATGATTATCAGCATTTAACACATTACGACCAACCTATACTGAGATAATCAAGCTAAACTAACTTGGGTCAGATTCACTAGCTCCAACATTTTTTTATCACTCGACAATGGTATAGATCATGTCTCTGGGATACCCTAGGATAATGATCAATAATGATCATCAACAATTAACCCTTTCCGACTAACTCATACTGAGATAATCAAGCTGAACCATCTTGGCTCAGATTCAGTAGCACCAAGATTTTTTTATCACT
Source organism: Ganaspis brasiliensis (assembly GCA_037103525.1). Classification (NCBI taxonomy): domain Eukaryota; kingdom Metazoa; phylum Arthropoda; class Insecta; order Hymenoptera; family Figitidae; genus Ganaspis; species Ganaspis brasiliensis. The sequence goes on along the minus strand of JAZKLR010000396.1, from coordinate 67,545 downwards.
CGACCATCGTATGGATCATGTCAGTGGGACACCCTAGGATAATCATCAATGATGATTATTAACAATTAAGGGAAGGGACCGGTGAAATTTTAGCCCATCAAAATTTTTGATGCTCAGAGGTGTCAATTTTTTTTCTTACATAATTTTAGATGTAGAATTATGGTATTACATAAAAATTAAAAAACAATATTTTTTTGACCATTTTCGAATTTTTATTTTTTCAAAAAATAGAAATTTTGCAAAATCCATACGCTTGATTGTAAAGATTCATTAAAATCGCGTGAAAAAAAATTGGCGATAAAAAATAATGAAAATTGTAGACGGAGTTCAATATTTAAGATGAGAGACCAAAAAAATTTAAGCCTATGCTCAGGGGTGCCAATTTTTTTTCTTACTTTATTTTGGATCTAGAATATAGATATACAATCAAAAGGTGTAAAAAAAAATTTTTCTAGCATTTTTGACCATTTTAGTATTTTACGATTTTTTATTTTTTTTAAAAATTAAAATATTTTAAAATCCATACGAGAGATTGTAGAAAAACATTTAAAAAGGCCACAAAAAAATTGGCGATGGAAAAAAATGAAAATTGTGGAAGAGGTTTTATTTTCAAAATTTGCATTTTTTCCAGAATATGTATCTTAAACTCCGCAAAAAATTTATTTTTATATTTTTGACATTATCCCATAATTTTAGGTCTAAAATTACACAAGAAAAAAAATTGGTAACTCTGAACATCGTGAATTTCCATAAGCTAAAATTTCACTGGTCCCTCCCCTTAACCCTTTCCGACCAACCTATACTGAGATAATCAAGCTAAACTAACTTGGGTCAGATTCACTAGCTCCAAGATTTTTTTATCACTCGACCATGGTATGGATCATGTCAGTGGGAAACCCTAGGATAATGATCAATAATGATCATCAACAATTAACCCTTTTCGAACAACCTATACTGAGATAATCAAGCTAAACTAACTAGGGTCAGATTCACTAGCCCCATGATTTTTTTATCACTCGACCATGGTATTGATCATGTCAGTGGGACACCTTAGGATAATGATCAATGATGATCATCAACAATTAACACATTACGACCAACCTATACTGAGATAATCAAGCTAAACTAACTAGTGTCAGATTCATTAGCCCTAAGATTTTTTTATCACTCGACCATGGTATGGATCATGTCAGTGGGACACCCTAGGATAATGATTAATGATGATCATCAACAATTAACCCTTTTCGACCAACCTATACTGAGATAATCAAGCTAAACTAACTAGGGTCAGATTCACTAGCCCCAAGATTTTTTTATCACTCGACCATGGTATGGATCATGTCAGTGGGACACCCTAGGATGATGATCAATAATGATCATCAACAATTAACTCTTTCCGACCAACCTATACTGAGATAATCAAGCTAATCTAATTTGGGTAAGATTCACTAGCTCCAAGATTTTTTTATCACTCGACCATGGTATTAATCATGTCAGTGGGACACCCTAGGATGATGATCAATAATGATCATCAACAATTAACTCTTTCCGACCAACCTATACTGAGATAATCAAGCTAAACTAATTTGGGTAAGATTCACTAGCTCCAAGATTTTTTTATCATTCGACCATAGTATGGATCATGTAAGTGGGACACCCTAGGATGATGATCAATGATGATCATCAACAATTAACACATTACGACCAACCTATACTGAGATAATCAAGCTAAACTAACTTGGGTCAGATTCACTAGCCCCATGATTTTTTTATCACTCGACCATGGTATTGATCATGTCAGTGGGACACCCTAGGATGATGATCAATGATGATCATCAACAATTAACACATTACGACCAACCTATACTGAGATAATCAAGCTAAACTAACTAGTGTCAGATTCATTAGCCCTAAGATTTTTTTATCACTCGACCATGGTATGGATCATGTCAGTGGGACACCCTAGGATAATGATTAATGATGATCATCAAAAATTAACCCTTTTCGACCAACCTATACTGAGATAATCAAGCTAAACTAACTAGGGTCAGATTCACTAGCCCCAAGATTTTTTTATCACTCGACCATGGTATGGATCTTGTCAGTGGGACACCCTAGGATGATGATCAATGATGATCATCAACAATTAACACATTACGACCAACCTATACTGAGATAATCAAGCTAAACTAACTTGTGTCAGATTCACTAGCCCCAAGATTTTTTTAACACTCGACCATGGTATGGATCATGTCCCTGGGACACCCTAGGATGATAATCAATGATGATCATTACCAATTAACCCTTTCCGACCAACCTATACTGAGATAATCAAGCTAAACTAACTTGGGTCAGATTCACTAGCACCAAGATTTTTTTATCACTTGACCATAGTATGGATCATGTAAGTAGGACACCCTAGGATGATGATCAATGATGATCATCAACAATTAACACATTACGACCAACCTATACTGAGATAATCAAGCTAAACTAACTAGGGTCAGACTCACTAGCCCTATGATTTTTTTATCACTCGACCATGGTATTGATCATGTCAGTGGGACACCTTAGGATAATGATCAATGATGATCATCAACAATTAACACATTACGACCAACCTATACTGAGATAATCAAGCTAAACTAACTAGTGTCACTTTCATTAGCCCTAAGATTTTTTTATCACTCGACCATGGTATGGATCATGTCAGTGGGACACCCTAGGATAATGATTAATGATGATCATCAACAATTAACCCTTTTCGACCAACCTATACTGAGATAATCAAGCTAAACTAACTAGGGTCAGATTCACTAGCCCCAAGATTTTTTTATCACTCGACCATGGTATGGATCTTGTCAGTGGGAAACCCTAGGATAATGATCAATAATGATCATCAACAATTAACCCTTTTCGAACAACCTATACTGAGATAATCAAGCTAAACTAACTAGGGTCAGATTCACTAGCCCCATGATTTTTTTATCACTCGACCATGGTATTGATCATGTCAGTGGGACACCTTAGGATAATGATCAATGATGATCATCAACAATTAACACATTACGACCAACCTATACTGAGATAATCAAGCTAAACTAACTAGTGTCAGATTCATTAGCCCTAAGATTTTTTTATCACTCGACCATGGTATGGATCATGTCAGTGGGACACCCTAGGATAATGATTAATGATGATCATCAACAATTAACCCTTTTCGACCAACCTATACTGAGATAATCAAGCTAAACTAACTAGGGTCAGATTCACTAGCCCCAAGATTTTTTTATCACTCGACCATGGTATGGATCATGTCAGTGGGACACCCTAGGATGATGATCAATAATGATCATCAACAATTAACTCTTTCCGACCAACCTATACTGAGATAATCAAGCTAATCTAATTTGGGTAAGATTCACTAGCTCCAAGATTTTTTTATCACTCGACCATGGTATTAATCATGTCAGTGGGACACCCTAGGATGATGATCAATAATGATCATCAACAATTAACTCTTTCCGACCAACCTATACTGAGATAATCAAGCTAAACTAATTTGGGTAAGATTCACTAGCTCCAAGATTTTTTTATCATTCGACCATAGTATGGATCATGTAAGTGGGACACCCTAGGATGATGATCAATGATGATCATCAACAATTAACACATTACGACCAACCTATACTGAGATAATCAAGCTAAACTAACTTGGGTCAGATTCACTAGCCCCATGATTTTTTTATCACTCGACCATGGTATTGATCATGTCAGTGGGACACCCTAGGATGATGATCAATGATGATCATCAACAATTAACACATTACGACCAACCTATACTGAGATAATCAAGCTAAACTAACTAGTGTCAGATTCATTAGCCCTAAGATTTTTTTATCACTCGACCATGGTATGGATCATGTCAGTGGGACACCCTAGGATAATGATTAATGATGATCATCAAAAATTAACCCTTTTCGACCAACCTATACTGAGATAATCAAGCTAAACTAACTAGGGTCAGATTCACTAGCCCCAAGATTTTTTTATCACTCGACCATGGTATGGATCTTGTCAGTGGGACACCCTAGGATGATGATCAATGATGATCATCAACAATTAACACATTACGACCAACCTATACTGAGATAATCAAGCTAAACTAACTTGTGTCAGATTCACTAGCCCCAAGATTTTTTTAACACTCGACCATGGTATGGATCATGTCCCTGGGACACCCTAGGATGATAATCAATGATGATCATTACCAATTAACCCTTTCCGACCAACCTATACTGAGATAATCAAGCTAAACTAACTTGGGTCAGATTCACTAGCACCAAGATTTTTTTATCACTTGACCATAGTATGGATCATGTAAGTAGGACACCCTAGGATGATGATCAATGATGATCATCAACAATTAACACATTACGACCAACCTATACTGAGATAATCAAGCTAAACTAACTAGGGTCAGACTCACTAGCCCTATGATTTTTTTATCACTCGACCATGGTATTGATCATGTCAGTGGGACACCTTAGGATAATGATCAATGATGATCATCAACAATTAACACATTACGACCAACCTATACTGAGATAATCAAGCTAAACTAACTAGTGTCACTTTCATTAGACCTAAGATTTTTTTATCACTCGACCATGGTATGGATCATGTCAGTGGGACACCCTAGGATAATGATTAATGATGATCATCAACAATTAACCCTTTTCGACCAACCTATACTGAGATAATCAAGCTAAACTAACTAGGGTCAGATTCACTAGCCCCAAGATTTTTTTATCACTCGACCATGGTATGGATCTTGTCAGTGGGACACCCTAGGATGATGATCAATGATGATCATCAACAATTAACACATTACGACCAACCTATACTGAGATAATCAAGCTAAACTAACTTGGGTCAGATTTACTAGCTCCAATATTTTTTTATCACTTGACCATGGTATGGATCATGTCAGTGGGACACCCTAGGATGATCATCAATAATGATCATCAACAATTAACACATTACGACCAACCTATACTGAGATAATCAAGCTAACCTAACTTGGGTCAGATTCACTAGCTCCAACATTTTTTCATCACTCGACCATGGTATAGATTATGTCCCTGGGATACCCTAGGATAATGATCAATAATGATCATCAATAATTAACCCTTTTCGACCAACCTATACTGAGATAATCAAGCTAAACTAACTTGGGTCAGATTCACTAGCTCCAACATTTTTTTATCACTCGACCATGGTATAGATCATGTCCCTGGGATACCCTAGGATGATGACCGATGATGATCATCAACAAGTAACCGTTTCCGACCAACTCATACTGAGATAATCAAGCTGAACCAACTTGGCTCAGATTCACTAGCACCACGATTTTTTTATCACTCAACCATCGTATGGATCATGTCAGTGGAACACCCTAGGATAATCATCAATGATGATTATCAACAATTAACCCTTTCCGACCAACCTATACTGAGATAATCAAGCTAAACTAATTTGGGTAAGATTCACTAGCTCCAAGATTTTTTTATCACTCGACCATGGTATGGATCATGTCACTGCAACACCCTAGAATGATGATCAATAATGATCATCAACAATTAACTCTTTCCGACCAACCTATACTGAGATAATCAAGCTAAACAAACTTGGGTCAGATTCACTAGCCCCAAGATTTTTTTATCACTCGACCATGGTTTTAATCATGTCAGTGGGACACCCTAGGATGATGATCAACAATGATCATCAACAATTAACTCTTTCCGACCAACCTATACTGAGATAATCAAGCTAAACTAACTTAGGTCAGATTCACTAGCCCCAAGATGTTTTTATCACTCGACCATGGTATTAATCATGTCAGTGGGACACCCTAGGATAATGATCAATAATGATCATCAACAATTAACTCTTTCCGACCAACCTATACTGAGATAATCAAGCTAATCTAATTTGGGTAAGATTCACTAGCTCCAAGATTTTTTTATCACTCGACCATGGTATGGATCATGTCAGTGGGACACCCTAGGATGATGATCAATAATGATCATCAACAATTAACTCTTTCCGACCAACCTATACTGAGATAATCAAGCTAAACTAATTTGGGCAAGATTCACTAGCTCCAAGATTTTTTTATCGCTCGACCATTGTATGGATCATGTCCCTAGGACACCCTAGGATGATGATCAGTGATGATCATTACCAATTACCCTTTCCGACCTACTCATACTGAGATAATCAAGCTAAACTAACTTGGGTCAGATTCACTAGCACCAAGATTTTTTTATCACATGACTATGGTATGGATCATGTCCCTAGGACACCCTAGGATGATGATCAGTGATGATCATTACCAATTACCCTTTCCGACCTACTCATACTGAGATAATCAAGCTAAACTAACTTGGGTCAGATTCACTAGCCCCAAGATTTTTTTATCACTCGACCATGGTATGGATCTTGTCAGTGGGACACCCTAGGATGATGATCAATGATGATCATCAACAATTAACACATTACGACCAACCTATACTGAGATAATCAAGCTAAACTAACTTGTGTCAGATTCACTAGCCCCAAGATTTTTTTAACACTCGACCATGGTATGGATCATGTCCCTGGGACACCCTAGGATGATAATCAATGATGATCATTACCAATTAACCCTTTCCGACCAACCTATACTGAGATAATCAAGCTAAACTAACTTGGGTCAGATTCACTAGCACCAAGATTTTTTTATCACTTGACCATAGTATGGATCATGTAAGTAGGACACCCTAGGATGATGATCAATGATGATCATCAACAATTAACACATTACGACCAACCTATACTGAGATAATCAAGCTAAACTAACTAGGGTCAGACTCACTAGCCCTATGATTTTTTTATCACTCGACCATGGTATTGATCATGTCAGTGGGACACCTTAGGATAATGATCAATGATGATCATCAACAATTAACACATTACGACCAACCTATACTGAGATAATCAAGCTAAACTAACTAGTGTCACTTTCATTAGCCCTAAGATTTTTTTATCACTCGACCATGGTATGGATCATGTCAGTGGGACACCCTAGGATAATGATTAATGATGATCATCAACAATTAACCCTTTTCGACCAACCTATACTGAGATAATCAAGCTAAACTAACTAGGGTCAGATTCACTAGCCCCAAGATTTTTTTATCACTCGACCATGGTATGGATCTTGTCAGTGGGAAACCCTAGGATAATGATCAATAATGATCATCAACAATTAACCCTTTTCGAACAACCTATACTGAGATAATCAAGCTAAACTAACTAGGGTCAGATTCACTAGCCCCATGATTTTTTTATCACTCGACCATGGTATTGATCATGTCAGTGGGACACCTTAGGATAATGATCAATGATGATCATCAACAATTAACACATTACGACCAACCTATACTGAGATAATCAAGCTAAACTAACTAGCGTCAGATTCATTAGCCCTAAGATTTTTTTATCACTCGACCATGGTATGGATCATGTCAGTGGGACACCCTAGGATAATGATTAATGATGATCATCAACAATTAACCCTTTTCGACCAACCTATACTGAGATAATCAAGCTAAACTAACTAGGGTCAGATTCACTAGCCCCAAGATTTTTTTATCACTCGACCATGGTATGGATCATGTCAGTGGGACACCCTAGGATGATGATCAATAATGATCATCAACAATTAACTCTTTCCGACCAACCTATACTGAGATAATCAAGCTAATCTAATTTGGGTAAGATTCACTAGCTCCAAGATTTTTTTATCACTCGACCATGGTATTAATCATGTCAGTGGGACACCCTAGGATGATGATCAATAATGATCATCAACAATTAACTCTTTCCGACCAACCTATACTGAGATAATCAAGCTAAACTAATTTGGGTAAGATTCACTAGCTCCAAGATTTTTTTATCATTCGACCATAGTATGGATCATGTAAGTGGGACACCCTAGGATGATGATCAATGATGATCATCAACAATTAACACATTACGACCAACCTATACTGAGATAATCAAGCTAAACTAACTTGGGTCAGATTCACTAGCCCCATGATTTTTTTATCACTCGACCATGGTATTGATCATGTCAGTGGGACACCCTAGGATGATGATCAATGATGATCATCAACAATTAACACATTACGACCAACCTATACTGAGATAATCAAGCTAAACTAACTAGTGTCAGATTCATTAGCCCTAAGATTTTTTTATCACTCGACCATGGTATGGATCATGTCAGTGGGACACCCTAGGATAATGATTAATGATGATCATCAAAAATTAACCCTTTTCGACCAACCTATACTGAGATAATCAAGCTAAACTAACTAGGGTCAGATTCACTAGCCCCAAGATTTTTTTATCACTCGACCATGGTATGGATCTTGTCAGTGGGACACCCTAGGATGATGATCAATGATGATCATCAACAATTAACACATTACGACCAACCTATACTGAGATAATCAAGCTAAACTAACTTGTGTCAGATTCACTAGCCCCAAGATTTTTTTAACACTCGACCATGGTATGGATCATGTCCCTGGGACACCCTAGGATGATAATCAATGATGATCATTACCAATTAACCCTTTCCGACCAACCTATACTGAGATAATCAAGCTAAACTAACTTGGGTCAGATTCACTAGCACCAAGATTTTTTTATCACTTGACCATAGTATGGATCATGTAAGTAGGACACCCTAGGATGATGATCAATGATGATCATCAACAATTAACACATTACGACCAACCTATACTGAGATAATCAAGCTAAACTAACTAGGGTCAGACTCACTAGCCCTATGATTTTTTTATCACTCGACCATGGTATTGATCATGTCAGTGGGACACCTTAGGATAATGATCAATGATGATCATCAACAATTAACACATTACGACCAACCTATACTGAGATAATCAAGCTAAACTAACTAGTGTCACTTTCATTAGCCCTAAGATTTTTTTATCACTCGACCATGGTATGGATCATGTCAGTGGGACACCCTAGGATAATGATTAATGATGATCATCAACAATTAACCCTTTTCGACCAACCTATACTGAGATAATCAAGCTAAACTAACTAGGGTCAGATTCACTAGCCCCAAGATTTTTTTATCACTCGACCATGGTATGGATCTTGTCAGTGGGACACCCTAGGATGATGATCAATGATGATCATCAACAATTAACACATTACGACCAACCTATACTGAGATAATCAAGCTAAACTAACTTGGGTCAGATTTACTAGCTCCAATATTTTTTTATCACTTGACCATGGTATGGATCATGTCAGTGGGACACCCTAGGATGATCATCAATAATGATCATCAACAATTAACACATTACGACCAACCTATACTGAGATAATCAAGCTAACCTAACTTGGGTCAGATTCACTAGCTCCAACATTTTTTCATCACTCGACCATGGTATAGATTATGTCCCTGGGATACCCTAGGATAATGATCAATAATGATCATCAATAATTAACCCTTTTCGACCAACCTATACTGAGATAATCAAGCTAAACTAACTTGGGTCAGATTCACTAGCTCCAACATTTTTTTATCACTCGACCATGGTATAGATCATGTCCCTGGGATACCCTAGGATGATGACCGATGATGATCATCAACAAGTAACCGTTTCCGACCAACTCATACTGAGATAATCAAGCTGAACCAACTTGGCTCAGATTCACTAGCACCACGATTTTTTTATCACTCAACCATCGTATGGATCATGTCAGTGGAACACCCTAGGATAATCATCAATGATGATTATCAACAATTAACCCTTTCCGACCAACCTATACTGAGATAATCAAGCTAAACTAATTTGGGTAAGATTCACTAGCTCCAAGATTTTTTTATCACTCGACCATGGTATGGATCATGTCACTGGAACACCCTAGAATGATGATCAATAATGATCATCAACAATTAACTCTTTCCGACCAACCTATACTGAGATAATCAAGCTAAACAAACTTGGGTCAGATTCACTAGCCCCAAGATTTTTTTATCACTCGACCATGGTTTTAATCATGTCAGTGGGACACCCTAGGATGATGATCAACAATGATCATCAACAATTAACTCTTTCCGACCAACCTATACTGAGATAATCAAGCTAAACTAACTTAGGTCAGATTCACTAGCCCCAAGATGTTTTTATCACTCGACCATGGTATTAATCATGTCAGTGGGACACCCTAGGATAATGATCAATAATGATCATCAACAATTAACTCTTTCCGACCAACCTATACTGAGATAATCAAGCTAATCTAATTTGGGTAAGATTCACTAGCTCCAAGATTTTTTTATCACTCGACCATGGTATGGATCATGTCAGTGGGACACCCTAGGATGATGATCAATAATGATCATCAACAATTAACTCTTTCCGACCAACCTATACTGAGATAATCAAGCTAAACTAATTTGGGCAAGATTCACTAGCTCCAAGATTTTTTTATCGCTCGACCATTGTATGGATCATGTCCCTAGGACACCCTAGGATGATGATCAGTGATGATCATTACCAATTACCCTTTCCGACCTACTCATACTGAGATAATCAAGCTAAACTAACTTGGGTCAGATTCACTAGCACCAAGATTTTTTTATCACATGACTATGGTATGGATCATGTCCCTAGGACACCCTAGGATGATGATCAGTGATGATCATTACCAATTACCCTTTCCGACCTACTCATACTGAGATAATCAAGCTAAACTAACTTGGGTCAGATTCACTAGCACCAAGATTTTTTTATCACATGACCATAGTATGGATCATGTAAGTGGGACACCCTAGGATGATCATCAATAATGATCATCAACAATTAACACATTACGACCAACCTATACTGAGATAATCAAGCTAACCTAACTTGGGTCAGATACACTAGCCCTAAGTTTTTTTTATCACTCAACCATGGTATGGATCATGTCAGTGGGACACCCTAGGATAATGATCAATGATGATCATCAACAATTAACCCTTTTCGACCAACCTATACTGAGATAATCAAGCTAAACTAGCTTCGGTCAGATTTACTAGCCCCAAGATTTTTTTATCACTCGACCATGGTATAGACCATGTCTCTAAGATACCCTAGGATAATGACCAATGATGATCATCAACAATTAACCCTTTCCGACCAACTCATACTGAGATAATCAAGCTGAACCAACTTGGCTCAGATTCACTAGCACCAAGATTTTTTATCACTCGACCATCGTATGGATCATGTCAGTGGGACACCCTAGGATGATCATCAATGATGATTATCAACAATTAACCCTTTCCGACCAACCTATACTAAGATAATCAAGCTAAACTAACTTAGGTCAGATTCACTAGCCCCAAGATTTTTTTATCACTCGATTATGGTATGGATCATGTCAGTGGGACACTCTAGGATGATGATCAATGATGATCATCAACAATTAACCCTTTCTGATTAACCTATACTGAGATAATCAAGCAAACCTAACTTGGGTCAGATTTACTAGCTCCAAGATTTTTTTATCACTCGACCATAGTATGGATCATGTAAGTAAGACACCCTAGGATGATGACCGATGATGATCATCAACAAGTAACCGTTTCCGACCAACTCATACTGAGATAATCAAGCTGAACCAACTTGGCTCAGATTCACTAGCGCCACGATTTTTTTATCACTCAACCATCGTATGGATCATGTCAGTGGAACACCCTAGGATAATCATCAATGATGATTATCAACAATTAACCCTTTCCGACCAACCTATACTAAGATAATCAAGCTAAACTAACTTGGGTCAGATTCACTAGCCCCACGATTTTTTTATCACTCGACCATGGTATGGATCATGTCAGTGGGATATCCTAGGATGATGATCAATGATGATCATCAACATTTAACCCTTTCCGACCAACCTGTACGGAGATAATCAAGCTAAACTAACTTGGGTCAGATTCACTAGCTCCAAGATTTTTTTATCACTCGACTATGGTATGGATCATGTCACTGAGGCACCCTAGGATGATGATCAATGATGATCGTCAACAATTAACATATTCCGACCAACCTATACTGAGATAATCAAGATAAACTAACTTAGGTCAGATTCACTAGCCCCAAGATTTTTTTATCACTCGACCATGGTATGGATCATGTTAGTGGGACACCCTAGGATAATGACCAATGATGATCATCAACAATTAACCCATTCCGACTAACTCATACTGAGATAATCAAGCTGAACCATCTTGGCTCAGATTCACTAGCACCAAGAATTTTTTATCACTCGACCATCATATGGATCATGTGAGTGGGACACCCTAGGATGATGATCAATGATGATCATCAACAATTAACCCATTCCGACCAACCAATACTGAGATAATCAAGCTAAACTAACTTGGGTCAGATTCACTAGCCCCAAGATTTTTTTATCACTCGACCATGGTATGGATCATGTCAGTGGGACACCCTAGGATGATGATCAATGATGATCATAAATAATTAACCCTTTCCGACCAACCTATACTGAAATAATCAAGCTAAACTAACTTGGGTCAGATTTACTACCTCCAAGATTTTTTTATCACTCGACCATGGTATGGATCATGTCAGTGGGAAACCCTGGGATAATGATTAATGATGATTATCAGCAATTAACACATTACGACCAACCTATACTGAGATAATCAAGCTAAACTAACTTGGGTCAGATTCACTAGCTCCAACATTTTTTTATCACTCGACCATGGTATAGATCATGTCCCTGGGATACCCTAGGATAATGATCAATAATGATCATCAACAATTAACCTTTTTCGACCAACCTATACTGAGATAATCAAGCTAAACTAACTAGGGTCAGATTCACTAGCCCCATGATTTTTTTATCACTCGACCATGGTATGGATCATGTCCCTGGGATACCCTAGGATAATGATCAATAATGATCATCAACAATTAACCCTTTTCGACCAACCTATACTGAGATAATCAAGCTAAACTAACTAGGGTCAGATTCACTAGCCCCAAGATTTTTTTATCACTCGACCATGGTATGGATCATGTCAGTGGGACACCCTAGGATAATGATCAATGATGATCATCAACAATTAACACATTACGACCAACCTATACTGAGATAATCAAGCTAAACTAACTTGGGTCAGATTCACTAGCACCAAGATTTTTTTATCACTCGACCATAGTATGGATCATGTAAGTGGGACACCCTAGGATGATGATCAATGATGATCATCAACAATTAACACATTACGACCAACCTATACTGAGATAATCAAGCTAAACTAACTTGGGTCAGATTTACTAGCTCCAAGATTTTTTTATCACTTGACCATGGTATGGATTATGTCAGTGGGACACCCTAGGATGATGATCAATAATGATCATCAACAATTAACACATTACGACCAACCTATACTGAGATAATCAAGCTAACCTAACTTGGGTCAGATTCACTAGCTCCAACATTTTTTTATCACTCGACCATGGTATAGATTATGTCCCTGGGATACCCTAGGATAATGATCAATAATGATCATCAATAATTAACCCTTTTCGAACAACCTATACTGAGATAATCAAGCTAAACTAACTTGGGTCAGATTCACTAGCTCCAACATTTTTTTATCCCTCGACCATGGTATAGATCATGTCCCTGGGATACCCTAGGATAATGATCAATAATGATCATCAACAATTAACCCTTTTCGACCAACCTATACTGAGATAATCAAGCTAAACTAACTTGGGTCAGATTCACTAGCCCCAAGATTTTTTTATCACTCGCCCATGGTATTAATCATGTCAGTGGGACACCCTAGGATGATGATCAATAATGATCATCAACAATTAACTCTTTCCGACCAACCTATACTGAGATAATCAAGCTAAACTAACTTGGGTCAGATTCACTAGCCCTAAGATTTTTTTATCACTCGACCATAGTATGGATCATGTAAGTGGGACACCCTAGGATGATGATCAATGATGATCATCAACAATTAACACATTACGACCAACCTATACTGAGATAATCAAGCTAAACTAACTTGGGTCAGATTTACTAGCTCCAAGATTTTTTTATCACTTGACCATGGTATAGATTATGTCCCTGGGATACCCTAGGATAATAATCAATAATGATCATCAAAAATTAACCCTTTTCGAACAACCTATACTGAGATAATCAAGCTAAACTAACTTGGGTCAGATTCACTAGCTCCAACATTTTTTTATCACTCGACCATGGTATAGATTATGTCCCTGGGATACCCTAGGATAATGATCAATAATGATCATCAACAATTAACCCTTTTCGACCAACCTATACTGAGATAATCAAGCTAAACTAACTTGGGTCAGATTCACTAGCTCCAACATTTTTTTATCCCTCGACCATGGTATAGATCATGTCCCTGGGATACCCTAGGATGATGATCAATGATGATCATCAACAATTAACTCTTTCCGACCAACCTATACTGAGATAATCAAGCTAAACTAACTTAGGTCAGATTCACTAGCCCCAAGATGTTTTTATCACTCGACCATGGTATTAATCATGTCAGTGGGACACGCTAGAATGATGATCAATAATGATCATCAACAATTAACTCTTTCCGACCAACCTATACTGAGATAATCAAGCTAATCTAATTTGGGTAAGATTCACTAGCTCCAAGATTTTTTTATCACTCGACCATGGTATGGATCATGTCAGTGGGACACCCTAGGATGATGACCGATGATGATCATCAACAAGTAACCGTTTCCGACCAACTCATACTGAGATAATCAAGCTGAACCAATTTGGCTCAGATTCACTAGCACCACGATTTTTTTATCACTCGACCATCGTATGGATCATGTCAGTGGGACACCCTAGGATAATCATCAATGATGATTATCAACAATTAACCCTTTCCGACCAACCTATACTAAGATAATCAAGCTAAACTAACTTGGGTCAGATTCACTAGCCCCACGATTTTTTTATCACTCGACCATGGTATGGATCATGTCAGTGGGATATCCTTGGATGATGATCAATGATGATCATCAACATTTAACCCTTTCCGACCAACCTGTACGGAGATAATCAAGCTAAACTAACTTGGGTCAGATTCACTAGCTCCAAGATTTTTTTATCACTCGACCATGGTATGGATCATGTCACTGAGGCACCCTAGGATGATGATCAATGATGATCGTCAACAATTAACATATTCCGACCAACCTATACTGAGATAATCAAGATAAACTAAAACATAGGTCAGATTCACTAGCCCCAAGATTTTTTTATCACTCGATTATGGTATGGATCATGTCAGTGGGACACCCTAGGATGATGATCAATGATGATCATCAACAATTAACCCTTTCTGATTAACCTATACTGAGATAATCAAGCAAACCTAACTTGGGTCAGATTCACTAGCTCCAAGATATATTATCACTCGACCATAGTATGGATCATGTAAGTAAGACACCCTAGGATGATGACCGATGATGATCATCAACAAGTAACCGTTTCCGACCAACTCATACTGAGATAATCAAGCTGAACCAACTTGGCTCAGATTCACTAGCACCACGATTTTTTTATCACTCGACCATCGTATGGATCATGTCAGTGGGACACCCTAGGATAATCATCAATGATGATTATCAACAATTAACCCTTTCCGACCAACCTATACTAAGATAATCAAGCTAAACTTACTTGGGTTAGATTCACTAGCCCCACGATTTTTTATCACTCGACCATGGTATGGATCATGTCAGTGGGATATCCTAGGATGATGATCAATGATGATCATCAACATTTAACCCTTTCCGACCAACCTGTACGGAGATAATCAAGCTAAACTAACTTGGGTCAGATTCACTAGCTCCAAGATTTTTTTATCACTCGACCATGGTATGGATCATGTCACTGAGGCACCCTAGGATGATGATCAATGATGATCGTCAACAATTAACATATTCCGACCAACCTATACTGAGATAATCAAGATAAACTAAAACTTAGGTCAGATTCACTAGCCCCAAGATTTTTTTATCACTCGATTATCGTATGGATCATGTAAGTGGGACACCCTAGGATGATGATCAATGATGATCATCAAAAATTAACCCTTTTCGACCAACCCATACTGAGATAATCAAGATAAACTAACTTAGGTCAGATTCACTAGCCCCAAGATTTTTTTATCACTCGACCATGGTATGGATCATGTTAGTGGGATACACTAAGATGATGACCAATGATGATAATCAACAATTAACCCTTTCCGACTAACTCATACTGAGATAATCAAGCTGAACCATCTTGGCTCAGATTCACTAGCACCAAGATTTTTTTATCACTCGACCATCATATGGATCATGTGAGTGGGACCCCCTAGGATGATGATCAATGATGATCATCAACAATTAACCCATTCCGACCAACCAATACTGAGATAATCAAGCTAAACTAACTTGGGTCAGATTCACTAGCCCCAAGATTTTTTTATCACTCGACCATGGTATGGATCATGTCAGTGGGACACCCTAGGATGATGATCAATGATGATCATCAATAATTAACCCTTTCCGACCAACCTATACTGAAATAATCAAGCTAAACTAACTTGGGTCAGATTTACTACCTCCAAGATTTTTTTATCACTCGACCATGGATGGATCATGTCAGTGGGACACCCAAGGATGCTGATCAATAATGATCATCAACAATTAACCCTTTCCGACCAACCTGTACTGAAATAATCAAGCTAAACTAACTTGGGTCAGATTCACTAGCCCCAAGATTTTTTTATCACTCGACCATGGTATGGATCATGTCAGTGGGACACCCTAGGATGATGATCAATGATGATCATCAATAATTAACCCTTTCCGACCAACCTATACTGAAATAATCAAGCTAAACTAACTTGGGTCAGATTTACTACCTCCAAGATTTTTTTATCACTCGACCATGGTATGGATCATGTCAGTGGGAAACCCTGGAATAATGATTAATGATGATTATCAGCAATTAACACATTACGACCAACCTATACTGAGATAATCAAGCTAAACTAACTTGGGTCAGATTCACTAGCTCCAACATTTTTTTATCACTCGACCATGGTATAGATCATGTCCCTGGGATACCCTAGGATAATGATCAATAATGATCATCAACAATTAACCCTTTTCGACCAACCTATACTGAGATAATCAAGCTAAACTAACTAGGGTCAGATTCACTAGCCCCATGATTTTTTTATCACTCGACCATGGTATGGATCATGTCCCTGGGATACCCTAGGATAATGATCAATAATGATCATCAACAATTAACCCTTTTCGACCAACCTATACTGAGATAATCAAGCTAAACTAACTAGAGTCAGATTCACTAGCCCCAAGATTTTTTTATCACTCGACCATGGTATGGATCATGTCAGTGGGACACCCTAGGATGATGATCAATGATGATCATCAACAATTAACACATTACGATCAACCTATACTGAGATAATCAAGCTAAACTAACTTGGGTCAGATTTACTAGCACCAAGATTTTTTTATCACTCGACCATAGTCTGGATCATGTAAGTGGGACATCCTAGGATGATGATCAATGATGATCATCAACAATTAACACATTACGACCAACCTATACTGAGATAATCAAGCTAAAGTAACTTGGGTCAGATTTACTAGCTCCAAGATTTTTTTATCACTTGACCATGGTATGGATCATGTCAGTGGGACACCCTAGGATGATGATCAATAATGATCATCAACAATTAACACATTACGACCAACCTATACTGAGATAATCAAGCTAACCTAACTTGGGTCAGATTCACTAGCTCCAACATTTTTTTATCACTCGACCATGGTATAGATTATGTCCCTGGGATACCCTAGGATAATGATCAATAATGATCATTAATAATTAACCCTTTCCGACCAACCTATACTGAGATAATCAAGCTAAACTAACTTGGGTCAGATTCACTAGCACCAAGATTTTTTTATCACTCGACCATAGTATGGATCATGTAAGTCGAACACCCTAGGATGATGATCAATGATGATCATCAACAATTAACACATTACGACCAACCTATACTGAGATAATCAAGCTAAAGTAACTTGGGTCAGATTTACTAGCTCCAAGATTTTTTTATCACTTGACCATGGTATGGATCATGTCAGTGGGACACCCTAGGATGATGATCAATAATGATCATCAACAATTAACACATTACGACCAACCTATACTGAGATAATCAAGCTAACCTAACTTGGGTCAGATTCACTAGCTCCAACATTTTTTTATCACTCGACCATGGTATAGATTATGTCCCTGGGATACCCTAGGATAATGATCAATAATGATCATCAATAATTAACCCTTTTTGACCAACCTATACTGAGATAATCAAGCTAAACTAACTTGGGTCAGATTCACTAGCTCCAACATTTTTTTATCACTCGACCATGGTATAGATCATGTCCCTGGGATACCCTAGGATAATGATCAATAATGATCATCAACAATTAACCCTTTTCGACCAACCTATACTGAGATAATCAAGCTAAACTAACTTGGGTCAGATTCACTAGCCCCAAGATTTTTTTATCACTCGATTATGGTATTAATCATGTCAGTGGGACACCCTAGGATGATGATCAATAATGATCATCAACAATTAACTCTTTCCGACCAACCTATGCTGAGATAATCAAGCTAAACTAATTTGGGTAAGATTCACTAGCTCCAAGATTTTTTTATCACTCGACCATGGTATGGATCATGTCACTGGAACACGCTAGAATGATGATCAATAATGATCATTAACAATTAACTCTTTCCGACCAACCTATACTGAGATAATCAAGCTAAACAAACTTGGGTCAGATTCACTAGCCCCAAGATTTTTTTATCACTCGACCATGGTTTTAATCATCTCAGTGGGACACCCTAGGATGATGATCAACAATGATCATTAACAATTAACTCTTTCCGACCAACCTATACTGAGATAATCAAGCTAAACTAACTTAGGTCAGATTCACTAGCCCCAAGATGTTTTTATCACTCGACCATGGTATTAATCATGTCAGTGGGACACCCTAGGATGATGATCAATAATGATCATCAACAATTAACTCTTTCCGACCAACCTATACTGAGATAATCAAGCTAATCTAATTTGGGTAAGATTCACTAGCTCCAAGATTTTTTTATCACTCGACCATGGTATGGATCATGTCACTGGGACACCCTAGGATGATGATCAATAATGATCATCAACAATTAACTCTTTCCAACCCACTTATACTGAGATAATCAAGCTAAACTAACTTGGGTCAGATTCACTAGCACCAAGATTTTTTTATCACATGACCATAGTATGGATCATGTAAGTGGGACACCCTAGGATGATGATCAATGATGATCATCAAAAATTAACCCTTTTCGACTAACCTATACTGAGATAATCAAGCTGAACCATCTTGGCTCAGATTCAATAGCACCAAGATTTTTTTATCACTAGACCATGGTATGGATCATGTCAGTGGGACACCCTAGGATAATGATCAATGATGATCATCAACAATTAACCCTTTTCGACCAACCTATACTGAGATAATCAAGCTAAACTAGCTTCGGTCAGATTCACTAGCCCCAAGATTTTTTTATCACTCGACCATGGTATAGATCATGTCTCTAAGATACCCTAGGATGATGATCAATGATAATCATCAACAATTAACCCTTTCCGACCAACTCATACTGAGATAATCAAGCTGAACCAACTTGGCTCAGATTCACTAGCACCAAGATTTTTATATCACTCGACCATCGTATGGATCATGTCAGTGGGACACCCTAGGATGATCATCAATGATGATTATCAACAATTAACCCTTTCCGACCAACCTATACTAAGATAATCAAGCTAAACTAACTTGGGTCAGATTCACTAGCCCCAAGATTTTTTTATCACTCGATTATGGTATGGATCATGTCAGTGGGACACCCTAGGATGATGATCAATGATGATCATCAACAATTAACCCTTTCTGATTAACCTATACTGAGATAATCAAGCAAACCTAACTTGGGTCAGATTCACTAGCTCCAAGATTTTTTTATCACTCGACCATAGTATGGATCATGTAAGTAAGACACCCTAGGATGATGACCGATGATGATCATCAACAAGTAACCGTTTCCGACCAACTCATACTGAGATAATCAAGCTGAACCAACTTGGCTCAGATTCACTAGCACCACGATTTTTTTATCACTCGACCATCGTATGGATCATGTCAGTGGGACACCCTAGGATAATCATCAATGATGATTATCAACAATTAACCCTTTCCGACCAACCTATACTAAGATAATCAAGCTAAACTAACTTGGGTCAGATTCACTAGCCCCACGATTTTTTTAACACTCGACCATGGTATGGATCATGTTAGTGGGACACCCTAGGATGATGACCAATGATGATCATCAACAATTAACCCTTTCCGACTAACTCATACTGAGATAATCAAGCTGAACCATCTTGGCTCAGATTCACTAGCACCAAGATTTTTTTATCACTCGACCATCATATGGATCATGTGAGTGGGACACCCTAGGATGATGACCAATGATGATCATCAACAATTAACCCTTTCCGACTAACTTATACTGAGATAATCAAGCTGAACCATCTTGGCTCAGATTCACTAGCACCAAGATTTTTTTATCACTCGACCATCATATGGATCATGTGAGTGGGACACCCTAGGATAATGATCAATGATGATCATCAACAATTAACCTATTCCGACCAACCAATACTGAGATAATCAAGCTAAACTAACTTGGGTCAGATTCACTAGCCCCAAGATTTTTTTATCACTCGACCATGGTATGGATCATGTCAGTGGGACACCCTAGGATGATGATCAATGATGATCATCAATAATTAACCCTTTCCGACCAACCTATACTGAAATAATCAAGCTAAACTAACTTGGGTCAGATTTACTACCTCCAAGATTTTTTTATCACTCGACCATGGTATGGATCATGTCAGTGGGAAACCCTAGGATAATGATTAATGATGATTATCAGCAATTAACACATTACGACCAACCTATACTGAGATAATCAAGCTAAACTAACTTGGGTCAGATTCACTAGCTCCAACATTTTTTTATTACTAGACCATGGTATAGATCATGTCCCTGGGATACCCTAGGATAATGATCAATAATGATCATCAACAATTAACCCTTTTCGACCAACCTATACTGAGATAATCAAGCTAAACTAACTAGGGTCAGATTCACTAGCCCCAAGATTTTTTGATCACTCGACCATGGTATGGATCATGTCAGTGGGACACCCTAGGATGATGATCAATGATGATCATCAACAATTAACACATTACGACCAACCTATACTGAGATAATCAAGCTAAACTAACTTGGGTCAGATTCACTAGCACCAAGATTTTTTTATCACATGACCATGGTATGAATCATGTCAGTGGGATACCCTAGGATGATGATCAATAATGATCATCAACAATTAACTCTTTCCGACCTACCTATACTGACATAATCAAGCTAAACTAACTTGGGTCAGATTTACTAGCTCCAAGATTTTTTTATCAATTGACCATGGTATGGATTATGTCAGTGGGACACCCTAGGATGATGATCAATAATGATCATCAACAATTAACACATTACGACCAACCTATACTGAGATAATCAAGCTAACCTAACTTGGGTCAGATTCACTAGCTCCAACATTTTTTTATCACTCGACCATGGTATAGATTATGTCCCTGGGATACCCTAGGATAATGATCAATAATGATCATCAATAATTAACCCTTTTCGAACAACCTATACTGAGATAATCAAGCTAAACTAACTTGGGTCAGATTCACTAGCTCCAACATTTTTTTATCACTCGACCATGGTATAGATCATGTCCCTGGGATACCCTAGGATAATGATCAATAATGATTATCAACAATTAACTCTTTCCGACCAACCTATACTGAGATAATCAAGCTAAACTAATTTGGGTAAGATTCACTAGCTCCAAGATTTTTTTATCACTCGTCCATGGTATGGATCATGACACTGGAACACCCTAGAATGATGATCAATAATGATTATCAACAATTAACTCTTTCCGACCAACCTATACTGAGATAATCAAGCTAAACTAATTTGGGTAAGATTCACTAGCTCCAAGATTTTTTTATCACTCGACCATGGTATGGATCATGTCAGTGGGACACCCTAGGATAATGATCAATAATGATCATCAACAATTAACTCTTTCCGACCAACCTATACTGAGATAATCAAGCTAAACTAACTTGGGTCAGATTCACTAGCCCTAAGATTTTTTTATCACTCGACCATGGTATGGATCATGTCAGCGGGACACCCTAGGATGATGATCAATAATGATCATCAACAATTAACTCTTTCCGACCAACCTATACTGAGATAATCAAGCTAAACTAACTTGGGTCAGATTCACTAGCACCAAGATTTTTTTATCACTCGACCATGGTATGGATCATGTCAGTGGGATACCCTAGGATGATGATCAATAATGATCATCAACAATTAACTCTTTCCGACCTACCTATACTGAGATAATCAAGCTAATCTAATTTGGGTAAGATTCACTAGCTCAAAGATTTTTTTATCACTCGACCATGGTTTTAATCATGTCAGTGGGACACCCTAGGATAATGATCAATAATGATCATCAACAATTAACTCTTTCCGACCAACCTATACTGAGATAATCAAGCTAAACTAACTTGGGTCAGATTCACTAGCCCCAAGATTTTTTTATCACTCGACCATGGTATTAATCATGTCAGTGGGATACCCTAGGATGATGATCAATAATGATCATCAACAATTAACTCTTTCCGACCAACCTATACTGAGATAATAAAGCTAAACTAATTTGGGTAAGATTCACTAGCCCCAAGATTTTTTTATCACTCGACCATGGTATTAATCATGTCAGTGGGATACCCTAGGATGATGATCAATAATGATCATCAACAATTAACTCTTTCCGACCAACCTATACTGAGATAATCAATCTAAACTAACTTAGGTCAGATTCACTAGCACCAAGATTTTTTTATCACTAGACCATGGTATGGATCATGTCAATGGGACACCCTAGGATAATGGTCAATGATGATCATCAACAATTAACCTTTTTCGACCAACCTATACTGAGATAATCAAGCTAAACTAGCTTCGGTCAGATTCACTAGCCCCAAGATTTTTTTATCACTCGACCATGGTATAGATCATGTCTCTAAGATACCCTAGGATGATGACCAATGATGATCATCAACAATTAACCCTTTCCGACCAACTCATACTGAGATAATCAAGCTGAACCAACTTGGCTCAGATTCACTAGCACCAAGATTTTTTTATCACTCGACCATCGTATGGATCATGTCAGTGGGACACCCTAGGATGATCATCAATAATGATCATCAACAATTAACTCTTTCCGACCAACCTATACTGAGATAATAAAGCTAAACTAATTTGGGTAAGATTCACTAGCTCCAAGATTTTTTTATCACTCGACCATGGTATGGATCATGACACTGGAACACCCTAGAATGATGATCAATAATGATCATCAACAATTAACTCTTTCCGACCAACCTATACTGAGATAATCAAGCTAAGCTAACTTAGGTCAGATTCACTAGCCCCAAGATTTTTTTATCACTCGACCATGGTATGGATCATGTCAGTGGGACACCCTAGGATGATGATCAATAATGATCATCAACAATTAACTCTTTCCGACCAACCTATACTGAGATAATCAAGCTAAACTAACTTGGGTCAGATTCACTAGCACCAAGATTTTTTTATCACTCGACCATGGTATGGATCATGTCAGTGGGACACCCTAGGATGATGATCAATAATGATCATCAACAATTAACTCTTTCCGACCAACCTATACTGAGATAATCAAGCTAATCTAATTTGGGTAAGATTCACTAGCTCCAAGATTTTTTTATCACTCGACCATGGTATTAATCATGTCAGTGGGACACCCTAGGATGATGATCAATAATGATCATCAACAATTAACTCTTTCCGACCAACCTATACTGAGATAATCAAGCTAAGCTAACTTAGGTCAGATTCACTAGCCCCAAGATTTTTTTATCACTCGACCATGGTATGGATCATGTCAGTGGGACACCCTAGGATGATGATCAATAATGATCATCAACAATTAACTCTTTCCGACCAACCTATACTGAGATAATCAAGCTAAACTAACTTGGGTCAGATTCACTAGCACCAAGATTTTTTTATCACTCGACCATCGTATGGATCATGTCAGTGGGACACCCTAGGATGATCATCAATAATGATCATTAACAATTAACTCTTTCCGACCAACCTATACTGAGATAATAAAGCTAAACTAATTTGGGTAAGATTCACTAGCTCCAAGATTTTTGTATCACTCGACCATGGTATGGATCATGTCAGTGGGACACCCTAGGATGATGATCAATAATGATCATCAACAATTAACTCTTTCCGACCAACCTATACTGAGATAATCAAGCTAATCTAATTTGGGTAAGATTCACTAGCTCCAAGATTTTTTTATCACTCGACCATGGTAATAATCATGTCAGTGGGACACCCTAGGATGATGATCAATAATGATCATCAACAATTAACTCTTTCCGACCAACCTATACTGAGATAATCAAGCTAATCTAATTTGGGTAAGATTCACTAGCTCCAAGATTTTTTTATCACTCGACCATGGTATGGATCATGTCAGTGGGACACCCAAGGATGATGATCAATAATGATCATCAACAATTAACTCTTTCCGACCAACCTATACTGAGATAATCAAGCTTAACTAATTTGGGTAAGATTCACTAGCTCCAAGATTTTTTTATCACTCGACCATGGTATGGATTATGTCACTGAAACACCCTAGAATGATGATCAGTAATGATCATCAACAATTAACTCTTTCCGACCAACCTATACTGAGATAATCAAGCTAAACAAACTTGGGTCAGATTCACTAGCTCCAACATTTTTTTATCACTCGACCATGGTATAGATCATGTCCCTGGGATACCCTAGGATAATGATCAATAATGATCATCAACAATTAACCCTTTTCGACCAACCTATACTGAGATAATCAAGCTAAACTAACTTGGGTCAGATTCACTAGCCCCAAGATTTTTTTATCACTCGACCATGGTATTAATCATGTCAGTGGGACACCCTAGGATGATGATCAATAATGATCATCAACAATTAACTCTTTCCGACCAACCTATACTGAGATAATCAAGCTAAACTAATTTGGGCAAGAATCACTAGCTCCAAGATTTTTTTATCACTCGACCATGGTATGGATCATGTCCCTAGGATACCCTAGGATGATGATCAGTGATGATCATTACCAATTACCCTTTCCGACCTACTCATTCTGAGATAATCAAGCTAAACTAACTTGGGTCAGATTCACTAGCTCCAAGATTTTTTTATCACTCGACCATGGTATGGATCATGTCAGTGGGACACCTTAAGATGATGATCAATAATGATCATCAACAATTAACTCTTTCCGACCAACCTATACTGAGATAATCAAGCTAAACAAACTTGGGTCAGATTCACTAGCTCCAAGATTTTTTTATCACTCGACCATGGTATGGATCATGTCAGTGGGACACCTTAAGATGATGATCAATAATGATCATCAACAATTAACTCTTTCCGACCAACCTATACTGAGATAATCAAGCTAAACTAATTTGAGTAAGATTCACTAGCTCCAAGATTTTTTTATCACTCGACCATGGTATGGCTCATGACACTGGAACACCCTAGAATGATGATCAATAATGATCATCAACAATTAACTCTTTCCGACCAACCTATACTGAGATAATCAAGCTAAACTAACTTGGGTCAGATTCACTAGCCCCAAGATTTTTTTATCACTCGCCCATGGTATTAATCATGTCAGTGGGACACCCTAGGATGATGATCAATAATGATCATCAACAATTAACTCTTTCCGACCAACCTATACTGAGATATTCAAGCTAAACTAATTTATGTAAGATTCACTAGCTCCAAGATTTTTTTATCACTCGACCATGGTATGGATCATGTCAGTGGGACACCCTAGGATGATGATCAATAATGATCATCAACAATTAACTCTTTCCGACCAACCTATACTGAGATAATCAAGCTAAACTAATTTGGGCAAGAATCACTAGCTCCAAGATTTTTTTATCACTCGACCATGGTATGGATCATGTCCCTAGGATACCCTAGGATGATGATCAGTGATGATCATTACCAATTACCCTTTCCGACCTACTCATTCTGAGATAATCAAGCTAAACTAACTTGGGTCAGATTCACTAGCACCAAGATTTTTTTATCACATGACCATGGTATGGATCATGTCCCTAGGACACACTAGGATGATGATCAGTGATGATCATACCAATTACCCTTTCCGACCTACTCATACTGAGATAATCAAGCTAAACTAACTTGGGTCAGATTCACTAGCACCAAGATTTTTTATCACGTGACCATAGTATGGATCATGTAAGTGGGACACCCTAGGATGATGATCAATGATGATCATCAAAAATTATCCCTTTTCGACTAACCTATACTGAGATAATCAAGCTGAACCATTTTGGCTCAGATTCACTAGCACCAAGATTTTTTTATCACTAGACCATGATATGGATCATGTCAGTGGGACACCCTAGGATAATGATCAATGATGGTCATCAACAATTAACCCTTTTCGACCAACCTATACTGAGATAATCAAGCTAAACTAATTTGGGTAAGATTCACTAGCTCCAAGATTTTTTTATCACTCGACCATGGTATGGATCATGACACTGGAACACCCTAGAATGATGATCAATAATGATTATCAACAATTAACTCTTTCCGACCAACCTATACTGAGATAATCAAGCTAAACTAATTTGGGTCAGATTCACTAGCTCCAAGATTTTTTTATCACTCGACCATGGTATTAATCATGTCAGTGGGACACCCTAGGATGATGATCAATAATGATCATCAACAATTAACTCTTTCCGACCAACCTATACTGAGATAATCAAGCTAAGCTAACTTAGGTCAGATTCACTAGCCCCAAGATTTTTTTATCACTCGACCATGGTATGGATCATGTCAGTGGGACACGCTAGGATGATGATCAATAATGATCATCAACAATTAACTCTTTCCAACCAACCTATACTGAGATAATCAAGCTAAACTAACTTGGGTCAGATTCACTAGCACCAAGATTTTTTTATCACTCGACCATCGTATGGATCATGTCAGTGGGACACCCTAGGATGATGATCAATAATGATCATCAACAATTAACTCTTTCCGACCAACCTATACTGAGATAATCAAGCTAATCTAATTTGGGTAAGATTCACTAGCTCCAAGATTTTTTTATCACTCGACCATGGTATTAATCATGTCAGTGGGACACCCTAGGATGATGATCAATAATGATCATCAACAATTAACTCTTTCCGACCAACCTATACTGAGATAATCAAGCTAATCTAATTTGGGTAAGATTCACTAGCTCCAAGATTTTTTTATCACTCGACCATGGTAATAATCATGTCAGTGGGACACCCTAGGATGATGATCAATAATGATCATCAACAATTAACTCTTTCCGACCAACCTATACTGAGATAATCAAGCTAATCTAATTTGGGTAAGATTCACTAGCTTCAAGATTTTTTTATCACTCGACCATGGTATGGATCATGTCAGTGGGACACCCAAGGATGATGATCAATAATGATC
This sequence comes from Ganaspis brasiliensis, assembly GCA_037103525.1. Lineage (NCBI taxonomy): Eukaryota > Metazoa > Arthropoda > Insecta > Hymenoptera > Figitidae > Ganaspis > Ganaspis brasiliensis. The sequence continues at coordinate 39,424 of JAZKLR010000396.1, read as the reverse complement.
ATCAACAATTAACTCTTTCCGACCAACCTATACTGAGATAATCAAGCTAAACTAATTTGGGTAAGATTCACTAGCTCCAAGATTTTTTTATCACTCGACCATGGTATGGATTATGTCACTGGAACACCCTAGAATGATGATCAATAATGATCATCAACAATTAACTCTTTCCGACCAACCTATACTGAGATAATCAAGCTAAACAAACTTGGGTCAGATTCACTAGCTCCAACATTTTTTTATCACTCGACCATGGTATAGATCATGTCCCTGGGATACCCTAGGATAATGATCAATAATGATCATCAACAATTAACCCTTTTCGACCAACCTATACTGAGATAATCAAGCTAAACTAACTTGGGTCAGATTCACTAGCCCCAAGATTTTTTTATCACTCGACCATGGTATTAATCATGTCAGTGGGACACCCTATGATGATGATCAATAATGATCATCAACAATTAACTCTTTCCGACCAACCTATACTGAGATAATCAAGCTAAACTAATTTGGGCAAGATTCACTAGCTCCAAGATTTTTTTATCACTCGACCATGGTATGGATCATGTCAGTGGGACACCTTAAGATGATGATCAATAATGATCATCAACAATTAACTCTTTCCGACCAACCTATACTGAGATAATCAAGCTAAACTAATTTGAGTAAGATTCACTAGCTCCAAGATTTTTTTATCACTCGACCATGGTATGGATCATGTCAGTGGGACACCCTAGGATGATGATCAATAATGATCATCAACAATTAACTCTTTCCGACCAACCTATACTGAGATAATCAAGCTAAACTAATTTGGGCAAGAATCACTAGCTACAAGATTTTTTTATCACTCGACCATGGTATGGATCATGTCCCTAGGATACCCTAGGATGATGATCAGTGATGATCATTACCAATTACCCTTTCCGACCTACTCATTCTGAGATAATCAAGCTAAACTAACTTGGGTCAGATTCACTAGCACCAAGATTTTTTTATCACATGACCATGGTATGGATCATGTCCCTAGGACACCCTAGGATAATGATCAGTGATGATCATACCAATTACCCTTTCCGACCTACTCATACTGAGATAATCAAGCTAAACTAACTTGGGTCAGATTCACTAGCACCAAGATTTTTTATCACATGACCATAGTATGGATCATGTAAGTGGGACACCCTAGGATGATGATCAATGATGATCATCAAAAATTATCCCTTTTCGACTAACCTATACTGAGATAATCAAGCTAAACTAGCTTCGGTCGGATTCACTAGCCCCAAGATTTTTTTATCACTCGACCATGGTATAGATCATGTCTCTAAGATACCCTAGGATGATGACCAATGATGATCATCAACAATTAACCCTTTCCGACCAACTCATACTGAGATAATCAAGCTGAACCAACTTGGCTCAGATTCACTAGCACCAAGATTTTTTTATCACTCGACCATGGTATGGATCATGTTAGTGGGACACCCTAGGATGATGACCAATGATGATCATCAACAATTAACCCTTTCCGACTAACTCATACTGAGATAATCAAGCTGAACCATCTTGGCTCAGATTCACTAGCACCAAGATTTTTTTATCACTCGACCATCATATGGATCATGTGAGTGGGACACCCTAGGATGATGACCAATGATGATCATCAACAATTAACCCTTTCCGACTAACTTATACTGAGATAATCAAGCTGAACCATCTTGGCTCAGTTTCACTAGCACCAAGATTTTTTTATCACTCGACCATCATATGGATCATGTGAGTGGGACACCCTAGGATGATGATCAATGATGATCATCAACAATTAACCCATTCCGACCAACCAATACTGAGATAATCAAGCTAAACTAACTTGGGTCAGATTCACTAGCCCCAAGTTTTTTTTATCACTCGACCATGGTATGGATCATGTCAGTGGGACACCCTAGGATGATGATCAATGATGATCATCAATAATTAACCCTTTCCGACCAACCTATACTGAGATAATCAAGCTAAACTAACTTGGGTCAGATTCACTAGCCCCAAGATTTTTTTAACACTCGCCCATGGTATTAATCATGTCAGTGGGACACCCTAGGATGATGATCAATAATGATTATCAACAATTAACTCTTTCCGACCAACCTATACTGAGATAATCAAGCTAAACTAATTTGGGTAAGATTCACTAGCTCCAAGATTTTTTTATCACTCGACCATGGTATGGATCATGACACTGGAACACCCTAGAATGATGATCAATAATGATCATCAACAATTGACTCTTTCCGACCAACCTATACTGAGATAATCAAGCTAAACTAACTGAGGTCAGTTTCACTAGCCCCAAGATTTTTTTATCACTCGACCATGGTATTAATCATGTCAGTGAGACACCCTAGGATGATGATCAATAATGATCATCAACAATTAACTCTTTCCGACCAACCTATACTGAGATAATCAAGCTAAACTAATTTGGGCAAGATTCACTAGCTCCAAGATTTTTTTATCACTCGACCATGGTATAGATCATGTCAGTGGGACACCCTAGGATAATGATCAATAATGATCATCAACAATTAACTCTTTCCGACCAACCTATACTAAGATAATCAAGCTAAACTAACTTGGGTCAGATTCACTAGCCCTAAGATTTTTTTATCACTCGACCATGGTATGGATCATGTCAGCGGGACACCCTAGGATGATGATCAATAATGATCATCAACAATTAACTCTTTCCGACCAACCTATACTGAGATAATCAAGCTAAACTAACTTGGGTCAGATTCACTAGCACCAAGATTTTTTTATCACTCGACCATGGTATGGATCATGTCAGTGGGATACCCTAGGATGATGATCAATAATGATCATCAACAATTAACTCTTTCCGACCTACCTATACTGAGATAATCAAGCTAATCTAATTTGGGTAAGATTCACTAGCTCCAAGATTTTTTTATCACTCGACCATGGTTTTAATCATGTCAGTGGGACACCCTAGGATAATGATCAATAATGATCATCAACAATTAACTCTTTCCGACCAACCTATACTGAGATAATCAAGCTAAACTAACTTGGGTCAGATTCACTAGCCCCAAGATTTTTTTATCACTCGACCATGGTATTAATCATGTCAGTGGGATACCCTAGGATGATGATCAATAATGATCATCAACAATTAACTCTTTCCGACCAACCTATACTGAGATAATAAAGCTAAACTAATTTGGGTAAGATTCACTAGCCCCAAGATTTTTTTATCACTCGACCATGGTATTAATCATGTCAGTGGGATACCCTAGGATGATGATTAATAATGATCATCAACAATTAACTCTTTCCGACCAACCTATACTGAGATAATCAAGCTAAACTAACTTAGGTCAGATTCACTAGCACCAAGATTTTTTTATCACTAGACCATGGTATGGATCATGTCAGTGGGACACCCTAGGATAATGGTCAATGATGATCATCAACAATTAACCCTTTTCGACCAACCTATACTGAGATAATCAAGCTAAACTAGCTTCGGTCAGATTCACTAGCCCCAAGATTTTTTTATCACTCGACCGTGGTATAGATCATGTCTCTAAGATACCCTAGGATGATGACCAATGATGATCATCAACAATTAACCCTTTCCGACCAACTCATACTGAGATAATCAAGCTGAACCAACTTGGCTCAGATTCACTAGCACCAAGATTTTTTTATCACTCGACCATCGTATGGATCATGTCAGTGGGACACCCTAGGATGATGATCAATAATGATCATCAACAATTAACTCTTTCCGACCAACCTATACTGAGATAATCAAGCTAAACTAACTTGGGTCAGATTCACTAGCACCAAGATTTTTTTATCACTCGACCATGGTATGGATCATGTCAGTGGGACACCCTAGGATGATGATCAATAATGATCATCAACAATTAACTCTTTCCGACCAACCTATACTGAGATAATCAAGCTAATCTAATTTGGGTAAGATTCACTAGCTCCAAGATTTTTTTATCACTCGACCATGGTATTAATCATGTCAGTGGGACACTCTAGGATGATGATCAATAATGATCATCAACAATTAACTCTTTCCGACCAACCTATACTGAGATAATCAAGCTAAACTAACTTGGGTCAGATTCACTAGCACCAAGATTTTTTTATCACTCGACCATCGTATGGATCATGTCAGTGGGACACCCTAGGATGATCATCAATAATGATCATCAACAATTAACTCTTTCCGACCAACCTATACTGAGATAATAAAGCTAAACTAATTTGGGTAAGATTCACTAGCTCCAAGATTTTTTTATCACTCGACCATTTTATGGATCATGTCAGTGGGACACCCTAGGATGATGATCAATAATGATCATCAACAATTAACTCTTTCCGACCAACCTATACTGAGATAATCAAGCTAATCTAATTTGGGTAAGATTCACTAGCTCCAAGATTTTTTTATCACTCGACCATGGTCTTAATCATGTCAGTGGGACACCCTAGGATGATGATCAATAATAATCATCAACAATTAACTCTTTCCGACCAACCTATACTGAGATAATCAAGCTGAACCAACTTGGCTCAGATTCACTAGCACCAAGATTTTTTTATCACTCGACCATGGTATGGATCATGTTAGTGGGACACCCTAGGATGATGACCAATGATGATCATCAACAATTAACCCTTTCCGACTAACTCATACTGAGATAATCAAGCTGAACCATCTTGGCTCAGATTCACTAGCACCAAGATTTTTTTATCACTCGACCATCATATGGATCATGTGAGTGGGACACCCTAGGATGATGACCAATGATGATCATCAACAATTAACCCTTTCCGACTAACTTATACTGAGATAATCAAGCTGAACCATCTTGGCTCAGATTCACTAGCACCAAGATTTTTTTATCACTCGACCATCATATGGATCATGTGAGTGGGACACCCTAGGATGATGATCAATGATGATCATCAACAATTAACCCATTCCGACCAACCAATACTGAGATAATCAAGCTAAACTAACTTGGGTCAGATTCACTAGCCCCAAGATTTTTTTATCACTCGACCATGGTATGGATCATGTCAGTGGGACACCCTAGGATGATGATCAATGATGATCATCAATAATTAACCCTTTCCGACCAACCTATACTGAAATAATCAAGCTAAACTAACTTGGGTCAGATTTACTACCTCCAAGATTTTTTTATCACTCGACCATGGTATGGATCATGTCAGTGGGAAACCCTAGGATAATGATTAATGATGATTATCAGCAATTAACACATTACGACCAACCTATACTGAGATAATCAAGCTAAACTAACTTGGGTCAGATTCACTAGCTCCAACATTTTTTTATCACTCGACCATGGTATAGATCATGTCCCTGGGATACCCTAGGATAATGATCAATAATGATCATCAACAATTACCCCTTTTCGACCAACCTATACTGAGATAATCAAGCTAAACTAACTAGGGTCAGATTCACTAGCCCCATGATTTTTTTATCACTCGACCATGGTATGGATCATGTCCCTGGGATACCCTAGGATAATGATCAATAATGATCATCAACAATTAACCCTTTTCCACCAACCTATACTGAGATAATCAAGCTAAACTAACTAGGGTCAGATTCACTAGCCCCAAGATTTTTTGATCACTCGACCATGGTATGGATCATGTCAGTGGGACACCCTAGGATGATGATCAATGATGATCATCAACAATTAACACATTACGACCAACCTATACTGAGATAATCAAGCTAAACTAACTTGGGTCAGATTCACTAGCACCAAGATTTTTTTATCACATGACCATGGTATGAATCATGTCAGTGGGATACCCTAGGATGATGATCAATAATGATCATCAACAATTAACTCTTTCCGACCTACCTATACTGACATAATCAAGCTAAACTAACTTGGGTCAGATTTACTAGCTCCAAGATTTTTTTATCAATTGACCATGGTATGGATTATGTCAGTGGGACACCCTAGGATGATGATCAATAATGATCATCAACAATTAACACATTACGACCAACCTATACTGAGATAATCAAGCTAACCTAACTTGGGTCAGATTCACTAGCTCCAACATTTTTTTATCACTCGACCATGGTATAGATTATGTCCCTGGGATACCCTACGATAATGATCAATAATGATCATCAATAATTAACCCTTTTCGAACAACCTATACTGAGATAATCAAGCTAAACTAACTTGGGTCAGATTCACTAGCTCCAACATTTTTTTATCACTCGACCATGGTATTAATCATGTCAGTGAGACACCCTAGGATGATGATCAATAATGATCATCAACAATTAACTCTTTCCGACCAACCTATACTGAGATAATCAAGCTAAACTAATTTGGGTAAGATTCACTAGCTCCAAGATTTTTTTATCACTCGACCATGGTATGGATCATGACACTGGAACACCCTAGAATGATGATCAATAATGATCATCAACAATTAACTCTTTCCGACCAACCTATACTGAGATAATCAAGCTAAACTAACTGAGGTCAGATTCACTAGCCCCAAGATTTTTTTATCACTCGACCATGGTATTAATCATGTCAGTGAGACACCCTAGGATGATGATCAATAATGATCATCAACAATTAACTCTTTCCGACCAACCTATACTGAGATAATCAAGCTAAACTAATTTGGGCAAGATTCACTAGCTCCAAGATTTTTTTATCACTCGACCATGGTATGGATCATGTCAGTGGGACACCCTAGGATAATGATCAATAATGATCATCAACAATTAACTCTTTCCGACCAACCTATACTGAGATAATCAAGCTAAACTAACTTGGGTCAGATTTACTAGCCCTAAGATTTTTTTATCACTCGACCATGGTATGGATCATGTCAGCGGGACACCCTAGGATGATGATCAATAATGATCATCAACAATTAACTCTTTCCGACCAACCTATACTGAGATAATCAAGCTAAACTAACTTGGGTCAGATTCACTAGCACCAAGATTTTTTTATCACTCGACCATGGTATGGATCATGTCAGTGGGATACCCTAGGATGATGATCAATAATGATCATCAACAATTAACTCTTTCCGACCTACCTATACTGAGATAATCAAGCTAATCTAATTTGGGTAAGATTCACTAGCTCCAAGATTTTTTTATCACTCGACCATGGTTTTAATCATGTCAGTGGGACACCCTAGGATAATGATCAATAATGATCATCAACAATTAACTCTTTCCGACCAACCTATACTGAGATAATCAAGCTAAACTAACTTGGGTCAGATTCACTAGCTCCAACATTTTTTTATCACTCGACCATGGTATAGATCATGTCCCTGGGATACCCTAGGATAATGATCAATAATGATCATCAACAATTACCCCTTTTCGACCAACCTATACTGAGATAATCAAGCTAAACTAACTAGGGTCAGATTCACTAGCCCCATGATTTTTTTATCACTCGACCATGGTATGGATCATGTCCCTGGGATACCCTAGGATAATGATCAATAATGATCATCAACAATTAACCCTTTTCCACCAACCTATACTGAGATAATCAAGCTAAACTAACTAGGGTCAGATTCACTAGCCCCAAGATTTTTTGATCACTCGACCATGGTATGGATCATGTCAGTGGGACACCCTAGGATGATGATCAATGATGATCATCAACAATTAACACATTACGACCAACCTATACTGAGATAATCAAGCTAAACTAACTTGGGTCAGATTCACTAGCACCAAGATTTTTTTATCACATGACCATGGTATGAATCATGTCAGTGGGATACCCTAGGATGATGATCAATAATGATCATCAACAATTAACTCTTTCCGACCTACCTATACTGACATAATCAAGCTAAACTAACTTGGGTCAGATTTACTAGCTCCAAGATTTTTTTATCAATTGACCATGGTATGGATTATGTCAGTGGGACACCCTAGGATGATGATCAATAATGATCATCAACAATTAACACATTACGACCAACCTATACTGAGATAATCAAGCTAACCTAACTTGGGTCAGATTCACTAGCTCCAACATTTTTTTATCACTCGACCATGGTATAGATTATGTCCCTGGGATACCCTACGATAATGATCAATAATGATCATCAATAATTAACCCTTTTCGAACAACCTATACTGAGATAATCAAGCTAAACTAACTTGGGTCAGATTCACTAGCTCCAACATTTTTTTATCACTCGACCATGGTATTAATCATGTCAGTGAGACACCCTAGGATGATGATCAATAATGATCATCAACAATTAACTCTTTCCGACCAACCTATACTGAGATAATCAAGCTAAACTAATTTGGGTAAGATTCACTAGCTCCAAGATTTTTTTATCACTCGACCATGGTATGGATCATGACACTGGAACACCCTAGAATGATGATCAATAATGATCATCAACAATTAACTCTTTCCGACCAACCTATACTGAGATAATCAAGCTAAACTAACTGAGGTCAGATTCACTAGCCCCAAGATTTTTTTATCACTCGACCATGGTATTAATCATGTCAGTGAGACACCCTAGGATGATGATCAATAATGATCATCAACAATTAACTCTTTCCGACCAACCTATACTGAGATAATCAAGCTAAACTAATTTGGGCAAGATTCACTAGCTCCAAGATTTTTTTATCACTCGACCATGGTATGGATCATGTCAGTGGGACACCCTAGGATAATGATCAATAATGATCATCAACAATTAACTCTTTCCGACCAACCTATACTGAGATAATCAAGCTAAACTAACTTGGGTCAGATTTACTAGCCCTAAGATTTTTTTATCACTCGACCATGGTATGGATCATGTCAGCGGGACACCCTAGGATGATGATCAATAATGATCATCAACAATTAACTCTTTCCGACCAACCTATACTGAGATAATCAAGCTAAACTAACTTGGGTCAGATTCACTAGCACCAAGATTTTTTTATCACTCGACCATGGTATGGATCATGTCAGTGGGATACCCTAGGATGATGATCAATAATGATCATCAACAATTAACTCTTTCCGACCTACCTATACTGAGATAATCAAGCTAATCTAATTTGGGTAAGATTCACTAGCTCCAAGATTTTTTTATCACTCGACCATGGTTTTAATCATGTCAGTGGGACACCCTAGGATAATGATCAATAATGATCATCAACAATTAACTCTTTCCGACCAACCTATACTGAGATAATCAAGCTAAACTAACTTGGGTCAGATTCACTAGCCCCAAGATTTTTTTATCACTCGACCATGGTATGGATCATGTCAGTGGGACACCCTAGGATAATAGTCAATGATGATCATCAACAATTAACCCTTTTCGACCAACCTATACTGAGATAATCAAGCTAAACTAGCTTCGGTCAGATTCACTAGCCCCAAGATTTTTTTATCACTCGACCATGGTATAGATCATGTCTCTAAGATACCCTAGGATGATGACCAATGATGATCATCAACAATTAACCCTTTCCGACCAACTCATACTGAGATAATCAAGCTGAACCAACTTGGCTCAGATTCACTAGCACCAAGATTTTTTTATCACTCGACCATCGTATGGATCATGTCAGTGGGACACCCTAGGATGATCATCAATAATGATCATCAACAATTAACTCTTTCCGACCAACCTATACTGAGATAATAAAGCTGAACTAATTTGGGTAAGATTCACTAGCTCCAAGATTTTTTTATCACTCGACCATGGTATGGATCATGACACTGGAACACCCTAGAATGATGATCAATAATGATCATCAACAATTAACTCTTTCCGACCAACCTATACTGAGATAATCAAGCTAAGCTAACTTAGGTCAGATTCACTAGCCCCAAGATTTTTTTATCACTCGACCATGGTATGGATCATGTCAGTGGGACACCCTAGGATGATGATCAATAATGATCATCAACAATTAACTCTTTCCGACCAACCTATACTGAGATAATCAAGCTAAACTAACTTGGGTCAGATTCACTAGCACCAAGATTTTTTTATCACTCGACCATGGTATGGATCATGTCAGTGGGACACCCTAGGATGATGATCAATAATGATCATCAACAATTAACTCTTTCCGACCAACCTATACTGAGATAATCAAGCTAAACTAATTTGGGTAAGATTCACTAGCTCCAAGATTTTTTTATCATTCGACCATGGTATGGATCATGTCACTGGAACACCCTAGAATGATGATCAATGATGATCATCAACAATTAACCCTTTCCGACCAACCTATACTGAGATAATAAAGCTAAACTAATTTGGGTAAGATTCACTAGCTCCAAGATTTTTTTATCACTCGACCATGGTATGGATCATGACACTGGAACACCCTAGAATGATGATCAATAATGATCATCAACAATTAACTCTTTCCGACCAACCTATACTGAGATAATCAAGCTAAGCTAACTTAGGTCAGATTCACTAGCCCCAAGATTTTTTTATCACTCGACCATGGTATGGATCATGTCAGTGGGCCACCCTAGGATGATGATCAATAATGATCATCAACAATTAACTCTTTCCGACCAACCTATACTGAGATAATCAAGCTAAACTAACTTGGGTCAGATTCACTAGCACCAAGATTTTTTTATCACTCGACCATCGTATGGATCATGTCAGTGGGACACCCTAGGATGATCATCAATAATGATCATCAACAATTAACTCTTTCCGACCAACCTATACTGAGATAATAAAGCTAAACTAATTTGGGTAAGATTCACTAGCTCCAAGATTTTTTTATCACTCGACCATGGTATGGATCATGTCAGTGGGACACCCTAGGATGATGATCAATAATGATCATCAACAATTAACTCTTTCCGACCAACCTATACTGAGATAATCAAGCTAATCTAATTTGGGTAAGATTCACTAGCTCCAAGATTTTTTTATCACTCGACCATGGTATTAATCATGTCAGTGGGACACCCTAGGATGATGATCAATAATAATCATCAACAATTAACTCTTTCCGACCAACCTATACTGAGATAATCAAGCTAATCTAATTTGGGTAAGATTCACTAGCTCCAAGATTTTTTTATCACTCGACCATGGTATTAATCATGTCAGTGGGACACCCTAGGATGATGATCAATAATGATCATCAACAATTAACTCTTTCCGACCAACCTATACTGAGATAATCAAGCTAATCTAATTTGGGTTAGATTCACTAGCTCCAAGATTTTTTTATCACTCGACCTTGGTATGGATCATGTCAGTGGGACACCCAAGGATGATGATCAATAATGATCATTAACAATTAACTCTTTCCGACCAACCTATACTGAGATAATCAAGCTAAACTAATTTGGGTAAGATTCACTAGCTCCAAGATTTTTTTATCACTCGACCATGGTATGGATTATGTCACTGGAACACCCTAGAATGATGATCAATAATGATCATCAACAATTAACTCTTTTTGACCAACCTATACTGAGATAATCAAGCTAAACAAACTTGGGTCAGATTCACTAGCTCCAACATTTTTTTATCACTCGACCATGGTATAGATCATGTCCCTGGGATACCCTAGGATAATGATCAATAATGATCATCAACAATTAACCCTTTTCGACCAACCTATACTGAGATAATCAAGCTAAACTAACTTGGGTCAGATTCACTAGCCCCAAGATTTTTTTATCACTCGACCATGGTATTAATCATGTCAGTGGGACACCCTAGGATGATGATCAATAATGATCATCAACAATTAACTCTTTCCGACCAACCTATACTGAGATAATCAAGCTAAACTAATTTGGGCAAGATTCACTAGCTCCAAGATTTTTTTATCACTCGACCATGGTATGGATCATGTCAGTGGGACACCTTAAGATGATGATCAATAATGATAATCAACAATTAACTCTTTCCGACCAACCTATACTGAGATAATCAAGCTAAACTGATTTGAGTAAGATTCACTAGCTCCAAGATTTTTTTATCACTCGACCATGGTATGGATCATGACACTGGAACACCCTAGAATGATGATCAATAATGATCATCAACAATTAACTCTTTCCGACCAACCTATACTGAGATAATCAAGCTAAACTAACTTGGGTCAGATTCACTAGCCCCAAGATTTTTTTATCACTCGCCCATGGTATTAATCATGTCAGTGGGACACCCTAGGATGATGATCAATAAAGATCATCAACAATTAACTCTTTCCGACCAACCTATACTGAGATATGCAAGCTAAACTAATTTATGTAAGATTCACTAGCTCCAAGATTTTTTTATCACTCGACGATGGTATGGATCATGTCAGTGGGACACCCTAGGATGATGATCAATAATGATCATCAACAATTAACTCTTTCCGACCAACCTATACTGAGATAATCAAGCTAAACTAATTTGGGCACGAATCACTAGCTCCAAGATTTTTTTATCACTCGACCATGGTATGGATCATGTCCCTAGGATACCCTAGGATGATGATCAGTGATGATCATTACCAATTACCCTTTCCGACCTACTCATTCTGAGATAATCAAGCTAAACTAACTTGGGTCAGATTCACTAGCACCAAGATTTTTTTATCACATGACCATGGTATGGATCATGTCCCTAGGACACCCTAGGATGATGATCAGTGATGATCATACCAATTACCCTTTCCGACCTACTCATACTGAGATAATCAAGCTAAACTAACTTGGGTCAGATTCACTAGCACCAAGATTTTTTATCACATGACCATAGTATGGATCATGTAAGTGGGACACCCTAGGATGATGATCAATGATGATCATCAAAAATTATCCCTTTTCGACTAACCTATACTGAGATAATCAAGCTGAACCATCTTGGCTCAGATTCACTAGCACCAAGATTTTTTTATCACTAGACCATGATATGGATCATGTCAGTGGGACACCCTAGGATAATGATCAATGATGATCATCAACAATTAACCCTTTTCGACCAACCTATACTGAGATAATCAAGCTAAACTAGCTTCGGTCGGATTCACTAGCCCCAAGATTTTTTTATCACTCGACCATGGTATAGATCATGTCTCTAAGATACCCTAGGATGATGACCAATGATGATCATCAACAATTAACCCTTTCCGACCAACTCATACTGAGATAATCAAGCTGAACCAACTTGGCTCAGATTCACTAGCACCAAGATTTTTTTATCACTCGACCATCGTATGGATCATGTCAGTGGGACACCCTAGGATGATCATCAATGATGATTATCAACAATTAACCCTTTCCGACCAACCTATACTGAGATAATCAAGCTAATCTAATTTGGGTAAGATTCACTAGCTCCAAGATTTTTTTATCACTCGACCATGGTATTAATCATGTCAGTGGGACACCCTAGGATGATGATCAATAATGATCATCAACAATTAACTCTTTCCGACCAATCTATACTGAGATAATCAAGCTAAACTAATTTGGGTAAGATTCACTAGCTCCAAGATTTTTTTATCATTCGACCATGGTATGGATCATGTCACTGAAACACCCTAGAATGATGATCAATGATGATCATCAACAATTAACCCTTTCCGACCAATCTATACTGAGATAATCAAGCTGAAACATCTTGGCTCAGATTCACTAGTACCAAGATTTTTTTATCACTCGACCATGGTATGGATTATGTCACTGGGACAAACTAGGATAATGATCAATAATGATCATTAACAATTAATTCTTTCCAACCAACCTATACTGAGATAATCAAGCTAAACTAATTTGGGTAAGATTCACTAGCTCCAAGATTTTTTTATAACTCGACCATGGTATGGATCATGTCACTGGAACACCCTAGAATGATGATCAATAATGATCATCAACAATTAACCCTTTCCGACCAATCTATACTAAGATAATCAAGCTGAAACATCTTGGCTCAGATTCACTAGTACCAAGATTTTTTTATCACTCGACCATTGTATGGATTTTGTCACTGGGACACACTAGGATAATGATCAATAATGATCATCAACAATTAACTCTTTCCGACCAACCTATACTGAGATAATCAAGCTAATCTAATTTGGGTAAGATTCACTAGCTCCAAGATTTTTTTATCACTCGACCATGGTATGGATCATGTCAGTGGGACACCCTAGGATGATGATCAATAATGATCATCAACAATTAACTCTTTCCGACCAACCTATACTGAGATAATCAAGCTAAACTAATTTGGGTAAGATTCACTAGCCCCAAGATTTTTTTATCACTCGACCATGGTATTAATCATGTCAGTGGGACACCCTAGGATGACGATCAATAATGATCATCAACAATTAACTCTTTCCGACCAACCTATACTGAGATAATCAAGCTAAACTAATTTGGGCAAGATTCACTAGCTCCAAGATTTTTTTATCACTCGACCATGGTATGGATCATGTCAGTGGGACACCTTAGGATGATGATCAATAATGATCATCAACAATTAACTCTTTCCGACCAACCTATACTGAGATAATCAAGCTAAACTAATTTGAGTAAGATTCACTAGCTCCAAGATTTTTTTATCACTCGACCATGGTATGGATCATGACACTGGAACACCCTAGAATGATGATCAATAATGATCATCAACAATTAACTCTTTCCGACCAACCTATACTGAGATAATCAAGCTAAGCTAACTTAGGTCAGATTCACTAGCCCCAAGATTTTTTTATCACTCGACCATGGTATGGATCATGTCAGTGGGACACCCTAGGTTGATGATCAATAATGATCATCAACAATTAACTCTTTCCGACCAACCTATACTGAGATAATCAAGCTAAACTAACTTGGGTCAGATTCACTAGCACCAAGATTTTTTTATCACTCGACCATGGTATGGATCATGTCAGTGGGACACCCTAGGATGATGATCAATAATGATCATCAACAATTAACTCTTTCCGACCAACCTATACTGAGATAATCAAGCTAATCTAATTTGGGTAAAATTCACTAGCTCCAAGATTTTTTTATCACTCGACCATGGTATTAATCATGTCAGTGGGACACCCTAGGATGATGATCAATAATGATCATCAACAATTAACTCTTTCCGACCAACCTATACTGAGATAATCAAGCTAAACTAATTTGGGTAAGATTCACTAGCTCCAAGATTTTTTTATCATTCGACCATGGTATGGATCATGTCACTGGAACACCCTAGAATGATGATCAATGATGATCATCAACAATTAACCCTTTCCGACCAATCTATACTGAGATAATCAAGCTGAAACATCTTGGCTCAGATTCACTAGTACCAAGATTTTGTTATCATTCGACCATGGTATAGATCATGTCCCTGGGATACCCTAGGATAATGATCAATAATGATCATCAACAATTAACTCTTTCCGACCAACCTATACTGAGATAATCAAGCTAAGCTAACTTAGGTCAGATTCACTAGCCCCAAGATTTTTTTATCACTCGACCATGGTATGGATCATGTCAGTGGGACACCCTAGGATGATGATCAATAATGATCATCAACAATTAACTCTTTCCGACCAACCTATACTGAGATAATCAAGCTAAACTAACTTGGGTCAGATTCACTAGCACCAAGATTTTTTTATCACTCGACCATCGTATGGATCATGTCAGTGGGACACCCTAGGATGATCATCAATAATGATCATCAACAATTAACTCTTTCCGACCAACCTATACTGAGATAATAAAGCTAAACTAATTTGGGTAAGATTCACTAGCTCCAAGATTTTTTTATCACTCGACCATGGTATGGATCATGTCAGTGGGACACCCTAGGATGATGATCAATAATGATCATCAACAATTAACTCTTTCCGACCAACCTATACTGAGATAATCAAGCTAATCTA
Organism: Ganaspis brasiliensis; assembly: GCA_037103525.1. NCBI lineage: Eukaryota > Metazoa > Arthropoda > Insecta > Hymenoptera > Figitidae > Ganaspis > Ganaspis brasiliensis. The sequence continues at coordinate 23,418 of JAZKLR010000396.1, read as the reverse complement.
ATTTGGGTAAGATTCACTAGCTCCAAGATTTTTTTATCACTCGACCATGGTATTAATCATGTCAGTGGGACACCCTAGGATGATGATCAATAATGATCATCAACAATTAACTCTTTCCGACCAACCTATACTGAGATAATCAAGCTAAACTAATTTGGGTAAGATTCACTAGCTCCAAGATTTTTTTATCACTCGACCATGGTATGGATCATGACACTGGAACACCCTAGAATGATGATCAATAATGATCATCAACAATTAACTCTTTCCGACCAACCTATACTGAGATAATCAAGCTAAGCTAACTTAGGTCAGATTCACTAGCCCCAAGATTTTTTTATCACTCGACCATGGTATGGATCATGTCAGTGGGACACCCTAGGATGATGATCAATAATGATCATCAACAATTAACTCTTTCCGACCAACCTATACTGAGATAATCAAGCTAAACTAACTTGGGTCAGATTCACTAGCACCAAGATTTTTTTATCACTCGACCATGGTATGGATCATGTCAGTGGGACACCCTAGGATGATGATCAATAATGATCATCAACAATTAACTCTTTCCGACCAACCTATACTGAGATAATCAAGCTAATCTAATTTGGGTAAGATTCACTAGCTCCAAGATTTTTTTATCACTCGACCATGGTATTAATCATGTCAGTGGGACACCCTAGGATGATGATCAATAATGATCATCAACAATTAACTCTTTCCGACCAACCTATACTGAGATAATCAAGCTAAACTAATTTGGGTAAGATTCACTAGCTCCAAGATTTTTTTATCATTCGACCATGGTATGGATCATGTCACTGGAACACCCTAGAATGATGATCAATGATGATCATCAACAATTAACCCTTTCCGACCAATCTATACTGAGATAATCAAGCTGAAACATCTTGGCTCAGATTCACTAGTACCAAGATTTTGTTATCATTCGACCATGGTATAGATCATGTCCCTGGGATACCCTAGGATAATGATCAATAATGATCATCAACAATTAACTCTTTCCGACCAACCTATACTGAGATAATCAAGCTAAGCTAACTTAGGTCAGATTCACTAGCCCCAAGATTTTTTTATCACTCGACCATGGTATGGATCATGTCAGTGGGACACCCTAGGATGATGATCAATAATGATCATCAACAATTAACTCTTTCCGACCAACCTATACTGAGATAATCAAGCTAAACTAACTTGGGTCAGATTCACTAGCACCAAGATTTTTTTATCACTCGACCATCGTATGGATCATGTCAGTGGGACACCCTAGGATGATCATCAATAATGATCATCAACAATTAACTCTTTCCGACCAACCTATACTGAGATAATAAAGCTAAACTAATTTGGGTAAGATTCACTAGCTCCAAGATTTTTTTATCACTCGACCATGGTATGGATCATGTCAGTGGGACACCCTAGGATGATGATCAATAATGATCATCAACAATTAACTCTTTCCGACCAACCTATACTGAGATAATCAAGCTAATCTAATTTGGGTAAGATTCACTAGCTCCAAGATTTTTTTATCACTCGACCATGGTATTAATCATGTCAGTGGGACACCCTAGGATGATGATCAATAATGATCATCAACAATTAACTCTTTCCGACCAACCTATACTGAGATAATCAAGCTAAACTAATTTGGGTAAGATTCACTAGCTCCAAGATTTTTTTATCACTCGACCATGGTATGGATCATGACACTGGAACACCCTAGAATGATGATCAATAATGATCATCAACAATTAACTCTTTCCGACCAACCTATACTGAGATAATCAAGCTAAGCTAACTTAGGTCAGATTCACTAGCCCCAAGATTTTTTTATCACTCGACCATGGTATGGATCATGTCAGTGGGACACCCTAGGATGATGATCAATAATGATCATCAACAATTAACTCTTTCCGACCAACCTATACTGAGATAATCAAGCTAAACTAACTTGGGTCAGATTCACTAGCACCAAGATTTTTTTATCACTCGACCATCGTATGGATCATGTCAGTGGGACACCCTAGGATGATCATCAATAATGATCATCAACAATTAACTCTTTCCGACCAACCTATACTGAGATAATAAAGCTAAACTAATTTGGGTAAGATTCACTAGCTCCAAGATTTTTTTATCACTCGACCATGGTATGGATCATGTCAGTGGGACACCCTAGGATGATGATCAATAATGATCATCAACAATTAACTCTTTCCGACCAACCTATACTGAGATAATCAAGCTAAACTAACTTGGGTCAGATTCACTAGCCCTAAGATTTTTTTATCACTCGACCATGGTATGGATCATGTCAGTGGGACACCCTAGGATGATGATCAATAATGATCATCAACAATTAACTCCTTCCGACCAACCTATACTGAGATAATCAAGCTAAACTAACTAGGGTCAGATTCACTAGCCCCAAGATTTTTTGATCACTCGACCATGGTATGGATCATGTCAGTGGGACACTCTGGGATGATGATCAATGATGATCATCAACAATTAACACATTACGACCAACCTATACTGAGATAATCAAGCTAAACTAACTTAGGTCAGATTCACTAGCACCAAGATTTTTTTATCACTCGACCATAGTATGGATCATGTAAGTGGGACACCCTAGGATGATGATCAATGATGATCATCAACAATTAACACATTACGACCAACCTATACTGAGATAATCAAGCCAAACTAACTTGGGTCAGATTTACTAGCTCCAAGATTTTTTTATCAATTGACCATGGTATGGATTATGTCAGTGGGACACCCTAGGATGATGATCAATAATGATCATCAACAATTAACACATTACGACCAACCTATACTGAGATAATCAAGCTAACCTAACTTGGGTCAGATTCACTAGCTCCAACATTTTTTTATCACTCGACCATGGTATAGATTATGTCCCTGGGATACCCTAGGATAATGATCAATAATGATCATCAATAATTAACCCTTTTCGAACAACCTATACTGAGATAATCAAGCTAAACTAACTTGGGTCAGATTCACTAGCTCCAACATTTTTTTTCACTCGCCCATGGTATTAATCATGTCAGTGGGACACCCTAGGATGATGATCAATAATGATCATCAACAATTAACTCTTTCCGACCAACCTATACTGAGATAATCAAGCTAAACTAATTTGGGTAAGATTCACTAGCTCCAAGATTTTTTTATCACTCGAACATGGTATGGATCATGACACTGGAACACCCTAGAATGATGATCAATAATGATCATCAACAATTAACTCTTTCCGACCAACCTATACTGAGATAATCAAGCTAAACTAACTGAGGTCAGATTCACTAGCCCCAAGATTTTTTTATCACTCGACCATGGTATGGATCATGTCAGTGGGATACCCTAGGATGATGATCAATGATGATCATCAACAATTAACACATTACGACCAACCTATACTGAGATAATCAAGCTAAACTAACTTGGGTCAGATTCACTAGCACCAAGATTTTTTATCACTCGACCATGGTATGGATCATGTCAGTGGGATACCCTAGGATGATGATCAATAATGATCATCAACAATTAACTTTTTCCGACCAACCTATACTGAGATAATCAAGCTAATCTAATTTGGGTAAGATTCACTAGCTCCAAGATTTTTTTATCACTCGACCATGGTTTTAATCATGTCAGTGGGACACCCTAGGATAATGATCAATAATGATCATCAACAATTAACTCTTTCCGACCAACCTATACTGAGATAATCAAGCTAAACTAACTTGGGTCAGATTCACTAGCCCTAAGATTTTTTTATCACTCGACCATGGTATTAATCATGTCAGTGGGATACCCTAGGATGATGATCAATAATGATCATCAACAATTAACTCTTTCCGACCAACCTATACTGGGATAATCAAGCTAAACTAACTTAGGTCAGATTCACTAGCCCCAAGATTTTTTTATCACTCGACCATGGTATTAATCATGTCAGTGGGATACCCTAGGATGATGATCAATAATGATCATCAACAATTAACTCTTTCCGACCAACCTATACTGAGATAATCAAGCTAAACTAACTTAGGTCAGATTTACTAGCCCCAAGATTTTTTTATCACTCGACCATGGTATTAATCATGTCAGTGGGATACCCTAGGATGATGATCAATAATGATCATCAACAATTAACTCTTTCCGACCAACCTATACTGAGATAATCAAGCTAAACTAACTTAGGTCAGATTCACTAGCACCAAGATTTTTTTATCACTAGACCATGGTATGGATCATGTCAGTGGGACACCCTAGGATAATGGTCAATGATGATCATCAACAATTAACCCTTTTCGACCAACCTATACTGAGATAATCAAGCTAAACTAGCTTCGGTCAGATTCACTAGCCCCAAGATTTTTTTATCACTCGACCATCGTATGGATCATGTCAGTGGGACACCCTAGGATGATCATCAATAATGATCATCAACAATTAACCCTTTTCGACCAACCTATACTGAGATAATCAAGCTAAACTAACTAGGGTCAGATTCACTAGCCCCAAGATTTTTTTATCACTCGACCATGGTATGGATCATGTCAGTGGGACACCCTAGGACGATGATCAATAATGATCATCAACAATTCACACATTACGACCAACCTATACTGAGATAATCAAGCTAAACCAACTTGTGTCAGATTCACTAGCCCCAAGATTTTTTTAACACTCGACCATGGTATGGATTATGTCCCTGGGACACCCTAGGATGATGATCAATGATGATCATTACCAATTAACCCTTTCCGACCAACCTATACTGAGATAATCAAGCTAAACTAACTTGGGTCAGATTCACTAGCTCCAACATTTTTTTATCACTCGACCATGGTATAGATCATGTCCCTGGGATACCCTAGGATAATGATCAATAATGATCATCAACAATTAACCCTTTTCGACCAACCTATACTGAGATAATCAAGCTAAACTAACTTGGGTCAGATTCACTAGCCCCAAGATTTTTTTATTACTCGCCCATGGTATTAATCATGTCAGTGGGACACCCTAGGATGATGATCAATAATGATCATCAACAATTAACTCTTTCCGACCAACCTATACTGAGATAATCAAGCTAAACTAATTTGGGTAAGATTCACTAGCTCCAAGATTTTTTTATCACTCGACCATGGTATGGATCATGACACTGGAACACCCTAGAATGATGATCAATAATGATCATCAACAATTAACTCTTTCCGACCAACCTATACTGAGATAATCAAGCTAAACTAACTTAGGTCAGATTCACTAGCTCCAAGATTTTTTTATCACTCCACCATGGTATTAATCATGTTAGTGGGACACCCTAGGATGATGATCAATAATGATCATCAACAATTAACTCTTTCCGACCAACCTATACTGAGATAATCAAGCTAAACTAACTTGGGTCAGATTCACTAGCACCAAGATTTTTTTATCACTCGACCATGGTATGGATCATGTCAGTGGGACACCCTAGGATGATGATCAATAATGATCATCAACAATTAACTCTTTCCGACCAACCTATACTGAGATAATCAAGCTAATCTAATTTGGGTAAGATTCACTAGCTCCAAGATTTTTTTATCACTCGACCATGGTATTAATCATGTCAGTGGGACACCCTAGGATGATGATCAATAATGATCATCAACAATTAACTCTTTCCGACCAACCTATACTGAGATAATCAAGCTAAACAAACTTGGGTCAGATTCACTAGCCCCAAGATTTTTTTATCACTCGACCATGGTTTTAATTATGTCAGTGGGACACCCTAGGATGATGATCAATAATGATCATCAACAATTAACTCTTTCCGACCAACCTATACTGAGATAATCAAGCTAAACTAACTTAGGTCAGATTCACTAGCCCCAAGATTTTTTTATCACTCGACCATGGTATGGATCATGTCAGTGGGACACCCTAGGATGATGATCAATAATGATCATCAACAAGTAACTCTTTCCGACCAACCTATACTGAGATAATCAAGCTAAACTAACTTGGGTCAGATTCACTAGCCCTAAGATTTTTTTATCACTCGACCATGGTATGGATCATGTCAGTGGGACACCCTAGGATGATAATCAATAATGATCATCAACAATTAACTCTTTCCGACCAACCTATACTGATATAATCAAGCTAAACTAACTTGGGTCAGATTCACTAGCACCAAGATTTTTTTATCACTCGACCATGGTATGGATCATGTCAGTGAGACACACTAGGATAATGATCAATAATGATCATCAACAATTAACCCTTTCCGACCAACCTATACTGAGATAATCAAGCTAAACTAACTTGGGTCAGATACACTAGCCCTAAGTTTTTTTTATCACTCGACCATGGTATGGATCATGTCAGTGGGACACCCTAGGATGATGATCAATAATGATCATCAACAATTAACTCTTTCCGACCAACCTATACTGAGATAATTAAGATAAACTAACTTGGGTCAGATTCACTAGCCCTAAGATTTTTTTATCACTCGACCATGGTATGGATCATGTCAGTGGGACACCCTAGGATGATGATCAATAATGATCATCAACAATTAACTCTTTCCGACCAACCTATACTGAGATAATCAAGCTAAACTAACTTAGGTCAGATTCACTAGCCCCAAGATTTTTTTATCACTCGACCATGGTATGGATCATGTCAGTGGGACACCCTAGGATGATAATCAATAATGATCATCAACAATTAACTCTTTCCGACCAACCTATACTGAGATAATCAAGCTAATCTAATTTGGGTAAGATTCACTAGCTCCAAGATTTTTTTATCACTCGACCATGGTATTGATCATGTCACTGGAACACCCTAGAATGATGATCAATGATGATCATCAACAATTAACCCTTTCCGACCAACCTATACTGAGATAATCAAGCTAAACTAACTTGGGTCAGATTCACTAGCACCAAGATTTTTTTATCACTCGACCATAGTATGGATCATGTAAGTGGGACACCCTAGGATGATGATCAATGATGATCATCAACAATTAACACATTACGACCAACCTATACTGAGATAATCAAGCTAAACTAACTTGGGTCAGATTTACTAGCTCCAAGATTTTTTTATCAATTGACCATGGTATGGATTATGTCAGTGGGACACCCTAGGATGATGATCAATAATAATCATCAACAATTAACACATTACGACCAACCTATACTGAGATAATCAAGCTAACCTAACTTGGGTCAGATTCACTAGCTCCAACATTTTTTTATCACTCGACCATGGTATAGATTATGTCCCTGGGATACCCTAGGATAATGATCAATAATGATCATCAATAATTAACCCTTTTCGAACAACCTATACTGAGATAATCAAGCTAAACTAACTTGGGTCAGATTCACTAGCTCCAACATTTTTTTATCACTCGCCCATGGTATTAATCATGTCAGTGGGACACCCTAGGATGATGATCAAAAATGATCATCAACAATTAACTCTTTCGGACCAACCTATACTGAGATAATCAAGCTGAACCAACTTGGCTCAGATTCACTAGCACCAAGATTTTTTTATCACTCGACCATGGTATGGATCATGTCAGTGGGATACCCTAGGATGATGATCAATGATGATCATCAACAATTAACACATTACGACCAACCTATACTGAGATAATCAAGCTAAACTAACTTGGGTCAGATTCACTAGCACCAAGATTTTTTTATCACTCGACCATGGTATGGATCATGTCAGTGGGATACCCTAGGATGTTGATCAATAATGATCATCAACAATTAACTTTTTCCGACCAACCTATACTGAGATAATCAAGCTAATCTAATTTGGGTAAGATTCACTAGCTCCAAGATTTTTTTATCACTCGACCATGGTTTTAATTATGTCAGTGGGACACCCTAGGATAATGATCAATAATGATCATCAACAATTAACTCTTTCCGACCAACCTATACTGAGATAATCAAGCTAAACTAACTTAGGTCAGATTTACTAGCCCCAAGATTTTTTTATCACTCGACCATGGTTTTAATCATGTCAGTGGGACACCCTAGGATGATGATCAATAATGATCATCAACAATTAACTCTTTCCGACCAACCTATACTGAGATAATCAAGCTAAACTAACTTAGGTCAGATTCACTAGCCCCAAGATTTTTTTATCACTCGACCATGGTATTAATCATGTCAGTGGGACACCCTAGGATGATGATCAATAGTGATCATCAACAATTAACTCTTTCCGACCAACCTATACTGAGATAATCAAGCTAAATTAATTTGGGCAAGATTCACTAGCTCCAAGATTTTTTTATCACTCGACCATGGTATGGATCATGTCAGTGAGACACACTAGGATAATGATCAATAATGATCATTAACAATTAACCCTTTCCGACCAACCTATACTGAGATAATCAAGCTAAACTAACTTGGGTCAGATACACTAGCCCTAAGTTTTTTTTATCACTCGAGCATGGTATGGATCATGTCAGTGGGACACCCTAGGATGATGATCAATAATGATCATCAACAATTAACTCTTTCCGACCAACCTATACTGAGATAATCAAGATAAACTAACTTGGGTCAGATTCACTAGCCCTAAGATTTTTGGATCACTCGACCATGGTATGGATCATGTCAGTGGGACACCCTAGGATGATAATCAATAATGATCATCAACAATTAACTCTTTCCGACCAACCTATACTGAGATAATCAAGCTAATCTAATTTGGGTAAGATTCACTAGCTCCAAGATTTTTTTATCACTCGACCATGGTATTGATCATGTCACTGGAACACCCTAGAATGATGATCAATGATGATCATCAACAATTAACCCTTTCCGACCAATCTATACTGAGATAATCAAGCTGAAACATCTTGGCTCAGATTCACTAGTACCAAGATTTTTTAATCACTTGACCATGGTATGGATTATGTCACTAGGACACACTAGGATAATGATCAATGATGATCATCAAAAATTAACCCTTTCCGACCAACCTATACTGATATAATCAAGCTAAACTAATTTGGGTAAGATTCACTAGCTCCAAGATTTTTTTATCACTCGACCATGGTATGGATCATGTCACTGGAACACCCTAGTATGATGATAAATATTGATCATCAACAATTAACTCTTTTCGACCAACCTATACTGAGATAATCAAGCTAAACTAATTTGGGTAAGATTCACTAGCTCCAAGATTTTTTTATCACTCGATTATGGTATGGATCATGTCAGTGAGACACACTAGGATAATGATCAATAATGATCATCAACTATTAACTATTTCCGACCAACCTATACTGAGATAATCAAGCTAAACTAACTTAGGTCAGATTCACTAGCCCCAAGATTTTTTTATCACTCGACCATGGTATTAATCATGTCAGTGGGACACCCTAGGATGATGATCAATAATGATCATCAACAATTAACTCTTCTCTACCAACCTATACTGAGATAATCAAGCTAAACTAATTTGGGTAAGATTCACTAGCTCCAAGATTTTTTTTATCACTCGACCATGGTATGGATCATGTCACTGGAACACCCTAGAATGATGATCAATAATGATCATCAACAATTAACTATTTCCGACCAACCTATACTGAGATAATCAAGCTAAACTAATTTGGGGTAAGATTCACTAGCTCCAAGATTTTTTTATCACTCGATTATGGTATGGATCATGTCAGTGAGACACACTAGGATAATGATCAATAATGATCATCAACTATTAACTATTTCCGTGCAACCTATACTGATATAATCAAGCTAAACTAACTTAGGTCAGATTCACTAGCCCCAAGATTTTTTTATCACTCGACCAATGGTATTAATCATGTCAGTGGGACACCCTAGGATGATGATCAATAATGATCATCAACAATTAACTCTTTCCTACCAACCCTATACTGAGATAATCAAGCTAAACTAATTTGGGTAAGATTCACTAGCCCCAAGATTTTTTTATCACTCGACCATAGTATTAATCATGTCAGTGGGACACCCTAGGATGATGATCAATAGTGATCATCAACAATTAACTCTTTCCGACCAACCTATACTGAGATAATCAAGCTAAACTAATTTGGGCAAGATTCACTAGCTCCAAGATTTTTTTATCACTCGACCATGGTATGGATCATGTCAGTGGGACACCCTAGGATGATGATCAAATAATGATCATCAACAATTAACTCTTTCCGACCAACCTATACTGAGATAATCAAGCTAAACTAACTTGGGTCAGATACACTAGCCCTAAGTTTTTTTTATCACTCGAGCATGGTATGGATCATGTCACTGGAACACCCTAGAATGATGATCAATAATGATCATCAACAATTAACTCTTTTCGACCAACCTATACTGAGATTATCAAGCTAAACTAATTTGGGTAAGATTCACTAGCTTCAAGATTTTTTTATCACTCGACCATGGTATGGATCATGTCAGTGAGACACACTAGGATAATGATCAATAATGATCATCAACAATTACCTATTTCCGACCAACCTATACTGAGATAATCAAGCTAAACTAACTTAGGTCAGATTTACTAGCCCCAAGATTTTTTATCACTCGACCATGGTTTTAATCATGTCAGTGGGACACCCTAGGATGATGATCAATAATGATCATCAACAATTAACTCTTTCCTACCAACCTATACTGAGATAATCAAGCTAAACTAACTTAGGTCAGATTTACTAGCTCCAAGATTTTTTTATCACTCGACCATGGTATGGATCATGTCACTGGAACACCCTAGAATGATGATCAATAATGATCATTCAACAATTAACTCTTTTCGACCAACCTATACTGAGATAATCAAGCTAAACTAATTTGGGTAACGATTCACTAGCCTTCAGCATTTTTTTATCACTCGACCATGGTCATGGATCATGTCAGTGAGACACAACTAGGATAATGATCAATAATGATCATCAACAATTAACTATTTCCGACCAACCTATACTGAGATAATCAAGCTAAACTAACTTAGGTCAGATTTACTAGCCCCAAGATTTTTTTATCACTCGACCATGGTTTTAATCATGTCAGTGGGACACCCTAGGATGATGATCAATAATGATCATCAACAATTAACTCTTTCCGACCAACCTATACTGAGATAATCAAGCTAAACTAACTTAGGTCAGATTCACTAGCCCCAAGATTTTTTTATCACTCGACCATGGTATTAATCATGTCAGTGGGACACCTTAAGGATGATGATCAATAGTGATCATCAACAATTAACTCTTTCCGACCAACCTATACTGAGATAATCAAGCTAAACTAATTTGGGCAAGATTCACTAGCTCCAAGATTTTTTTATCACTCGACCATGGTATGGATCATGTCAGTGGGACACCCTAGGATGATGATCAATAATGATCATCAACAATTAACTCTTTCCCGACCAACCTATACTGAGATAATCAAGCTAAACTAACTTAGGTCAGATTCACTAGCCCCAAGATTTTTTTATCACTCGACCATGGTATTAATCATGTCAGTGGGACACCCTAGGATGATGATCAATAATGATCATCAACAATTTACTCTTTCCTACCAACCTATACTGAGATAATCAAGCTAAACTAATTTGGGTAAGATTCACTAGCTCCAAGATTTTTTTATCACTCGACCATGGTATGGATCATGTCACTGGAACACCCTAGAATGATGATCAATAATGATCATCAACAATTAACTCTTTTCGACCAACCTATACTGAGATAATCAAGCTAAACTAATTTGGGTAAGATTCACTAGCTCCAAGATTTTTTTATCAGTCGACCATGGTATGGATTATGTCAGTGAGACACACTAGGATAATGATCAATAATGATCATCAACAATTAACTATTTCCGACCAACCTATACTAAGATAATCAAGCTAAACTAACTTAGGTCAGATTCACTAGCCCCAAGATTTTTTTATCACTCGACCATGGTTTTAATCATGTCAGTGGGACACCCTAGGATGATGATCAATAATGATCATGAACAATTAACTCTTTCCGACCAACCTATAATGAGATAATCAAGCTAAACTAACTCTAGGTCAGATTCTCTAGCCCCAAGATTTTTTTTATCACTCGACCCATGGTATTAATCATGTCAGTGGGACACCCTAGGGATGATGATCAATAGTGATCATCAACAATTAACTCTTTCCGACCAACCTATACTGAGATAAATCAAGCTAAACTAATTTGGGCAAGATTCACTAGCTCCAAGATTTTTTTATCACTCGACCATGGTATGGATCATGTCAGTGGGACACCCTAGGATGATGATCAATAATGATCATCAACAATTAACTATTTCCGACCAACCTATACTGAGATAATCAAAGCTAACTAACTTAGGTCAGATTTACTAGCCCCAAGATTTTTTTATCACTCGACCATGGTTTTAATCATGTCAGTGGGACACCCTAGGATATGATCAATAATGATCATCAACAATTAACTCTTTCCCGACCCAACCTATACTGAGATAATCAAGCTAACCTAACTTAGGTCAGATTCACTAGCCCCAAGATTTTTTTATCACTCGACCATGGTATTAATCATGTCAGTGGGACACCCTAGGATGATGATCAATAGTGAACATCAACAATTAACTCTTCCGACCAACCTATACTGAGATAATCAAGCTAAATTAATTTGGGCAAGATTCACTAGCTCCAAGATTTTTTTTATCACTCGACCATGGTATGGATCTTGTCAGTGGGACACCCTAGGATGATGATCAATAATGATCATCAACAATTAACTATTTCCGACCAACCTATACTGAGATAATCAAGCTAAACTAACTTAGGTCAGATTTACTAGCCCCAAGATTTTTTTATCACTCGACCATGGTTTTAATCATGTCAGTGGGACACCCTAGGATGATGATCAATAATGATCATCAACAATTAACTCTTTCCGACCAACCTATACTGAGATAATCAAGCTAAACTAACTTAGGTCAGATTCACTAGCTCCAAGACTTTTTTTATCACTCGACCATGGTATGGATCATGTCACTGGAACACCCTAGGATGATGATCAATAATGATCATCAACAATTAACTCTTTCCCGACCAACCTATACTGAGATAATCAAGCTAAACTAACTTGGGTCAGATTCACTAGCACCACAGATTTTTTTATCACTCGACCATGGTATGGATCATGTCAGTCAAGGCCACCCTAGGATAATAATCAATACATGATTATCAACAATTAACTCTTTCTCGACCAACCTATACTGAGATAATCAAGCTAATCTAATTTGGGTAAGATTCACTAGCTCCAAGATTTTTTTATCACTCGACCATGGTATGGATCATGTCACTGAACACCCTAGAATGATGATCAATGATGATCATCAACAATTAACCCTTTCCGACCAATCTATACTGAGATAATCAAGCTGAAACATCTTGGCTCAGATTCACTAGTACCAAGATTTTTTAATCACTTGACCATGGTATGGATTATGTCACTAGGACACACTAGGATAATGATCAATGATGATCATCAAAAATTAACCCTTTCCGACCAACCTATACTGATATAATCAAGCTAAACTAATTTGGGTAAGATTCACTAGCTCCAAGATTTTTTTATCACTCGACCATGGTATGGATCATGTCACTGGAACACCCTAGAATGATGATAAATATTGATCATCAACAATTAACTCTTTTCGACCAACCAATACTGAGATAATCAAGCTAAACTAATTTGGGTAAGATTTACTAGCTCCAAGATTTTTTTATCACTCGATTATGGTATGGATCATGTCAGTGAGACACACTAGGATAATGATCAATAATGATCATCAACTATAACTATTTCCGACCAACCTATACTGAGATAATCAAGCTAAACTAACTTAGGTCAGATTCACTAGCCCCCAAGATTTTTATATCACTCGACCATGGTATTAATCATGTCAATGGGACACCCTAGGATGATGAGCAATAATGATCATCAACAATTAACTCTTTCCTACCAACCTATACTGAGATAATCAAGCTAAACTAATTTGGGTAAGATTCACTAGCTCCAAGATTTTTTTATCACTCGACCCATGGTATGGATCATGTCACTGGAACCCCTAGAATGATGATCAATAGATGATCATCAACAATTAACTATTTCCGACCAACCTATACTGAGATAATCAAGCTAAACTAATTTGGGTAAGATTCACTAGCTCCAAGATTTTTTTATCACTCGATCTATGGTATGGATCATGTCAGTGAGACACACTAGGATAATGATCAATAATGATCATCAACTATTAACTATTTCCGAAACCTATACTGAGATAATCAAGCTAAACTAACTTAGGTCAGATTCACTAGCCCCAAGATTTTTTTATCACTCGACCATGGTATTAATCATGTCAGTGGGACACCCTAGGATGATGATCAATAATGATCATCAACAATTAACTCTTTCCTACCAACCTATACTGAGATAATCAAGCTAAACTAATTTGGGTAAGATTCACTAGCCCCAAGATTTTTTTATCACTCGACCATAGTATTAATCATGTCAGTGGGACACCCTAGGATGATGATCAATAGTGATCATCAACAATTAACTCTTTCCGACCAACCTATACTGAGATAATCAAGCTAAACTAATTTGGGCAAGATTCACTAGCTCCAAGATTTTTTTATCACTCGACCATGGTATGGATCATGTCAGTGGGACACCCTAGGATGATGATCAATAATGATCATCAACAATTAACTCTTTCCGACCAACCTATACTGAGATAATCAAGCTAAACTAACTTGGGTCAGATACACTAGCCCTAAGTTTTTTTTATCACTCGAGCATGGTATGGATCATGTCACTGGAACACCCTAGAATGATGATCAATAATGATCATCAACAATTAACTCTTTTCGACCAACCTATACTGAGATAATCAAGCTAAACTAATTTGGGTAAGATTCACTAGCTTCAAGATTTTTTTATCACTCGACCATGGTATGGATCATGTCAGTGAGACACACTAGGATAATGATCAATAATGATCATCAACAATTACCTATTTCCGACCAACCTATACTGAGATAATCAAGCTGAACTAACTTAGGTCAGATTTACTAGCCCCAAGATTTTTTTATCACTCGACCATGGTTTTAATCATGTCAGTGGGACACCCTAGGATGATGATCAATAATGATCATCAACAATTAACTCTTTCCTACCAACCTATACTGAGATAATCAAGCTAAACTAATTTGGGTAAGATTCACTAGCTCCAAGATTTTTTTATCACTCGACCATGGTATGGATCATGTCACTGGAACACCCTAGAATGATGATCAATAATGATCATCAACAATTAACTCTTTTCGACCAACCTATACTGAGATAATCAAGCTAAACTAATTTGGGTAAGATTCACTAGCTTCAAGATTTTTTTATCACTCGACCATGGTATGGATCATGTCAGTGAGACACACTAGGATAATGATCAATAATGATCATCAACAATTAACTATTTCCGACCAACCTATACTGAGATAATCAAGCTAAACTAACTTAGGTCAGATTTACTAGCCCCAAGATTTTTTTATCACTCGACCATGGTTTTAATCATGTCAGTGGGACACCCTAGGATGATGATCAATAATGATCATCAACAATTAACTCTTTCCGACCAACCTATACTGAGATAATCAAGCTAAACTAATTTGGGTAAGATTCACTAGCTCCAAGATTTTTTTATCACTCGACCATGGTATGGATCATGTCACTGGAACACCCTAGAATGATGATCAATAATGATCATCAACAATTAACTCTTTTCGACCAACCTATACTGAGATAATCAAGCTAAACTAATTTGGGTAAGATTCACTAGCTTCAAGATTTTTTTATCACTCGACCATGGTATGGATCATGTCAGTGAGACACACTAGGATAATGATCAATAATGATCATCAACAATTAACTATTTCCGACCAACCTATACTGAGATAATCAAGCTAAACTAACTTAGGTCAGATTTACTAGCCCCAAGATTTTTTTATCACTCGACCATGGTTTTAATCATGTCAGTGGGACACCCTAGGATGATGATCAATAATGATCATCAACAATTAACTCTTTCCGACCAACCTATACTGAGATAATCAAGCTAAACTAATTTGGGTAAGATTCACTAGCTCCAAGATTTTTTTATCACTCGACCATGGTATGGATCATGTCACTGGAACACCCTAGAATGATGATCAATAATGATCATCAACAATTAACTCTTTCCGACCAACCTATACTGAGATAATCAAGCTAAACTAACTTAGGTCAGATTCACTAGCCCCAAGATTTTTTTATCACTCGACCATGGTATTAATCATGTCAGTGGGACACCTTAGGATGATGATCAATAGTGATCATCAACAATTAACTCTTTCCGACCAACCTATACTGAGATAATCAAGCTAAACTAATTTGGGCAAGATTCACTAGCTCCAAGATTTTTTTATCACTCGACCATGGTATGGATCATGTCAGTGGGACACCCTAGGATGATGATCAATAATGATCATCAACAATTAACTCTTTCCGACCAACCTATACTGAGATAATCAAGCTAAACTAACTTAGGTCAGATTCACTAGCCCCAAGATTTTTTTATCACTCGACCATGGTATTAATCATGTCAGTGGGACACCCTAGGATGATGATCAATAATGATCATTAACAATTTACTCTTTCCTACCAACCTATACTGAGATAATCAAGCTAAACTAATTTGGGTAAGATTCACTAGCTCCAAGATTTTTTTATCACTCGACCATGGTATGGATCATGTCACTGGAACACCCTAGAATGATGATCAATAATGATCATCAACAATTAACTCTTTTCGACCAACCTATACTGAGATAATCAAGCTAAACTAATTTGGGTAAGATTCACTAGCTCCAAGATTTTTTTATCACTCGACCATGGTATGGATTATGTCAGTGAGACACACTAGGATAATGATCAATAATGATCATCAACAATTAACTATTTCCGACCAACCTATACTAAGATAATCAAGCTAAACTAACTTAGGTCAGATTCACTAGCCCCAAGATTTTTTTATCACTCGACCATGGTTTTAATCATGTCAGTGGGACACCCTAGGATGATGATCAATAATGATCATGAACAATTAACTCTTTCCGACCAACCTATAATGAGATAATCAAGCTAAACTAACTTAGGTCAGATTCTCTAGCCCCAAGATTTTTTTATCACTCGACCATGGTATTAATCATGTCAGTGGGACACCCTAGGATGATGATCAATAGTGATCATCAACAATTAACTCTTTCCGACCAACCTATACTGAGATAATCAAGCTAAACTAATTTGGGCAAGATTCACTAGCTCCAAGATTTTTTTATCACTCGACCATGGTATGGATCATGTCAGTGGGACACCCTAGGATGATGATCAATAATGATCATCAACAATTAACTCTTTCCGACCAACCTATACTGAGATAATCAAGCTAAACTAACTTGGGTCAGATTCACTAGCACCAAGATTTTTTTATCACTCGACCATGGTATGGATTATGTCACTGGGACACACTAGGATAATGATCAATAATGATCATCAACAATTAATTCTTTCCGACCAACCTATACTAAGATAATCAAGCTAAACTAATTTGGGTAAGATTCACTAGCTCCAAGATTTTTTTATAACTCGACCATGGTATGGATCATGTCACTGGAACACCCTAGAATGATGATCAATGATGATTATCAACAATTAACCCTTTCCGACCAATCTATACTGAGATAATCAAGCTGAAACATCTTGGCTCAGATTCACTAGTACCAAGATTTTTTTATCATTCGACCTTTGTATGGATTTTGTCACTAGGACACACTAGGATAATGATCAATGATGATCATCAAAAATTAACCCTTTCCGACCAACCTATACTGAGATAATCAAGCTAAACTAACTTAGGTCAGATTCACTAGCACTAAGATTTTTTTATCACTAGACCATGGTATGGATCATGTCAGTGGGACACCCTAGAATGATGATCAATAATGATCATCAACAATTAATTCTTTCCGACCAACCTATACTGAGATAATCAAGCTAAACAAACTTGGGTCAGATTCACTAGCCCCAAGATTTTTTTATTACTCGACAATGGTTTTAATCATGTCAGTGGGACACCCTAGGATGATGATCAATTATGATCATCAACAATTAACTCTTTCCGACTAACCTATACTGAGATAATCAAGCTAAACTAACTTAGGTCAGATTCACTAGCCCCAAGATTTTTTTATCACTCGACCATGGTATTAATCATGTCAGTGGGACACCCTAGGATGATGATCAATAGTGATCATCAACAATTAACTCTTTCCGACCAACCTATACTGAGATAATCAAGCTAAACTAATTTGGGCAAGATTCACTAGCTCCAAGATTTTTTTATCACTCGACCATGGTATGGATCATGTCAGTGGGACACCCTAGGATGATAATCAATAATGATCATCAACAATTAACTCTTTCCGACCAACCTATACTGAGATAATCAAGCTAAACTAACTTGGGTCAGATTCACTAGCCCTAAGATTTTTTTATCACTCGACCATGGTATGGATCATGTCAGTGGGACACCCTAGGATGATAATCAATAATAATCATCAACAATTAACTCTTTCCGACTAACCTATACTGAGATAATCAAGCTAAACTAACTTGGGTCAGATTCACTAGCACCAAGATTTTTTTATCACTCGACCATGGTATGGATCATGTCAGTAGGACACCCTAGGATAATAATCAATAATGATTATCAACAATTAACTCTTTCCGACCAACCTATACTGAGATAATCAAGCTAATCTAATTTGGGTAAGATTCACTAGCTCCAAGATTTTTTTATCACTCGACCATGGTATGGATCATGTCACTGGAACACCCTAGAATGATGATCAATGATGATCATCAACAATTAACCCTTTCCGACCAATCTATACTGAGATAATCAAGCTGAAACATCTTGGCTCAGATTCACTAGTACCAAGATTTTTTAATCACTTGACCATGGTATGGATTATGTCACTAGGATACACTAGGATAATGATCAATGATGATCATCAAAAATTAACCCTTTCCGACCAACCTATACTGATATAATCAAGCTAAACTAACTTGGGTCAGATTCACTAGCACCAAGATTTTTTTATCACTCGGCCATGGTATGGATCATGTCAGTGAGACACACTAGGATAACAATCAATAATGATCATCAACAATTAACACTTTCCGACCAACCTATACTGAGATAATCAAGCTAAACTAACTTGGGTCAGATACACTAGCCCTAAGTTTTTTTTATCACTTGACCATGGTATAGATCATGCCAGTGGGACACCCTAGGATGATGATCAATAATGATCATCAACAATTAACTCTTTCCTACCAACTTATACTGAGATAATCAAGCTAAACTAATTTGAGTAAGATTCACTAGCTCCAAGATTTTTTTATCACTCGACCATGGTATGGATCATGTCACTGGAACACCCTAGAATGATGATCAATAATGATCATCAACAATTAACTCTTTTCGACCAACCTATACTGAGATAATCAAGCTAAACTAATTTGGGTAAGATTCACTAGCTCCAAAATTTTTTTATCACTCGACCATGGTATGGATCATGTCAGTGAGACACACTAGGATAATGATCAATAATGATCATCAACAATTAACCCTTTCCGACCAACCTATACTGAGATAATCAAGCTAAACTAACTTGGGTCAGATACACTAGCCCTAAGTTTTTTTTATCACTCAACCATGGTATGGATCATGTCAGTGGGACACCCGAGGATGATGATCAATAATGATCATCAACAATTAACTCTTTCCGACCAACCTATACTGAGATAATCAAGCTAAACTAACTTGGGTCAGATTCACTAGCTCCAAGATTTTTTTATCACTCGACCATGGTATTAATCATGTCAGTGGGACACCCTAGAATGATGATCAATAATGATGATCAACAATTAACTCTTTCCGACCAACCTATACTGAGATAATCAAGCTAAACTAATTTGGGTAAGATTCACTAGCTCCAAGATTTTTTTATCACTCGAACATGGTATGGATCATGTCACTGGAACACCCTAGAATGATGATCAATAATGATCATCAACAATTAACTATTTCCGACCAACCTATACTGAGATAATCAAGCTAAACAAACTTGGGTCAGATTCACTAGCCCCAAGATTTTTTTATCACTCGACCATGGTTTTAATCATGTCAGTGGGACACCCTAGGATGATGATCAATAATGATCATCAACAATTAACTCTTTCCGACCAACCTATACTGAGATAATCAAGCTAAACTAACTTGGGTCAGATTCACTAGCCCTAAGATTTTGTTATCACTCGACCATGGTATGGATCATGTCAGTGGGACACCCTAGGATGATGATCAATAATGATCATCAACAATTAACTCTTTCCGACCAACCTATATTGAGATAATCAAGCTAAACTAACTTGGGTCAGATTCACTAGCACCAAGATTTTTTTATCACTCGACCATGGTATGGATCATGTCAGTGGGACACCCTAGGATGATGATCAATAATGATCATCAACAATTAACTCTTTCCGCCAACCTATACTGAGATAATCAAGCTAATCTAATTTCGGTAAGATTCACTAGCTCCAAGATTTTTTTATCATTCGACCATGGTATTAATCATGTTAGTGGGACACCCTAGGATGATGATCAATAATGATCATCAACAATTAACTCTTTCCGACCAACCTATACTGAGATAATCAAGCTAAACTAATTTGGGTAAGATTCACTAGCTCCAAGATTTTTTTATCACTCGACCATGGTATGGATCATGTCACTGGAACACCCTAGAATGATGATCAATGATGATCATCAACAATTAACCCTTTCCGACCAATCTATACTGAGATAATCAAGCTAAACTAATTTGGGTAAGATTCACTAGCTCCAAGATTTTTTTATCACTCGACCATGGTATGGATTATGTCACTGGGACACAGTAGGATAATGATCAATAATGATCATCAACAATTAATTCTTTCCGACCAACCTATACTAAGATAATCAAGCTAAACTAATTTTGGTAAGATTCACTAGCTCCAAGATTTTGTTATAACTCGACCATGGTATGGATCATGTCACTAAAACACCCTAGAATGATGATCAATGATGATTATCAACAATTAACCCTTTCCGACCAATCTATACTGAGATAATCAAGCTGAAACATCTTGGCTCAGATTTACTAGTACCAAGATTTTTTTATCATTCGACCATTGTATGGATTTTGTCACTAGGACACACTAGGATAATGATCAATGATGATCATCAAAAATTAACCCTTTCCGACCAACCTATACTGAGATAATCAAGCTAAACTAACTTAGGTCAGATTCACTAGCACTAAGATTTTTTTATCACTCGACCATGGTTTTAATCATGTCAGTGGGACACCCTAGGATGATGATCAATAATGATCATCAACAATTAACTCTTTCCGACCAACCTATACTGAGATAATCAAGCTAAACTAACTTAGGTCAGATTCACTAGCCCCAAGATTTTTTTATCACTCGACCATGGTATTAATCATGTCAGTGGGACACCCTAGGATAATGATCAATAGTGATCATCAACAATTAACTCTTTCCGACCAACCTATACTGAGATAATCAAGCTAAACTAATTTGGGCAAGATTCACTAGCTCCAAGATTTTTTTATCACTCGACCATGGTATGGATCATGTCAGTGGGACACCCTAGGATGATGATCAATAATGATCATCAACAATTAACTCTTTCCGACCAACCTATACTGAGATAATCAAGCTAAACTAACTTACGTCAGATTCACTAGCCCCAAGATTTTTTTATCACTCGACCATGGTATTAATCATGTCAGTGGGACACCCTAGGATGATGATCAATAATGATCATCAACAATTAACTCTTTCCTACCAACCTATACTGAGATAATCAAGCTAAACTAATTTGGGTAAGATTCAATAGCTCCAAGAATTTTTTATCACTCGACCATGGTATGGATCATGTCACTGGAACACCCTAGAATGATGATCAATAATGATCATCAACAATTAACTCTTTTCGACCAACATATACTGAGATAATCAAGCTAAACTAATTTGGGTAAGATTCACTAGCTCCAAGATTTTTTTATCACTCGACCATGCTATGGATCATGTCAGTGAGACACACTAGGATAATGATCAATAATGATCATCAACAATTAACTATTTCCGACCAACCTATACTAAGATAATCAAGCTAAACTAACTTAGGTCAGATTCACTAGCCCCAAGATTTTTTTATCACTCGACCATGGTTTTAATCATGTCAGTGGGACACCCTAGGATGATGATCAATAATGATCATGAACAATTAACTCTTTCCGACCAACCTATACTGAGATAATCAAGATAAACTAACTTAGGTCAGATTCACTAGCCCCAAGATTTTTTTATCACTCGACCATGGTATTAATCATGTCAGTGGGACACCCTAGGATGATGATCAATAGTGATCATCAACAATTAACTCTTTCCGACCAACCTATACTGAGATAATCAAGCTAAACTAATTTGGGCAAGATTCACTAGCTCCAAGATTTTTTTATCACTCGACCATGGTATGGATCATGTCAGTGGGACACCCTAGGATGATGATCAATAATGATCATCAACAATTAACTCTTTCCGACCAACCTATACTGAGATAATCAAGCTAAACTAACTTGGGTCAGATTCACTAGCCCTAAGATTTTTTTATCACTCGACCATGGTATGGATCATGTCACTGGAACACCCTAGAATGATGATCAATGATGATCATCAACAATTAACCCTTTCCGACCAATCTATACTGAGATAATCAAGCTGAAACATCTTGGCTCAGATTCACTAGTACCAAGATTTTTTAATCACTTGACCATGGTATGGATTATGTCACTAGGATACACTAGGATAATGATCAATGATGATCATCAAAAATTAACCCTTTCCGACCAACCTATACTGATATAATCAAGCTAAACTAACTTGGGTCAGATTCACTAGCACCAAGATTTTTTTATCACTCGGCCATGGTATGGATCATGTCAGTGAGACACACTAGGATAACAATCAATAATGATCATCAACAATTAACACTTTCCGACCAACCTATACTGAGATAATCA